>VYXD01005468.1:4388-149104 GCA_013397195.1 Hylia prasina
TCAATGTCTTTCTTGTCCTGAGGGGCCCAGAACTGGACACAGAACTCAAGGTTTGGCCTCACCAGTACTGTGTACAAAAGGACAATCCCTTCCCTGGACCTGCTGACCACATTATTTTTGATAGAGATATCCCACTGAGTCAGGCATGCCTGTGTGCAACTTTTCCATCTGTGCTGGACATACAGCACCTGAAAGGGTTAAGAGAGAGAGGAGAGCTTTCAGGAATACCTAGAAACAAGGATACCTGCAGGGCGTGCTCAGTTTGTTTTGTAGATATGTTGTTCTAACACTGGTTGAGCATATTGCTATCTGATATCCTGCCAGACAGCTCTGTGGCTGGAGCAGTGTCAGATCAGTTAAGCTTTCTGTCAGGATGTTCACTTCAGCCAGGATCAAACCCTGCACGGGCCAGCCCACAGGACAGGCTGTGGCAGGGCTGTTCTGAGCACAAGCCCTGCTGCCTTGGCCCTGCCCAGGCTGCCCAGGTGAGGGGACAGCTCCCTCCACACTGCTGGGAGCAGGATGTGCTCCCTGGGACACGCTCAGCACCTCCACAGGGAGCACAGAGACTCATCTGCTGCTCACCCGTGCACTGCTTGTCTTTAGTTCTAGCCTGAGTGACTCCTGCTCCAAACAGCCCCTTCCTTTTCCTTCCTTTTGCACTTCTGCATCTTTTTCTTGCTGCCTTCTGGGGAGTTTGTTTATTTTTTTTTAATCAGATGACAGAAGACAACATACTCTCCTCAGGACAATATCTAACTGTCCTCCCAGTCTTCTCTCCACCTATTTGACATGTCTCCTAAAAATGGACAAATTCTCATGGAATGCCTCACAAATCTCCCCCCCCATACTGAATTCATCCAAATACATTTCATGATACAAAGTGTTGCCTCTGCAGTACATTTTCAAGACCTATTTCAAACTCTCAGCACTTAAAGCTGAGGTGCTCAAATATTATCTTTGTCCATAATAAAACTGCCTGCTCTTTGCTTCCTGCCTCTTCATCCCAAAGGGCTTTTTTTTTTTTTTGCACATTCTAAAGTAACTGCATCTTCTTAATGGCCTCCTGTGAAGAACTTTATACAAAGCATTTCAGCACTTAAATAAATCATATCCCCAGTTGTTCCCTGACCACTATTTTACAAACCCTTCCTATGAAGGAGGAAAAACAATCTAATTAAGTTAATCTTTGCACAGTACTTTGAAGAAGAAAGTGCTGTCTCTGTTTGAACATTCTTACACCACCTGGTGCGTTGCTTTTGGTTCAGTCTTCAAAACGGATCAGGATCCAACACCAGCCCCCCCAGGAAGCATCCCAAAGAGCCCTGCAAGCCACCCTCACTTTCTGCCACGTTGGGATGCTCCTCAGATGAAACCACTCTCCACACACACACACGTATCAATATCCAGAAAGAAAATAAAATGCCCTTCAAATCCTAACTCTGTAATTTGCTTGTGCCCTACAGGCCTTTTTCTGTAAATAAACACATGCTCAAAATTCTCACTGGTTTGAGGACCGACCATGAGCCATTTACCCATGTACTCATTAATATTCCCTTCACCAGCCATGCTGGATGGATGGCTGGCTGTTGGGATAAGGGTGTTGCAGTACATGATTTTGAGATTTTCATGGCTCTGCAAACCAGCAAGAGACTTACTAAAATACAACAAAAGTAGCAACAACTTCTTCTAATCTGTGGGTCTCCTGTGGCCTGGAAGAGACGTTGGTGAAGAAGCAAGCCAGAGACAGATCAGCTCTCTCTAATTTACAACACAAGGTATCGATTAAATAAACTAATCAAGGGACAATTAGTATCTTGTACAGTAGCAGGAAATTCAGGCCCCGCTTGTGCTGCACACAGCCTGGGTTTGAAAGCTGGCTAGACCCCACGTCGTGAGGTTTTTATTGCTGAGGAGCTGGTGCTCTTTCTCTTTCATCCAACGCCTTGGCTTTTTGTTTTCTGTTTTTAAGCGAGGGCTTGCGGTTGTTTCTAACCCATATGTCTCTGGTTTTGAGCCGCGTGGTTTGCCCCCTCTGTCTCTCATCATTGCTTTTGGCCCAGTTTCTTGACAGGAAATGTGAGATTTATTTTGTCTGGCCTGAACTACATTGTTCCTTCCTGACTACTGGTGTTACTTCACTCCAAATAACACAGCTTTGTGCTTACTGCCTGTGCAAGGTCAGAGCCTGAGGGGTACAGGCACATTTAGGAGCAATGGTGAGAGAAGGGGAAAAAGCTTCAGGGCAAGGAAAGAGACTAAAAGGCAGAGGGCAGATGGAGAAAAAGGTAAGAAATTAAGACACGATTTAAAAACTTTTGGTTTGGAGGAGAACCCCTTCAGGCAGCAACAAGCTGAACTGCTGCTGCAGAATAACCCTTGAATATAGATTCAAGCCAAGCTACTCATGCTAACATTATCATATGAAGCAGGATATTGCCAGGTAATTTTTACCACAAATTTAAGGAGAAGAAAAGTTACCAAAACTGATATAAGTAACTTTAAATATGTTGCTGAGGATTTTCAGTCTCTGGTCATTTGGCAGAACAAGCAGCACAGGAAGGTGGAATGAATCTGCGGTTCAGAGCAAAGCAAGCTGGATGCAAACAAACACACAAATGCTGAAGACCAGACATCAGTTCTTAAATGAATTACATTTGAGTTCCTCTGGTGCTTGTAGAAGGATTGGTAAGTCTTTGCCTGGTATCATTAAGTACAAAGTAAATGGACTTGTAAAAGGTGGGGCAGGAGCTGTGCTAGGCATTGCTGCGCTGCTGAAACCTGTGCCACTCAAGCCTAAACCAAGAGCAGAACAGCCTTGCAATAAAACAGTCTTATTATGGACAAAGTCAGTTTTATTATGGACAAAAATAATATTTGAGCACCTCAGCCAAAAGTTGCCAAACTGCTTTTAGATTCATCAAAGGGCTAAAACCCCCAACTCTCCCCATTTACCTGATCTGAAGTGAATCCAAAGCAACAAACAAAGCTAACTCTCCAACCAGCAGAGATACATACCTTGCCATTATCTGGGCCTGCAATGCATTTACTCTGAGTGGGAAATGCATCTCTAGCCTGCCCACACACTTGCTGTTATCCTTGAAGCTGCACTGAAGGAAGTTGATCACAGCTTCAGATAAGCACAAGGGTAATGGGCACTTTTGCCCAGAACACATCCAAACATTAGAATAAGGACCTTTTTTACACAAAATTCTTCATCTTAGCCTGATCCCATTTTTTATTTCTGTAGGATACTTTTGACAAAGTCATCCCCACAGCATTTAGACCCGTTCAGATGGTTTTAAATGGTTCAGGATCCGTTCAGACCCGTTCTGATGGTTCAGGAGGAACTCAAATGCCTGCTGAAAGCCTGCAGTCACAAATTAGCTACTAACCAGCAAGCCTACAGAGGTCCAAATGTCTTTGGATAACTCTGCAAGTTCTGATGCTTTTGTGCCTTTTGTCTGATACCAGTCAAAACAAATTGTTCAGGATGGGTCCAGGAGCCTGGGAGAAGGGAAGAGTGGCTTTTCAAACAACCTGAACAGGCATTGCCAGCACTGAAAGTCAAAAAGCAGTCCAGGCCCACTCATGGTAGCCTTTTGCTACCTCAAACACTAAATTCACCTTACTGGATCAGTACTACATGGCTGCGCCAGGCACTGGGCAGTGTGGTACAGAAAGTTTTGATCTGCACCGATGAGATCTTGAGCAATACCCCAGAATTCTGCTCTCCAAGTATCACATCACGTTCCCATAAATGGTCAGCCAGTTTCTTCTCACCAAAAGGAAAATGGATTTCTGTACCAGCTTGAGGGGTGTCTCAGGAGATGGGTCTTGCTCTTTATTCCAGAAACACAAGGCCTGTGTGCACACTGACTCAAACAATTCATTTACTTGGTCAAAGCTAGATAAGGGCCTAAAAAATGAACGTGGCACCAAGTAGCTCCAAACAGAGAGGAGCAGGGCCTCCCTTTTCTACAGGAGGTTGTTCCATTGGCTCAGCTGAGTGTTGCCTGACAAGTGAGGAGAGCAGAGATTGTCCTTTGCCGTTTGGGGTGCAATTTTCTAGTGGAGGCATTGCTTTAGTGCAGCATGACATTGGCAGCAATCTGCATGGCAGCAGTCTGAAGTTTCTATCTCTTTTATGCCATCACTGCAAATTGCTTATCCTCATGAAATTGGGAGTGTCTCAGGGTCAAGCTTTATGGTCCAGTTCGACTCCCTTTTTGCTGAGGTCTGAAGACTCAAAAGCTTATCAAATTAAGAATGGCCATTTAGTAAAGAATGGATTTAAAATTGAATTTAAGTTGGCAAGAGCTTTTCAGCAGGATGGTGAGGCAAATATGCCCGGCACCAACTTCCTGAAGTTCACCCCCATACTTCTCAAGGGAGAGGCTAAAACCTGTGAGCCACCTTCCCCAGTGCTTTGCACCCTTCAGAGTCTGCCTATTTCATTGCAATTAGGTTTAAATAGTGTTTAGCATTCCATGACTGCCCTACTTTACAGTCCCTTCATTTTCTTAGCTTAAAAAATAGCGATGTTGCAACACTGTAGTGTTTCTGTTGTGATTGTCATGATGGAAGCAGAGCCAACGCAATTTGCCCATGTTTTACTCGCCGCCATCTGGCAGGGATATGGTGACATGCTAATCTTCACAGGACTCTTGTTTTTCAACTATCTGCTGGACAACTAAGGAGATCACCAGGCTGCTGGGATGAGTGCCAGATGGGAGGCAGGTATGTTTATGAGTTTAAGATTCTTATTTTCTTTCAGTGCTTTCACATGCTGTTCGTGGAGTGGCAGGAAAAGTGAAAAGGGGGAGGAGGGGATGAGTCAGTGACTAGACTACAACTGTTCAAAATCACTTTGAAGTTCTGCAAAAGGTGGTTGTTCACAGTCCACCTCTTAGCTGCTGTTTGCTCACTTGGCCTTGAGGTCTGGATGGGTTTTTGGAAGTCTTTCCCAGCGCTTTGCCCAGTGTTCCCAGGTAAGTACATGTCTGAACACACATACAAGTGCTCAATAAAATGGTCGCATTTTCCTCTCTTCCTCATTCTTGTAGCTCTGGTGAGCTCTGGGGTGATGGAAGGACAGTCATATGCTGCCTCACTAGTAATTACAGGCAGCTGACATGGTGTTAGCACAGCAGCTGAGTCTTGCAGAGGAAGTAGAATTATGGCAGCTTTATACCAAGAATGAGAGAAAAGTCTTTGTTCGTCTCCCTGAATTTCATCTCCCTGTTTAAATGGCAAATATTGGTGCAACAAGATGGAGACTTGGTCTTCCTGCTAATGAATGCCAAATGACAATGGTAACATCAAAGCTATATAGCTACTTTGAAGTTATGTAAAAATCCCAACAAGAAAATCCATCAAGTTCTGAACTGGGAGAGGACAACTGCAGACAGCAGATGAAGCAGTCAGTAGATGACTTCCCCTCAAGTGATCCAGACAATAAGCCAACTTTGTCTGGAACATGCTCAGGTCTCAGCTACATGCTGCTTCCTAAGTTTCCCTCCTAGATCCCACATCTCTTGGTCTCTTCAGGAGGGTCCAGAGCTCACTTCTGCAAGTCTCAGCAGGGAGAAGGGTGTGCAGCACCCTCCCAGTTCACTGGGGCTGGAGCCAGTGCTGGCTCCTGTCAGCATTTCAGAAGAAATCAGCAACTTCAGCAAATTTATTTAACAAATGCCTTACCCTGACTCACCTTCTTGCAGTGGGGCCAAAAAAATAGAATCTACTTTTAGGCACTGTAATGACTAACATTCATAATGACTAACAAAGAACTACAGCTAAAAACACAAGCTGCTTTAGTTCAAACTAAACAGTCATGGCTCACCAGTTAGGACTGAAAGATTCATGCTCAGCTCAAGTGCAGAGGAGTATCTGTGGCACACTCTCACCAACATGTGACATTAGCAGGGCTACATGCAATAAATCCTTATTACAGTAGGCTTCTCAGAACAAAGATTTCTGATGAGGGGGCTGGTTTGGAAGAACCCTGTGTTGCATCAATTAAGCAAAACAAACAACTCCTCACAAATTTCCCTCTAAACAAAAAACAGAGCACAAACAAACAAACAAATTAAAATTTTAAAAAGTCCCTCACCTGCCACGCTCAAGTTGGAAATGAACTTGTGGTTAGAGCCAAGGGTAAAGCACAGGACATGCACATGAACCTCACCTTTCTTTCGTCACTGCAGGTTAGACAATTATGAAAATTATCTGCTCCATTATTAATTAAATATCTATAAATTCACACACTCACAGACAGTCTCTCTCTCTCAATAGGGTTTGGCATAAGGGTGCACACAGAATTTTGGCACTGAGCTGAGAGTGGAATAGGCGGCACAACCTAGACATGCCCAAGCCTTCTTGACACAGGAACAGCTTCTCTTCCCTATGCCAGTGGTTTGCTCAGTGCCAGCTCCAATGCACACCCCCCTTCCAGGAATGGCTCTCATCCATGCTGGCAAACAAAATGAGGGAGAAGAAAATATGAAATTACTCTTCAAAATGTAAGTGGAAGGATGAGCACGGCGCCAAGTGAGAAGTATCCAAATGTGAGATCCCACACTGCTGCATGTCAGTTGGAAAGATGACACACATGCAGAAAGTCAAGCAAACAGGTTCGTCCACAAAGGGAAGCTAAAGGAGACCATTTGCATTTTGTACAATAAAATGTTTAAATCAGCACTGCACAAATTATATATAAAAACACTCACTGTAGGCACCAAGAATGCAAGCACCCTATATGGAAGCTGGCCAGCAAACCCCTTTATTAAATACAGTGTGATGAGAAGGAAATAGCAAAGTGGCTGCTGACCTCTGAAGGCCAGCAGGTAATGCAAGCCAATTGATTATTCAGTTCTAATGAAGGGATCCAATACTTATTTTGGGCTAGTCACAGGAGAATAAAGCGAGAGTTCAGGGTGAAGTAAAGTCGACTTTATTTAACAATCTGTGACTGATTATAAGGGAGCAGCAAGTTCCAGATGGGTGGGAGTGCTTACAAAAACCCCTCTATTTTCCTGCAACTTACAATCAGTGCTTTTGGTTTCCATGTATTGTAATATTGCCACTTAACACGACAAGCACAGGAGAACAAAGAAACATGAAACTAACTTTGCACCAAAATTTGGGGACTGAATAGGACACGCTTTCCCATTCAACAAAGGATGTAGTTCAGGCTTCTAATTTTAGCACCTTATTCAAGACAATATCTGATTTACAATGTTCCTTGGTCAAGCCCTCAGCTCTGACCTAAGCCTAAGAAACTTTAATTCTGTTGTGTAAAATATGCAGGCTTTTTGAGACAGAAATCATGCCTTTTTCTATGCTGTAGAAAAATCAGCATGCAGACAGTCTTTTAAAATACCATTCACTCTAGCCATTATTTATTTTCAACTATCTTTAAGAACTACTATAATTTTGAAATGAACAATTGTTTTTCCTTTTTAAATTAATCTTATGCATATCCTCATAACCACCTAAATTTATTATTGCTGGTGGGCAAATCACATGGAAGCATGGAAATCCCAACAGTTTGAAAAATAATCAGTCCCTTTTCTGTTACAAATTGCAAGTTCAAGAAACTGTTCCGTTTTACATTCAGAAAAGGCATGCTTTAACATTGTGATTCCTGTTCCATGCCTTTGCCCACCCAGTACCTAATCCCCACTGTCTTGGCACAGCAGTGGAAAAGCAGCAGGATCATGAGTAATGGTAAAAGCCTGGGACTTAGCAGCCTTAATTGATTCATATTCTGTGAAAAGCAAAAGAAAAGGTCTGTGTTTGTCTCCTCGCAGAGCTCCCAAGCAAACCCTGCTAGACAGAGTAGGTGCACCAGGCTCACCACGTCCTCGTGGCTCAGCAGAGCTACCTAAGGTAACACAACCCAACCTCCACCCACCAGGATTTCCCCAGGCAGCAGCTGGAAAAGGGTTAATGCCTGATGTTTCCATTAAACCTGACCTACCTGACTGCTTGGCAGCAGCCTGACAGAATCCTTGTGTTGCACTTTTTCACACGGACAAATGGAGTCGCTCCATAAAGGGTAACGCTCCAACAAAAGGTCAATTAATTTTAAATGGACACACACAGCCTTACTTCTACTTAAAACAAACAAAGCAGGGCAAGGCCTGCCTGCTCTGTGCTGCTACTTGCCAAGAATAAAAAGCTCCCTGTTCAGGACCTAATGGATGCAGAATGTATCTGGAGGCATCCACGTGTACTTCGAACAGAAATCAATACTATCACCTCACAACTCCAGACAGGACAATATTCAGCCTCCCTGAGCTCTCCAATCCAAAACATCTATCATCTCATTTCTAGACTTTCAAGGACCAGCTACAGTCTCCTTCATTGGGAATTTATGGTTAGGTAAGAACTGCAGCAACAATAAAAAGCCGACAAAGCCTTTCTTTTACCTATTTAACTTTAAAACTCAACTCTGAATCCATTTTCAACACAAAAAGATTGAGGATGGGTGTCTAAGAGGAGTGATTATAGGATTTGCATTACTTTGGTCAACTGTTTGAACATACTAAAGGCCAAAACAGACCACATTAATTGGTCAGGATCTGATGATCACAGATCCACAAGAACCAGAACTCAGCTTGTGAAAATTACCTTTATGAATAGTAGTAGTTGACCCTAACTCAAATATGGGAAATGAACTTGCTCCTAGGAGGTGTTTCACCAGATGATGTTTGCAGTAGCAGTGCTGGGAAGACATAATGAAAAGATCCCAATGGTGAGCAGCACATTGCCCAATATTCCAGCATGTATTTCCTATAGACTTTACTATGAGAGCAAAATACTTTTATTAATATCAGACATACTTTTTATAGAGCTCAAATACAAATTGCTCAGAAGCTGAAATTAACACAGGTTCCATGTTTCTTGGTTTGAGATGCTCAGGAACTGTCTGCTCTGGTTTTGTTTTTGATTGAAAAAATAGCCCTCACTAAATCAAACTTTTCTACAAGAAAATTCGGATTATGCCAAAATACTCTAAATAAATTAAAGATTCTGGAGCAAGTTCAGCACAATGTAAGTAATTTCAGTACATTTAAGATACCTGCAAGCAACTGAAGCAATTTTGCAGCAGTTGGAATAAAACTTACAAAGGGCAGGGGAAGTATGGATCAAAAAGAACAAAACAGTACCTGGCTTGAAAAAAACCTAAAATTGCAGGAATTACAAACTTCAGTTCACTTTCAGTTCACAGAAAGTCAGAAAGAAATAGGCAGCCTTTTTGTAAGCCCATGAGCGGTACCAAGGAGAAAAATAATACATACATCAGTGTTGATTTGTCAACAAAACATCTTGCTAAATGAATCTTTCTGATACTTCTAGTTCTTTGCAGAGCACCAGGAGTAGCAGTTGCCATACCTGGTTTGTGGTTCAGTTTTTGAAACTCCCTCACCTCACCTTCACCCAGGTAAAATGTAAGATCTTCAAGAGAAAGTCTCTTGCTGGAACTATCACAATGCAGACTTGAAAGCAATACACAATTACAAGGAAAACATAATAAAAGCATTATTAATGGCTCACTACTTAAATGGAAGAATGCATAGAGCAGCTTCGCTCAATGATCTGTTCTAAATCAGACTCTACTCAGCGTTTTTACTTACAGCTTAGATGATGGAATGAAGAGTGTTCCTATGACATCCACAGATAACATCAGACTGGGAGAGACAGCAAGTAGGAAGGCAGAATCAGAATTCTAAATAATCTTGAAAATTGGAGGAACAGCCTTAAAAGGATGCAATGGGGACAAGGAGATGAAACTATAATTAGGTAGAACAGTTAACTGCATAAATGCAGGACTGGGAGCAGCTGATTAGGGAGCACTTCCTTGGGAAAGTATCTGGGTGTTACAGTCAATTGCAAGTCAACAACGTGATGATATTTGGAAAGTCCCAGCACTACACCAGGATGATTCATGAAGGTACATGAAAAAAACCTTCTCACTCGATTTCATCACTGGTAAGATCTCTGTAGGGAATAATTTTGGGGCACTACTCTTGAAAAGAGACGTGAACTTCCTGTAGATGGTTTCTAATTTCCACTTGAAATTTAATCATCACTGTATGTATGAATATCTTTTTTTTTTTTATCCTTCAGCTTAAAATGTTCTTCCCTTCCTCAGTGTATTAATACCAAATAAATAATCTACTACCTTTAAAAACACACAAATGGAGCTGTACAAATCCTTCTATGTGAATTGTACAATAGCTTCTTCCCCTCTTTTGCTGGGAATACCAAACCTGATACATCCTGCACCCAGCTTGCCTTTTTCATATTTTTGCACTTAATATTTCAGAGTAATCCTGTGATCATCTAAATGTCCAGGTCTTTCCCTCTCACTTTGAGGAAGGGAGGAGATGACAAGGTATAGCCAACATCATTAGTCCTTAACCAAATGACCTTGTTGTTTGTGCTGCAAAGTTTTATCTGACTATAAATCCCCTTCAAAGTCATGTACTTTGGCATTATGGCATTGTGAACCTCCCCTAAAATGACAGCACCTCTCAAATTTTATGTTTGGTTTCTTTTTAAAACACAACTATAAGAACAATTAATGTTTTTTCTTTATTGGTCTTCCTTTCCCCTTTTATTTAGCTTTATGAATGATAAAAATCTCACTGTGTAAATCACAATTTGTTCTTGTGTGTTTGTTGTTTTGTTTAATCTTTTTTTTTAAACAGAAGTTGACCAGATGAGGTTCTGATTCATTAATTCCATAACTGTTATGACCCAAGCCTCTATCTGTAGAAAGATTGTAAGGTGGTTTATTCCTTTTAACCCTTGTGATACATTTAGATTGATTGAACATTTTCAAAGCTGACACTGCAAGGGATTAAAAAAAAAGAGCTGCAAATTGCAGTCCCCAATCAGGCAAAAGGCTTTGCCAAAGGTCAGCTCTATATGGGAATTCACAGCTTTAAAACATATTATTTTCTCTCTAAATAACACGTGAGATACTATTCATGATCTACTATGCCAATACTTTTCATAGTGCCATAAAACATACTCTTTTCTACATAATGGACTCCTCAAATATATATTGAAACTGACAGAACGGTTCTAGGTTTGATGATAAATTATAATGTGAAATTTTATGGCCTGTTGTAAAGAGCAGATCAGGCAGGGAGGATATACAGCCCAGGTGATGGCTCTTTCTGGCTCTCCACTGATCTCCATAGCTCCTCACATTCACTGACTAAAACAAGGACATTATCCCAAACAGATGAAACACACAATATTTGAAAAGCTGTTACAACTATTAAAAATGTTCTGAATGTCTGTCTGCTTTGAAATGAATGGGATCTATTGCTATTAGTGTAAAATGATGTGTGTGTGTGTGTGTGTGAGGGGGTAGGATAAGGAAGGCTGGGGCTGACTCGAGCGTTAGAGACGCTTTTTTTTCCCCCATAGTCTCGTGATTCTTGCTCTGCCACGGTTTCCTGAACCAAGGATTTCAGATCTGGCTGCTGCAAAAGCCCAATGGGTAGTTCTCATCACAAGTTTCCTAAGGAGTCTCAGCAGACAGATGGGAACGATACACATGCGCAAAGAGCCGCTCCAGCACAATGGAGCCACTGTATCAGGAATGTGGGAAATCCAGCATCCCTCCATCCCGAGCAGCTTTAATGCACTGGGCTGTAGCAGCCCCAAAGAACTGCATGTGGTCTATTGAGTCAATCATCTGTACATTAAAAAATCATAGCTGGCACTGCTGTCTCTTTGGCAGAACACTAAAAAAAGTATCAGTTGAAAAGGAGAAATAAAAGGAGCACACCAAAGCCACGCAAAAGTCAGAGTTATTTAGTTACTTGTGACCAGCAAAGCACAGAAAAACTCTTAGCTTGACTCCAGCATGAGTGAAGACAGGGCTTATGTCTTTTGCTGAATCAGGATCTTAGCACTGAACATTACCTAAAATTGCTGTGCTGCTGAACACATCGGGTGCATCCCTAATCTAAAGCTGATACCACCTCTTACATCCCACCATTGGCAATAATGGGGCAATCTCATCCCCACACAGTGAGCAAGAGGCACGTTCACATGCTCCAATGGCACAGAGCTTTTTTGGAGAGGAAACCTGTGTAATTTGTTCTACACACCCCCTAAAAGCAGATGTTTCTCACATCTGTGCAAACACGAAGAGCTGCTGTGAGATCACTTGGTTTGTTCAGCCTGGAGGAGGTTGAGGGGACACCCCACAGCAGATCTGCAGCTCCCTCATGAAGAGAAGAAGGGCAGGTACCAACCCCTTCACCTTCAACCTGAGACAGGACTCCAGAAATGTCATGAAGCTGGTTTGGGGGAGGTTTAGCTTGGATATCAGAAGAAACTTTTTCACCCAGAAGGTGCTTAGGCTCCCCCAGGGAAGTGGCCACAGCACCAAGCCTGACAGAGTACAAGAAGTGTTTGGACAATGCTCTCAGCACTTTCACTCTCCCAAGAGCAACCAGGGAGGACCTGGAAGCAGAGATTCCCTACCCAAGCACAAACTGCACAGAGTTACTGACAACTGCACACACAGCAACCTTTTCCCATCATGTTAAATGTGTTTAAAACACATGTACATCAGTTATTCTTGAGGATGAAAAATTTCTCCTGGGGCTGGTAGGGAGATTTTTTTTCCTGCTCACAAGTGTTGCCATGGGATTGAAGGAATGAGTGGGGAGGGGCTTACTGTTTGCAGCCTTAAACACCACGTGTCCGAGAATAAAGAAGATCTATGCTAGAGTATAGAAGGATTTGTTCTTCCCATTAATTTCGGAAAAGGACATTGTGGGGCAACTCCCCCCAAAATAAATTTAAAAAAAGAGAGAAAAGAAGGAAGGGCTGATTTGTGTGTCAGAGCAGAGACGGTGCAGACCTCAAAAACAATTAATACTGGTTGTCAGCTTTCCTTATGTACAATGGCAAGAATAATTATAAAAACAAATAATCAGACATTAAAGTTGGCTTAATCCTTGCTTAAGTACTGTAGACATATAACTCTGAAAGCATGTACAATGTGATTATAAATAAAAGCTCTGGTCTGTCATTACTTTGAGCTATTTCAGAGTTTTTAAAGATGGCAACTCGGGAATTAACAGTCTTGATGCTGTTGCAGCAACAGCAGCCGCCAAACCTCAAGCAGAGGTTTCAAGATTTTACATCCACCTGCTAAGACTGATTACCTCCTCTTAGGCCCTGAATAGAGAGGGCACTTCAGGACATGTTCAGTGTTATCTGTATCTAGGAATGTACTTAAATGTGTACTCACACAAATGGGTATTTCTCTCAGCTGGGGTCTCAGTTTCCTTGGGCTGATGCTCCTGTAGCCTACTGCAAACTGGATTCCCAGTATAAGCCTGTATGATGTGACTGGTGGAGTATGGGCAATGGAGTTTCAAAAATTATACTATGGTTAATTTTTTGATTAAATATTTACACACACAGGAAGTACAGTAACAGACACTTCAAATTTTTGCATAATTAAATGAAAAAAAATACTAATTTGGAAGCTATAGGTCAAGTGTTCCTTGATTTTAAACAAAAGTGAGAACTCTACACAAAATCATCTGTGTGCTTTTGAATTGTACCCACAAAATGCACAGAATCAGCAAAACTCATATAGCCAAGATTTCCTTGGAAAACATTAAGGTCCTTATCTCCCCTGAGACATCAAGTCATTCCTACTTACCTCTTTCCCCACTGAAAAACTCCAATGGCTTTGAAAAGACTGACTGCTATAAGGGAAAAACAAAGTGCTGAGAGAAGGAAATCCTCCTTGGGAAAATGAGAGCATTCTCTCCTAGCTGGTGATGAAGACAGACCAGTGCCATATTCCTGCACCTCTGCAAGGGAGAGGATGCTCTTCCAAACCCCCCCTGCTCACCAGGGAGGACTCAGAGAACAATGTCCAGACAAGCTGCATGCATGCCCTCTTTGCCAGGGCTGAAGCCTCAACAACCACATGTTATGAGGAAAAGTTTATTGGGAGACAATGCTGCAGATCAGTGTGTAGCTGGGGGAAAAGCTGCTGGCTTGGCTGGGAAGATTAGAGAGGAGCTGCAGAGAATCCTGATGTGGTAAAGATGGATTGTGCTCCAGATGTGGCATCAAGGTTATTAAAGTCCTCTTTATCAGCTGGTGCAAACACACAGCCACACAGAATTGTTTACAGCTCTGTCAAAGATACCTGAGGTTTAGGATCCTGCAAAACATGGAGCAAGAAAGGGTCTTTATTGACTGAACAAGTGGCGACCTGTTACCAAATGTGTTTGTTAGCACTTCCAACGTGATCATGTGTCCTGAGCCATGATATGAAATAAAGGGCCTTTTCTGCTAAAGAAAACCCTCCTCTGTCCCAGAATTTGTAATAACACTTTTTTTCCATAGTCAGGATTCATTACATCTGGCTGGGTTTTTCCCTAACCTTTTTGGCTCGCTTGGCTGCAAGGCTACATTCAGGGTACTTCTGTCTCCTAAATGGGACCGAGTTTTCCTTTACAGTATGAAAGAGGAATCAATGAAAGCTGATTATTTTTTTGCAATTTTTAATTACTTCAGCAGATACTCCCCCTCTCTGCTTTGTTGACTCGGTCTGGGGCTTTTTGGTTTCTCTGGGCCTCAATACGATCGAAGTACAAATTACTGTATGTACTATTTGCTGACATGAGAAGGGAGATCTGGCACTGAAAGCAACTTCACTGAGCTGAGATAGTGGCTGTGACAGATTAGTGCACCAGCAAAAGGAAAAGCTCTTATTTAAGGAATGCAGAAGGCTTTTGTCCGTCACATCACGTGCTAATTCAGTGACCTGAAACTCTTGATGATTCCTCAGCAGTTAGGAGAATTGCATCCTCATGTTTTTACAGTGCAAACTTTTCCTTTCCAACCCCCTTAACCCTTTTTTTTCCTACCTCAGTGCTTTGCAGCATGAAAAGGAGAGAAGCAAAAGTTAACATGCTTTAGCAGTCCCCACAGACTCCTTAAGCAAACAACTGTGATTGCAATTTAGACAATCTGGAGTCCATTCAATATTAAATCCCCATCCCGGGCTACAACTACCAAACAAATAAAGGATTCATGGAGTACTTTACACTGTCATTTACTCCTGCAACCATTGTCACTTGACAATCCAGAGGAGGAGCCTGCAAAGCCTGATACTGCACCAGCTACATCTGTCAACAAGAAGACAGAGAGCTCTGCTAAGCAAACAGGCTTGATCCTGCTTTACACAGTCTCCCTTTGTCTTGTCCCAGCTGAGCCCCTTCTAATCTTCTCAGGCTATCTTCAGCAGCACAAGCAAGAACTTCTCCTGGAAAAGGGCAGACAAAAGGTGCCTTTTTACACCCCTCTGGACTGTTTAAATGTTTATGCCACTTCAGCTCTGTCCCTGCACCTTTATCCCACGTTCCCACCCACTGCACAACTGGAACGAACACTTACTATTTACAACTGCAAATTCTGCAAGTGTTATATCAGTACACTCCTGTGTGTGCACTACACATTTTATTCTCCCTCAGCTGGGAATTATTTCAGTTACTTATTCAGAAGAGGCACCCAGATCAAACTCCCATTAAGCTTCTTCAAGTCAGGATGAGCTGGTTTGGCTAGAGAGCTCTCATTTGTCTCTCATTTGTCTGCTTTAGAAACCCCCTGGTATTAAAAATATTCACCACTTCCAGAAACTGAATCCACTTGGAAACATTAAGGTAAGAATTATCAAGGTATCTTACTCTAGAAGTCCAGGCTGGCAAGTACCAGCACTGGAAATCTTACTCTGAGTAACGTTTTTTCATAGCTACACATCTTAAATAAATAGTACACAAGCAATATCACCAGGTAAACCCATAGGATAGACTTCATCTCAAGCAACATGAATGAATGCAAGATTTCCAGCTGTTTCAGCATCAGCCACTGCCATATTTATTCTGGAAGGAGCAAACAACAGATGTAGTTGGATAGCAAGAGTTCATCTGGTTTTCAATCACACTCAAAATAATACTCAATTTGCCATTATCATGTCAAAAGCACTCGATAAATGTCAGGAATCTGGGGGAAATCCTAATGTGTAAACCTCAAATTCCGGTTGCTTAGCCAGGTTAGAAGGGGCCTCATAAGACAAAATCCTTTATCAACATCTGTTAAAGCAACTATTAGCAACAAGTGGTTTCCCTGACTTGTGAAATTCACATGAACTCTATTTATGGTTTTTAAATCCTTCACTCTGTGATGAAACCCTTCAGTCCACCACCTTGAACTGCTCCTGCCAGGGACATGCCCCTGCACAATGATGGGTGGAATGGGTCCCAGAGCCTAGAGCTGCCTTGGCAGTGTTTTGTGCTGATTGCTTTTTAAAAACCAGAGACAGCTATTTTGGAAAATGCGATGAGCATTAATACAACCCCACCTTCCCACTGTGCCACATCCAGCTGCCTCTCTGGAAAAAGCACTGCCCGGTGCTGGCTCCAGGGCTCAGAGGGCAGCACTTCCTCAGCCCAGCCCACACAGCAAATTTGTGGAGCCACTTGTAAACCAGAGCCTTCAGCTTATTTTGTTGCTGTGTGCTTGGGTGGTGTCCTTTAAAAACACAATGGAAAAGAATCAGAAGGGATGCATAACCCAAAGTCACAGCTGGATGACTTACTACCCATCTACACCTCACACCTTGGAAAACTGATGTTTTCTCCCCACATACATCATCACCCATTGTCAGCAATCTGACTGGTGTGGTGTATTGGCCCTGACTGACAGAAAGATCTGTAGAGATAAAAGCCTAGGGAAAAAGGGAAAAAATTGCTGGCTGAAGTCTGATGTAAATGTATCTACACCAGGAGTGAATCGAGCTGGTTAAATATCTATTTAAAATGTGAATATCTCTTTCAATCTCACATTCATCCCTCCACAAAAAGGGAAGAAAGAAATTCCATTATCTCAATAGTATTTGCTGTCAGCAGCTTTATTCTCTATTAGTAGGAGCCACACAGCTCTCTACTCCCTCACGATGAAGTACACTCCTAACTTTATATCCAGTTCTGTTTAGCTGAGTTTTGATTACTGTGTCTCTGCCACGTTGACCACTGCATTTTTTTTTCCTCCCACCTGTGAATGTATATTTCTCCACACAAATGGATTTTATCCTTGATTGTACCTAGGTACTACTTTCTTACAAATACATCATTCAGAATAAAAATTTATCTCCTTTCCCCTCGTGTTGCCACTCTCACTTTGCAACCCCGTAACCTGAAATAACAAATCAGAAATAACAAATTTTTCAGGCCGAGGTTACAGCTCATATTATGCACTAAGGCCACAAATTCCACCTTCATTTTATGCTTTTTGCCTCCCCTGCACTTTGCTGCCCTGTCCCTCGTTTGAGGTATTTGTCACACATTTATAAAGGCCCATGTCATGCATGTGAGTCTTGGCAGGTTACAAGTTACAAGCAGCAGTCTGCGTGACCCTTGCTCTCCTACCCCCATCCAATTTCTTTTCTTCTTCTCTCTTCTTTTCTTCTTGCTCTCCAAATGCCATCTTGTCTGCCCCTGCTGAGATATCGCAGAAATGTTCCTCACCAACATACAGTGTCATCTAACACATGGAGCCTGCCAAGTTTTCATGTTGCTATCAGGAAAATATCCCCCAGGGGCAAGGGGAAAGGAAGAGGTCATTTTTCATCTGTGGAAAAGTGAGTAACCCTTTTCCTTTGGGACTAAGAGGGTCTTAATTTAACAAACCTTCTTCCCTGGCACGCTGCTGCTGCTCACTTGCACACCACGGCAGGCCAGGCAGCATGAGAGCTGGAGAATAAAGAGCACTTGCAGGAAAGTAGCAGCTAAACTTGGCTTGGCGTGCTGGAATTCAAAATAATTAAATGCAGAGTAGGAGAGAAGCCAAAAGTATAGGAGTTTCCAGTGCAGAGGAGTGAAATTTGTCTGGTTTCCAGGTGTGATGAGCAATCCTCAGAAGGCACGCATCAGTTCAAAGAAGGGAGCTCAAAATGTGGGTTCTTAGGTGAACTTTAATCAAGCTCTATAATAAATCTTTTCAATCTTCAAAAAGATCTAGACCCAGAGATTGCTTGGAAATAGGCTTCTTCAGCGATGGAGTAATTTATTTTTTTCTCTTAAAACAAAACCAAACCAAAAAAACCTCCACAAACAACCAAACAAACTTTTGGCATTTTGCACTGTGGGCAAACCAGCAGTAACACTGTTAAGTGTTCCATAACATGCTGAAGGTTTTTTTTCCTCTTGGGGTCGCAACCCAAAAAGGGATTCAAGGGCTGAGTAAATAATTATTTTGTTTTTGTGGACATTTGCATTGGAACCGGTGCTTTCTCTGCTGCTAAGGCTCAGGCTCTCTTCACCTAAACACAAGAGAGGCCGAACTGCAATACAAAATAAAACTCCAGCAGCTTGATGAAGTGGTTGCTGGCTGTTTTGTTTATTTTATTTTTTTCAGAGGCATCTCTGATCACTTGTAAGGCAGCTCAAGCCCAGTAGTACACGTGACATTTCATATGTCCTATGCAGACAGGCACATCTTTCACGTGAAACTGCTGAAAACTCTTACCCTGCCCACAGAATTACACAAAATTATGTCAGTGAATCATGAAATGATCTGGGTTGGAAGGGACCTTAAAGATCATCTGGTTCCAAACCCCAAATCAGAGGTTTACACTAAGATCCCTCAATATGAACCCCTTTCTAGCCTGCCAAATACAGACAATATCCTAGACAGGACAGGTTCATTCTCCAATACTGCTGTAGATAAAAAAATTAAAAATGCTCCTCTCATTAAAGGACTTCCTGAAAGGGCAGGAATTTAATTACAATAGTTAGCCCTGAAAACCAGAAATTAGTCCAAGTCAAAAATTCTGCTTTTTACAGCTACAAACCAGTTCTGCATTTGCAGCAGTGTTGGCCTCTTATCTAAATCAAACTTCCAGCCTTACACAGGTTGGAAATTATCCTCTTAACTAATTTCTGTGACATAGTCTTGTTTGATTTAGAGACATTAAGCAATAATGTCCTGCGAATACTTGCCACTAGTGATCTGTCTAAAATGATGGTAAGACAGAGCACGGAGAACACTGCAGGCACTGCTCTTTTGTGTCCCCTTTCATCCAAGCTAGGCAAAAATCACCAAAAATCAGATGGGGTAAATACCGTGGTTCCTCAAACAGGGCTACAGAGAAACACTTTTGTTTGTTTTTTTTTTCCCAAGTCCTTCATACAGGAGCAGCAGCGTTCCAGCAATTCTAAATGTAACCAAAAATTTTGCACAAAAAGCTGTAAAATTTTCAAGAACTTCCCCCCCATTCTGATTTTGAATCATCTTAGTAGTCTCAGATATGACAAAGAGAAAAAGAAACTAAAAATTCATTAGAGATGGCTCCTTGTGTATCTTTACGCAAACATCATTTTCTTCTTCACCTAAACATCTTCAACCCTTTTCTTTTAAGCTAGAAGTACTTACAGTGTGATAAAGATTGGTAGGGTAGCTAGAACATTAAAACATGTATTCCTTCTTTTCTTTTTTCTTCACCAAAACCATCTCTCAGCCTTTTGGCAACTTTTTTAGATCATGCCAATCAGGAAAGAAAGCTATAAAGAAATACTCTAAGCCAGTTGTCTGGAGATAACAACACAGCAATCAGGTTCAAGTTCTATTGCACCTGCAGGCACATTTTCTTGAATTGCAGCTTGTTGAAAATCTTGGCAGAGAAGAGGTCCTTATTTTCCAGCTCAGGATCATCTGCCCCTAAAATGATTTCACTGACTCCATTCAGACTATTATCAAAATATCCAAACCAGGCTCTAGGCAGAGGGATAACCTCTCCTGCTTTCACTTACATTTTGTTGGCCATCATGTCTTTGGACAGGTTCTTACTGCTACTCCAAGCTGTGCCCAACATGAACAGCATAATGAAGAACCTCTTCTTGTTTTGTTTCAACCTCAGAAATAAAAAGGGAACAGCAGCAAATATCCCTTTACTTTCAGAGACACAACAGTTATTCCCACTGCATAAAATCAGAGAATGAAGCAGATGAAGGAGAAGAAGATTTGCTCAATGAAGAAAATCTTCCAAAGCTCCTACAAGTGCAGGGTGGGGAAAGTGGCTGTTCATGATCCTCAGCCCTCTTCTCACACTGGAAAGCTGAAATGATCTATATTATTCCTATACTGGATGTGATCAACAAGTACCAAAATATTTAAAAAACAAAGAACCCAAAACATAAACCAAACCCTCAGGAAATTTTCCATCATATTCTAATGACATTGGACCAGAGGATGTTGAGGGATTCTGCTGCCTACTCCTTTGCAGAGGAATGACAAACTTAATGATTTTCCATTCTGTCTACAAGTGCAACCCGTGCAGAAAGTGTTCTTCACTAGGATATACTTGCTCATTTTGGGGGGAAAAATGAAAGTGTATCCCTGCTTTCTTTTACATAAAGAAACCCCTTACCTTTTATCTACATTAACTAATCCCTTTGGAAAACAGATATTACTCATTGAGTGTTAAAAGTAAACTGTAAAATCTGGAAAAACAGTTCCATATTAGATGCCTTGAGTACTGGTAACAGGAAAGAAATTATCATGTTCTTGGTACACTAAATACAACATGAATGCTTAATTCTCAGAAAGTCCCACCTTTTAAAAATATTTAATAAAACATCAAAGCATCCTATTGCCTCTGAAATCCACACCAGATTCAAGCACAGATATGCAATTAAAAGCAAGAGCTAATTTCTGTAAGGAGGTGCTCTACTTTTAAAAATGTCTTTATGTAAGCAGTAATTTTTTCCTTCTGAATTCAAATCGTAACTCTGTGTTAAGTGAAGAGTAAAATCTCTAGCTTGGCTTCAAAATGGCAATTTTTAGTCTTAATGACCTTCACACAGCACTTTTGAACATCACATTAAAAAGATAAGCCTTTGAAAACTTTAAAATGTGGGTAAGTAGGAAATATTTGAATAAGTAATTACGAAGGCTAAAGAGAAGAATGATATATATCATCACTAGGCCATATTCAAAGAAATATATTAGGTCTTGGAGAATCAGTTGTTCTTAAAAGGACCCATATCAGTATGAACGTGTGTTGCAGGTAATGAGCATATGCACACACATCATTCCTAAAACTCCTCTAAGGACTCCTCAAAAAACAGGAGTGTTGGAGCCTCTGATTCAGCAAAGCACTTTTGTCTCAGCATAATTAACCAGATGAAGTCATGCTCAAGTCAACTGTCTCACTCGAGGAGTGCTCTCCAAAATAACTACACATATGCCATAAACAGATGTCAGCAGGGTCAAATCCAATATTTAAATCACAACAAGATTTAACATACTCCATGGATCGAGGACCCAGCTAACATGAAGTGCTTGGGGAATTAGAAAAGAGTTCTTCACTGCTTGAATAAGAAGAGTGGAGTATTTCAGAGCTGCCTGTGGAATTTTATATCTGAATGCCCAAGCAGTTTAAAAAAGGCCAGGGACTTCAAATTCCATAGGCAACTCTGGAAATTTCAGCTGCAATTCCTAGAAAGTTCAAGTCAACACTGCTGTGGTTTATTTTAAGACACTGGGTGCACTGTGATTTGTTAGACTTGCAAGTTGCAGCCTCCCTAAAATGAGATGTACGTGTGTATGCTTGCATGATATCCTCATAAATGGGATTAAAAACCAGTCCCTGCTGAACACTGCCATTCATAATTTAAGGGTCAAAAGGAAAGCAAAGAGATCCCTTTCTGCTGCATTTCAAAGCAGAAACAAATATTTATTTCAGTCTGCAAGCTGTGGTGCTGCCATAACAGCACATTAATGAAAAAGTATTCTGAAAAATGGTCCACATTTCTCAGTGAGGGGCTCCTGTGTATAACTTGGGCCATTTGGAGTTTTGGTAACTAGAATTTTAACGAAGTTAACCAAACAAGGTTTTAACCGTGACCTCTAGGGATATCTAATTGACACTGCCTATCAAGGTTTCCTGTATAGCTTTAAATTTATTTTTAATATTTCTACAAGCTTAAAATTGCTCTGAAAACAATGGCTACTTTAAAAAAAATACAAAGCAAAAAAATAAAGGAAAATAAAAAAATGCTGTAGTTAAAGTTAACCAACACCATCTACACGGGAAACAGTGAGTTCCCACAATATTTATGTACTTTAATATACAAAAAACAACCTAAACTCCTCAGAGAAAGATAATATATTATCAGCTCATGTAGCCTAACTTATGTCTAGAAATCATGTAATGTTCTGCACCATAAAAGAAAAAAAAAAGCCAAGCAGACAGGATTTCTCTAGTAGCCTTAACAAGTTTTGAATGTCTTTACAGTGTGGGCTAAAATCTCCCATACAAGGTCTGGGCTTTAAATAAAGTTTGGTTTGTTTTCAGTGGTAGACAGATAGCTGCTTTGAGAGGGAGGGCTGGAAAAGAAAAATGTTCCACTTAATTTTAAAATGGAATGGATCAAATGTTTTCTATACTGCTCAACTCACTTTATTTGGCGAATTGGGACACTGAATTACTTTATTTTCTTGTATTTTTAAAATTGTTGCCAAGAGACAGACTCCCTTCCTGCAGTGGAAGCTGTACCTATTTACACCAGCTAAAGGAGTCCATCAAGTCATATTTTTGAAGAGACATGAATGAGCTGCACATGAAAAAGAAATGTGAAGTAGTGAATATAAATTTTGCATGCGGGGAACTGCCTTGTCAATTTCAAGATGTAACAATAAAACTTCACTCACGATTCCAGTAATTAATAATCACAGCACAGCCTAACTTCCAGCTTACCTATGCCAACACCTGAAATTTAGAACTGCAGAGGGTTTAAGTCCAGCCCAAATCCAAATTTTGATGTTTGGTTAATAATTAGTGTATTAATTCATTTCAACGTTTACAGCAAACACAGTGGCATTGCTGAAAATCCTAATTATAGAAATCAGTAAAAATTGCAGCACAATAATTACCCCCCTTTGTCTGAGGCCATTCATTCATGGCTTCTCCTACATAATCTCATGAGCTGCTCAGGCCTCCTCTCAGCCTGCTCTTCTAAATATCTGAGGATCATAGAGGTGAGGTCACTTCATCACTCCTTGGGAGGAAAGAAAAAAAAAAAGAAAAGAAAAGGAAGAAAAGGGGGAGAAAAGCAAAGCATCTGCTAAAATCTGGCTTCATTTGATTTACTCTCCAAGACTGTTTTTTATTAAATATGTTTGACTGCTATCTCTAATTAAATGTAGAATTAATTTTGGCAAACTAACCACAGATGCAGTTTATGTTCAATTTTATCAGACAGATTTATTTATAAGCTGTCAACTTCTTGAAAGACTTCATTTTGGAGCAGTTTTAAATTGCTAACAGTAGCTGTAAATGGGGCTACTGTTCTCTGGAAGACTAAAGAAGAAGTATGCTATAAATGTCCATTCCATCTGCGAGGAATCATAAAACAATCACATTCCTTTATATTTTTTTTTTTCTTTCCCCCCTCCTTCTTGGGACCTTTATTAAATTAGTTCAACTCAATTAAAAATAACTTCAAAAACATTTCAGGCCCCTTTGTTTCAGGGAATACTTGGAACTCTCTGCACGGAACGTCACCCTTTTAACTAATCCCTTTTGGGGAGCGGAGGAGAATGGTGGTATTGTGACTTCAGACAGTGCTTTCAAGGGTCTCTACTGTACCGAATTGAGGTCAGGGCCAGACAATGCCCAACACCCAATAGCCATTCAGGCGTTCTTCACAACTCTATCAAACGTGTCTTTCTTCCTTGCGCGCGCTTTCTCTCGTGGCAAAGTCACAGGACAATGGAGAAAGCCTCCAGCACCATTTATGGTCACTATATTTGCACATGACAAAGTCTATTCTTCCTGGTTTGCCCGATTCCGTGGCAAAAAAGAATGAACCCTGGGATAGATTTTCCCACCATTACAGTTGTTCAAACTTAGCTCAGATTAAAAACGGAAAACTCTGAAAACAACAAAAAAAACCCCCCGTCTAAGAACAGTAAGTGCTGTTTGAAAGAGTAGCTGCTCCAGTCCTTGCTATTTTGGTATTGAGAGAGAAGCTGCAGAGAAGAAATGGAAGATTAAATATGCCACATTATAGCCTGCATATGCATGGCTGAGGATACATTTTAGAGGAAACAAGGGATAAAGCAGAAGAGACTATTTTTCATCCTACGGTTTGCCCTCAGCCGCATTAGAAAATCACTGTTTGAACAACAGTGCAGGAGCTCGTCTGCACCACTTGGTTTTTGCTGGGGAAGGTTTCACTGCTTCAATCACAAACAACAGCAGCAGCAAATCAATTACTGCACATTTGCGCTGGCTACTGCTGCTATTTCTGAAGACCTACCTCAGAAGTTTTACTCTTTCAACAGATGAGGATGAGAGAGAGACAGAGTGAGAATGTTGCACTAGATACGGCGAGCTTGCTGCCAGGAAGATTTTTTTTTTTTTTTTTAAACTTTAAATATGCTCTACAGATACAGTATTCTTCACAACCTAAAGAGATCTGAATGAAAATGTGCTGCTGTTTAAAAAGACTGTTTATAACCAGTACTGAACTTGACATTTGCACTGCCTCACCCACGCACCTCCAAAACACACACATCTTTTTTTAGTTAATCAGGAATGGCGAAGCCCCCACCCCGCTGCCTGACAACAGGGAGCGCAGCAACCCAACCTGCAGACAGCCAAATGCCATTAAACTCATCGCTGGAGAATCACTGCAGAGTGTTCCATCCTAGGATGGGATGACACTTTTTCCTTCATTTCTATTTCTGACCTTTTTTTGGCAATTTTTTCCCTCCCGTTTTGCACCGCGCTGTTTTCGCGGCATTTAGCGGCCGCAGACTCCTTTCCCAAAAAACTGATCCCCAGCTGCATGAGACAAATCCCACTGCTGTTAGGAGCTGCTGTCCTGCACAGGAAAGTGCTCTGCTACCCCCTCTCTGCCCCTCACAGTGCTGGAAGAAGACAGCCAAGGCATGGCATGCTCTGATGCTGTATTAACCCATTTTCAAAAGGTCCTGTATGCACAGTCAGCCACACCTTCACTTAATCACACAGGACAGCAAAGAATTACAGAACAAGGGCTTCAAACTGATGGCTGCTTGGTGGTGGCTTGGGATTTCTTTTCCTCTCACCAGGATCTGATATAAACTGAGTTATGACACTGAGGCTCACTGGAACAGTGATCTCCAGAAGCCAGTGCGATGCCAGGGATCAAATTCTGCTTTTTGGCTCACAAGGAAAACAACCAAGTACATAAATCCCAACCCGCTTCAGGAAATCCCTTAATTACGAGCTTCGTTTTAAGAACCTCCCCCAGTCTGAATGTTCATCTGAATCAAAGGCTAAATGTCTAATTCAGGCTGAAACCAATGGTGTATTAAGATCTCAAGATCCATCAAGAATGAGTTACTCACTTAACTGGTAAACCTACATGAGATCTTTGGATGAAAAACTCTATAGAATGATAAACCATATTGTTAATATAAAAAAATAACCGTAGCATGTTCCATTTAAACGGCAAAATGTATGTGTTGGAATACTGACTCATGGGTTCCAGACATGTAGAAAAGAAATACCACTAAGTTACTTCCAAATTTGCTCCCCACGTTTTGATTGTATGCAGACCCAGAAATGAGTCAGTACCATTAGCACATTCTTATTTGATAGAGTAAAACTTAAATATCTGATTGTAGATGTGAGCATCATCTACAGGCTGATAGCCAAGATTTTTTGTCTACAAATGGGAGCCTATGTCAAAGTGCAGAAACAAATTAAGAGGCCAGAAAAAAAGATTTTCTGAGAGATTGCTGGTCAATAGCATTTCTTTCTGTGTTCTAAAAAATACCAAAACATGTTAAGGAGGCACATTCTGTTATCTTTTCCTTTTTTTCTTTAACATATATTTATTTGTATATACACACACATAAAAAAAGGGTCTTTGTTTCTTTAAGAAAAAACCTGGATGCAAGTTTGAAAGCTTTTTCTATAACCCGTTTGTCGCTGTTTTACACCACAAACGACACAGACTGTGAGATTCAGAAGGCTATAAAGTGACTATTTATTTAGGGATGGTGTCTCCCTTATACACTATTTTACACAGACCAATTTGATTGGTGAAACAAAGGCAAACCTCTTCAGTCACATTGGTCAAACCAGAGTGACATCAAGAAGTCCCTCCTGTCAGAAGGAATGAACAACATAAATACGGTTACAAAAACACTGATCATTTTTTCAAGTTTCTCTGGGAAAGAATTTCAGAAAACCAAAACCATCAGGCCTGGAACCAGGGTTACACCCATTGTTTTGCTTGAAAACACAGTACAAACCAAGAGGATATCAAGCACCACACCAAGCTAGACAGATAGGTAGACAAACTGGTTGAAAGGTTTTTTCAAAATTTCTCCATCCACAATGTCAGTATAGTATGGAAGACTGAGACGCCTTTAAAATCACACATGCATGATACAGAGTGATAGGTGAAGAAAGTTAAATTCTAAATTTAAAAAAAACCAAACCAACCAACAACAACAAAACAACCCCTCAAAACATATTTTTTGACATGAAAAGATATTTATGAGTGTCAAAGTGCAAACTCAGAAGTGCTTTTGGGCAGGAAAGCCCACCAGCCGAGCTAGAACAACATGAATTTCAACCCTCCACAATTAGGAGGTAACAAAGCCTATTTCAAACTGCTTTTACTCCACCAAGTTTCATTATGGAGCTGTTGGGATGGGCAACCACACCCACACAACAATAACTTTCACAAGACACTGGCTCAGCCTGGAAACCTGTTGAGTTACAGCAAATAATTTGTATCTGAGGACTTAAATATTTTGAGCGTACGGAAACCTATCCAACATCCCTGATGTCTTGGTGCCTCTCTGTCTCAGGGAGAGCCAAGTTTTCAACAACATTTGATTACAATGGTCCCTGGCACTGAAATCATCAGAGCTCCATAAGGGTGGCAGGATCAGCCTCTAATTCACACACACAAATTTGTAATTCATTCTTTGACTCCTGAGGTCTTGTTTTGCTACTGGATAATACAATGCACCTCTTATTTCTGGTTTGATAGCATGCAAAGAACTTTTGGACTCACTTTTAGGTTTCTGGAAAGCATCTATTACAGTAGACCTTTAAGATATAAATTAATGTGATCCCCCGTAGAGAAAACACACAAGATCATGAATCCCCTTAATAACACAAAGGGGGATACCTGAACATAAGTATAAAGATATATTAGTGCTATGTTTTCTTTTTTATGAGAACAATTTAGTTTTCCCCTGTCCTTCCAGCCAGACTTGGCTAGTGTGATATTGAGAGGGAAGAATCATATACTTTCAGAATGGCTGACAGCCTGCTTTAGGCATTATATCTGAAAGCAAATCAGCAGCAGCAAGAAAATAGGCATTTAGAGAGAGAATAAATTACAGGACATTGAAATATCTCTACTAGAGCTGTAAAAAGTAGAAAAATGAAGAAATAATAAAAAGATCACCTGATACTCATGGGAAGGCCAATGAAGGGAAGAGGAAGATGAAAGGAAGAAGATTTTGTTATAACCACCGTGTCTAGTCTGAAAAGACAGAATGATACACCCACAAAATGCTACAAAGGCTGCAAAATCTGGTACTCAAAAGTCAGGACACCAAGAATAACAACTGCCTATAAACAACCTTTGTTTTGCCCCATCACACAGATCAATTGCAATACAACGATTGCACCATCACAGATTATTTTTTCCACCAGCTCCCTGTACCACTGCACAGAACAAATCTTCTGGAGTGACGAGTCAAGCCTGGGCAGTCAGTGAGAATGTGGCTTTGGCTCATTTTCTGCAGATTCCAGAGGTGTGCTGTGAATGAGGCGAGGGATGAAAGGAAGGAAACAGGAGCTTACAGGAGCAGGTGGATCCTGCTTGGGCGGGCTGGATCTCCTTCCCTGCCACAAGGATCTGAGATCCCCTTTGTAAGTGAACTTTCCCAGGCATCCCTAACTCCTCCTCATCCTCTGTGTGGGGGACACAAACCTGCTTTTCTGTTCTGCCTTATCACTCACAGGCGCCACGCAAATCCCTCGATGCATTACTCTGGACACAAGGAGTGCTACATAATATTTACTGTTGGAAAAGAATATATAAACTCAGATATAAACCCATTAGCGTCTTCAAATGGCCTGGATTCAGCATGTGAGCAAAAATTCTGCTCCTTCGTTTCCCAGCTATATAAAATTGGCACACCCTCCTTTCTCAGGTTCCCAACACACCCATTGTGAAGATAAAGTTTGTGATGTTCTCTTCCACAGTGCCATACAAAAGACTCTGAAGAAGTAAGTAATTGTATCTCCAGAGCAAGAATGATGTGTGATTGAATTGTATGGCTAGTGCTGCACCCTGTACCAGAAGGAATAATCAGGAAGGATAAGGAAAGATTGAACAGCTGCTCATTTGTTGACCACCTTCATTCTGTGTGGTCAATGAGGTTCCCTGCAGAAGAAAAACTGCACATGATCACCTAATTGCAGACTGTATCCCACGTACAGATATGGGAATCCTGAAATGAAATTACACAGCAATGTAATCAGAGTGCTTGACTTTGCAAGCAGTGCTATTTTAGCAGAGCTTTTGTGCATATAATTTCCTGCATTTTTCAAAAGGGCAGAGAAAGCAGCAGTTTCACCATATTTATGGCACTGTCAACACATTTGTCACCTGGCTCAAAACCTCCAGTTTACCTCCTGCACCTTGCTCTTCTGCTAATGATGGTATCCAAGGGCAAAAATAAACTTGTATCTGTGTAGGTCTTACACAGTGAACCTTCCACCAAAGTTTCAGAGATATTTGATACCAGTAAAAGGGGATCCATCCCATGTTCCCAGTGAAAGGTACTTTTTCTGCTCTTTCCCCTAAATCCTTTCTACTTTATTCTTTCTCCACTTTTCTTGCAGTTCAGTCCCACTCTTCTTGTCTACGAGTATTAACTCAAAGTCTTCACTGTCCAAGACCAAATCTTCCCTTTACTCCCACACCTCTTCCTCAGCTTATCCCAAAAGCACTTAAAGTAGATAGGTAAGGGCACAAACTGCAAAAGTCACGGCAAATGCACAGTCAATCACTTGGGAAATTCTGTCTTTGCCTCACTGCTGTGGAATATTAAGACTATTTGTAAAAAAAACCCAACAAAAAACCCCAAAACAAACCAACAAACCAACCTTGCTAGTTTTTCCTTTTCCTTTTTTTTTTTTTTTAATGGATGAACCAATATTTTCTCTCATATCATTCAATATAAAAACAGCAAAGAAACAAGAATGAGAGTGAGAGGTCAGACCAAAGGTCCACTTTGCCCAACATCTTCCCTATAATTGAGTGACCAAAGCAGATGTCTAGGGAACAGTAAGTTTAAATAAATCAATAAATCTGCCTAAGGCAGATATTCAACACTTTACAGTCTTATAGCAGGAAGTGTTTGACAACTTCAAAAATATTTTTCTTCTGTAGCACCCAATAAAAATCTTGGTTATGTTCTTAAAATCCCACTGGAGAAGCCTTAATTCCTGAGATCAGATAATAACACACAATCAGAGAAAACAAACAATTTCCTCAAAGAATACAAATAATAATGCTTCTGGTACATCACCCATCCTCCCAGACTGTCATTTTTTTCCTGCTTGTGCAAAATATACTGGTAAGAAGTTACTTTCATCCAAACTGATAATCTGTCTCCCCAAGATAGACAAAATTTCACCTCATCATTCTACTCCCACAAAATTCATATCAGTCTGGTTTTAAAGAAAAAGCTCTGCTTGTCAGAGGTCTGTTTGAAGTCTTGTGTTATGTATTCTTATGTTGAAGATGCAAACTCATCCAACACTGGCTAAGTGTTAAAATTGCAAACCTGAGCTAACTGCTCCTGTTAGAGGGTTCTTAAAGGCCTCAAGTTTTTAGTTAACTGAGAGTGATTTCTCACTAAATCTGGCCTGCCCAGCAAAGAAACATATTTTCTGACATTTGCCATGACCCACTGAACCTTCTTTAAAAGAAATAAAATAAGAGATATAAAGGGGAGTGGGAGGGGGGAGCAGATGGGGGGGTATATAGAGCAAAAAGAAGTGGGAGAGAGAGCAAAAACTCTGCAGCCACTTGCATAAAGCATGAGCTGTATTGTGGCAGCACATGACAGTGTTTGACACCACGCTGGCCTGCTGCACCAGGAGGTTCTGGGTCTTCACATAGGTTAGAAATATTTGGAGAGAGAGAAGGAGAGGCTAAGCAGGGCAAGGAGCAGCCTCCCACCACCCCTTTCACTCTGTGCATTAGGAGGACTCTGGAAATCCTTCTAAAGAAAAGGTAAAAAACGTCCCATGGAAGGGCAGCTTTATTCCTTTTTGCCCAGGTCTGACCCAGGGGACCAGCTGGTGCAAAGTCCTGGAGTTTTTGCTTTCCAAAGGTTTTGGGCACTTAGGTTACAGACCCCCCCTACCTGTGGTGGGAATTCTTCCTCTCTCACACCACAGCTGGACCTTCAAGCCAAGAATTGATCTGGTCCAGTATCAGCAGGTGAAGGTCAGCTTAAAAATCTGGGGTTTGTATCTACCAGAGGTTCCCAAGTTCTTTTCCTTTGGAAGAACAGTGTCCCTCATTTCAGGAAGCCAATACTGTCATCAGCATAGCACTACTGATTTCCTTATCAAACTGCATCTGTAAGCATCTGCCCATGTGAGCAGCTGGGTTTGATAAGATATTATCCAGGCAAAGCCTCAAGAACCACTTGTGTTGAATATTTTTAAAGCAGGCAAAATGTAAGGCTCTTCTACCAGGGTCTGAGTGAAGTTCTCCAGGGATTCCACTGTTCTGAGTCTAGGATCTATGATGCACCCTACAAAAAAAAACCCCAAACCCTGCTGCATTTTCTGAACCTGATGTCAATCACAGTGTCATTTCCACTATGCTGGTATGGCTAACTACAAACTACAAACAATTAAACCAAAGGGAATGGACGGGGAGCAAACAGGAAATGAAGTAAGAGTTAAGATTGTTAAAGACAATAGCAATGTCCCAGAGGAAGCAGTAGAAAAGTCATTAATTGTAATGTGCCCCCTCAATGTCTGAATCTAGACGAGCAAAGATTATTCTTTCTAGGACTGAACACAGGATCAAAAGGGATAATCAAAGTTCACAGCCTCAACAGAGCAGGCAGTCAAGCAGGTATTGGAAGGGGACTGAGCAAAATGTTACTTGGGGGTTCTCTGTTTCTATCAGCCAAAACCAGGGATTTTAGGTCAGCTGGGGTTTACCCCAGACCTTCCCTTTTTGTTTTATCATTTTTGTGTCCCTGCAGTTTACTTTTGTTTGCAAAAATAATTGTTTTTAAAAAGCTGTTTCAAGACATTTTAAAAAGCAATTGCAGTTGGAAATGGAAGAAATAGAGGAACATGTAAACAAGACAGTCACTTGTACAAAAGAGGCAACTGTACCTGTCAATAAAGGATGTACTGAAGAAAAATAAGTGCATGTCTTTTTGTAAGACTGTGAAATAAGAAAACTGTGTCTCAGATTTTCCAGGAGTCTCTGCATACTTCTGTAGATTTCTGTGTACAATAACAACAACACTGAACGAATGTAAATCCAGGCCTGACTTTTGTGGTTTTGTCCCATCCTTGAAAGCAAATCCATGCAAGCTCATACAAAACTTGAACTTTGTGATGTGAAAGGAGGTCCCAGGGTTCAGCCAGGCACCTGAACTGAGTGAGTCAATCTTTTGAGGCTGGCTCTTCTCTTCCTCTCCCACACTTGTGGTTGATATTTCAAATCTATCAGAGTCTGTGAGATACCATCTCTCTAACAGTGGTTGTGGCCACCAACTTTCTTCTCTATAATCTCTCTCCGTTTTTCCTATGTAAGAGTCTTAAATGAAGTTTGTTCCAGACTATTAACCTATGACAGAAGACTGCAGAGATAAGATTTCACTGACATATAGAACAAAGAAAAAGAAAGGGTGCGAAAATTGCAATGACAAGGTTGCCTTCGTAGTTCAAGATGTATGAAATGAAATGAACTAAAATATCTGACAAATGTCTGGATAACACACGCTGGGCACTACTCACTTCAGCTGAGTCAATCAGAACTGCATTTAATAGACAGCACAAAAGATTTCATTTACAAACACAACTCCTTAACTGGAACATCTAAAATTTGCCCAATATTGTACTGCTTTAAAGAATAAGTGATGTAACCGCTGCTACCAGGACATATGTTCTCAAACTTCAACATTTCTAAAGCAGGCAAAATAAATATTCCATTACACTGAAACCAATTCAGACTCTGTCTATAAGAGGAAAAGCCATGGCATTGGGAAAGCCACTATGTCACAGTTAAACTGATCAAACAAGCCTCATGGGTTAGACAGGACCAAGCCATCTTTGGACTGCAGGCCAAAAATAATCTTTCATCTTTGGCTGCGCAAGAAGCTTTCATATATTCTAAAGGGAAGATAGTTTCAAGCTGAAAATGCCACAGTTCTGCAGGAAAGGGAAGAGGACTGAAATTAGAGACAGACTGAAGGGAGTCATTTTCAGGGTTGCTGTTGTGGAGCAAGAACAAAAGATCAAAAGCAAAAGCAAGGAAAAATGTAAAGCCTTGCGTACAAATATCATCCTCTGTGGAGAGTTTCTGCTGAAGTGCCTGTGGTAATGCCTAGTTTGACACCAACTTGGCAAAAGTCTCAAGTTCTGTTTCCTTCTGCACAGCTTAACTTAATACAACCACAACAAATAGAGCACAAACCCAACACAGATAATGCCTACACTTCCCTGAAATATGGCCCAGTGAGTGACACCCTCCTCTCTGCTGCAGCTCAAAATTATCTGTGAGCTAATGCCTTTCAGGCCTAGCTGGAAACCTCCTCTGAGGATCACCACAAGGATAAATGGGATGCTTGAGGGATTTGCAGTTTTCTCCAAGGGGCCCCAAGATACCTGGATGCCCCTTGCATCCTCAGAAATCCAACTTCTGTACTCCAACTTCTGCTCTGCTTCCTCTTTTCCATTCCAGATTGTCATACAGCAAATATATATAACCCCATGAAAAAATAATATATATATGAAACAGAAAACAAAGCAGCAAAGCAGTGGGGTAGGAGAAATACTACATTGTTTGTTTTTGCTAGGACCAGAACACAGTCTATTGCTTGGAACAAAAAGAAGAAAAAAAAAAAANATGAATGGGTCTTTTTCTCCATTGTTGTTTATGACCATAATTTAGCAATGCATTTACTAGCCACTGTAATCATCAAACAGGCTTTGACAATTAACAAAAAAGACCATGAAAATGAAAGTAGTGAAATGGAAATGAATCACAGCTTCACCACAGCAGAAAACATCTTTCTGAAGAAAGACAGACTAGAATGAACAGTACTCCAAGTAAATTACATATTAATTAAATGAATTAGCAGTGTTGCTATTGTCCCATTTGGCTACTCACAGGCATTTTACAAAACAACTCTTGCAGCTTTACGAGTTTCTGTCTTTTCACCACATACTTGTGTAATGCCTGCTTCCTCACTGGGATTCCTATTTCCAGTGGATGACAGCAAATCCCTCTATCCATCCCACATCAGATCAGCCTTAAGCAGACAAACTCCAGCAGTTATTCTGAACAGTGTCCTTCCATCGTGCCAACCTATGCCTCTTTTTGGCAGAGGGCCTGGATAAAACTGCTTCCACACTGATGAGGGATAGGATGATGCTTTATGATAGACAAGGGGAGTATGTTCCTCCTGTTCAGCTTTGCAGACTCCCTTTAAGATCTATGTGCTCTCATTAAAAATCCATATTTTACGAGGAAAGTGTTATATAAAACCAAATTCGATTTCAAATAATTAAAATGTGTGTTGGGTTCACGAGAACTTTCGGCTTGCATATATATACAGCCATTCCTGAATTAACTACAGAGTAGCAAACAACCTTCTGAAATCTGCTGTAAGACCCTTTGAATCACTGCTAAGATTCTTTGTGGTCTTGAGATATGGGAGTGCATTATATTAAAAGCAACCTGGCTTCAGGACCTTTGCACATTAAAAAAAAAATCACAAGCTTCAGGGGAATGACCTTCCAAAAAAAAAAGTTAAAAAACCTTGTATAAGCTGGAGCCCTATTTCTTTAGTGTATTGTCAACAACCTGTCAACAACAAAGGCAGTATCAAACCAGCATTTAGAGGCAAAGGAAATAAATACAACCAAACATGCAACTTTGGAGACATTTTCAAGCATTGTGGCTTTGCAGTTGACAATTCTCTAAGGGAAATTGGCCTCCTGATGCTGAGGAAATGGGTGGCCCAATTATTAAACTGCTCAAAAAAATTTCATTCCAAAATACTGTTAAAATCACTGCTGTAATGGAGAGAACCTCTAGCATCAAATAACTTGCAATAAAAGCTCAGAAGCACGCAGAGGTTCTCCCTAGAAGAGGTGGGAGAAGCCTTGCCCTTTCAGCTACATTTTCTGCAGGAGAGGCTCACTGTGGATGAGCTCAAATTAAGACAGAACGTACTGACTACTGAGCATTTAGTCTTAGCTTAAGCTGGATCTCACATTCTGCAATTCATTACAGCACACAGCATTCCCCTCTGCAGTCCTGTTCTTGGCATAAATGAAGTCACAAACCACCATTGTCTGAGATTATTAAAGGTCTTTCTACATCAGTGTTATTGTTAGCATTTGGGCTTAAATGAATAGTCTGCAATTTTTAAGCTACAGTCAAATAAACGAGACTCCTAATTTTGCAGGGAAAGGCAGCCCCACACTGTCTCACTTCAATAGAAGGCCAACATGCATTTTTTGGCTACGCCTGTCAGTTTTCCCTGACTTGATAAAGAAAATTCAAATGCCTACAGACAAATTAAAGTGGGAGCATAATGCATTAAAAGAGTACTTGTGGGATGTTGACATTCAGATGTGAACTTCACACCTTGATTTTATCCTCACGATGCAGCAAAAATCAGCCCTACATCCTAAAACACAGCAAACTCCAGGGAAGCTCACTAGGGCTGGTACTGTGCAGCTCAGCACTGCCATGTAGTTTTTGTCTATTTCATATGAAGGAAATCTGTGTGTAGAGATGCATTTGTTTTAAACACTTATTGAGGACACAGGACTGGTGTATTTTAAGAGAGACAACATCCCTTTGTAGGGAACAGAACAGTGGGTAGGTGGGTTGGGGTAGGGTCAGTCAGTGTTTTATTCTTCAACCTCAATTATCAGTTGTGGGTACCAGGAAAAAAAAAATATCCTTCCTTCCAGGGGCAATAAAATATTTACCAGCTTTTTATATGGTTTTGTCCTCCTCTTAGACAACAAACACCAAAAACTGCCAGAGAAAGAGTATTTACATGACTGACAAAGTGATCTGGACTTCATGGACTAACTGAGAAATTCTATGATTCAGTTTTACATTCCAAAAGACAAAATGCTATGGAAAGAAGTCATGTGCACTATATACAAAGCAATTCATGAGTCCAAATGTAAATCTTGTTTCATCAGATAGCTTGGCTCTACAGCTAAAGTAATTATTTTTTTTGAGTGTTGTGGAAGTGTTAGAATGATGTATTTCATATGTATAAATTACCTCCTGCCTTGTAAAGTTATCATGAAAATGAGATCTTGCTCCAACTGGAGCAAGCCCAGAGATAAAGGAGACAATAACAACAACAAAGAATATCAGCACTTCCATCTCCCTGTATAAATAGCTTGAATAGCCTCCTGCATTTCAAGGGTTCTTGTCACTGATGATCTTTAGGATCTTGTAGCTGAAATCTACACTTCAGCAATGAGGACATCCAGTGGCAATCACCAGTTAACTTGTGTGATGTGAGTGCTTTCTGCAAGTCTGAATTTGGTATCTGACACTATTTTTGTTCTGCTTACATCTGCATGGGATGAATAATATCCCTTTTCTTGTTTGGTGACTATTTTTCTTGAGCTAAATTGCCTATTGACTCTAGCCTGAAGCTAAACAAAAAGGGCAAATAATACAGCAGAAGCCATTAAATAATGTATTTTTTTTTTTTGCCTATCATTAACATGAATACCATGTGCAATTTCAATCCCTACAGAAAAGCTACAGCAATCTCTGATGAAGACTGACTGCACTAGCAGCAGTTTTTCTTTATAAAACATTTTATGCATTAAAACACCTGGAAGAAAGCCCAATTATTTTCTGTAACAGACAAACAGCAATTCTAGTGCTATTTCATAAAAGAGGAAACTAAGGCAGAGAGCTGAGGCTGCTTTGTGAGACAAAGGCTGAAGTGGCATTAGAAGGCAGGAGACTTCTTCCCGAGTCAAATCCATCCCAGCCCCAACTGATTGTTTGTGTTCTACCAAAACAGTGCAAGGTGAGGTTGGAAGGATGCATGCCTACGTTTCATAATCATCCACTCCTCGGGATGCTCTGAGCAAATCCCTGCCTGGCACTGCTGCTAGGACTGCTTTTCACAGAGGGAAGCCAGAAGTTTCCTATCTCAGGCAGGAGCATTCATTCCTCCATACCCACCCTGCTAATGGAGAGAAGAGATTTTAGTTGCTCTGAAGCAGCCACTACTTGGAACAGTCCCCACAGGGAGATTCTGGAAAAAGTTACTGCTTCTTTAACCTAAACAGAGGCAAGACCTTGATAGGAACAAAGGACAGAGCTGGGACTGCTGAGGGAAGGGAAGAACTGAAAACAATTAGCGTGTTGATGTCAGCTTAAAGAGGGTCACCGAGAGATCAGCTTTCCCTGCATCTGTTCTTTAATTAAAGAGAGAAAGGTGGCAGTGTCCACTGCTCATCGCTATGGTAACACTGAAATGCCACGCAGCTGGAACTGGCTGCCCGAGCTCCAGGAGCGGGATCAGCCGGGAGCAGGGCAGGTATGGATGCGGGAGGGTGAGGGAGGACCCCTGGCAGCCGCTCCCACACCTTGGAGCCCTTCCCAGCTGGGACAGACTGCTGGAATGGGGGCACGCTTCACACCCTGCACCGCTTCTTCTCGGCAAGAGAACCTTGCCGGGAGGAAAGGCCAGGAATATCAAGGCCAGGAATATCACCCAGGAAAGGGGAGGATGAGGNGCTCGGCAAGAGAACCCTGCCGGGAGGAAAGGCCAGGAATGCCACCCAGGAAAGGGGAGGATGAGGGGGTTTGGCAGGTTGCTGCAGCGGGTGTGTGCCCGTCACCCTCTGCCCACGACTGTCTTTGATCATCACTACTGTAACTCATGCAGTGCCTTATCATCTTCATTGATGATATAAGTTGCTACAAAAATATTTGCCAAAAACTATTGTTTGAGTTGTCCTAATAATAGTGATTATAACATTCCTTCAATTAATTACAGACAGCTGCACTCCCAGCTTTTCCCACTTTCTCTTCCAAGTATTTCTTGCATTATCAGCACTGACAAGAGTTTTGTCCACAGAGATATTGGTCTTAGGGGTTTTTTGGTGGGGTATTTTTTGGGGGGTTTGCTTCTTCTGGTTTCAGCAATTACTTGTGCAATTGCTTTCCTCTTCTTCAAACTGCAGTTCTAAAATACCAACACGAAAATGATAACAAGACCAAAATAACATAGTATCAGTGCAATTATGGTGAAAAATGTCTAATACAGTTTGCAAATTAACTTACAGCCCTGCAGCTGAGACCCCATCATATATCTTACCTTAGAATTAAAATAATCTATGTATTTTATTCCTTGAAAACTATTTCTGAACATCATTTCTTCTCTCAGCTCGAGACCTGTCTCAAGAATCAACTATGCTGCATGTATGTATCCAAGAGACTCTGGAGCCCTCTCCAATTAGAGCCTAGAAACTGAGGAATAGAAAATAAGTTTCATTGTATGCCAACACTGCAAAGATCCTTCTATTCTTATATTTTCATACATAGTTTCAACATCTTGTCTTTCAAATATGACAATACATTAACAAGATTATGGGAATATATATTATCCTGCATTACTATGTGAACAAAGCAAAAATGATATTCCCTTCAAAAAAGAACCTGTTAAAAGCCCCTATTACACCAGAAGCAGAATCATGAACAATTGAGTTAATGACTAGGTAAAATATAAAAGACATTTTCAGTTAGGTGATGAAAGGTCCTATTAACATAGATGTTTTTAATGAGCTATTTTAACTTACACCTGGCATTTCTCAGCTTAGATCTCTTTTAGATCTTCTGGTCATTTCTCTCTGGTTCTCTACAAACTCTTGGATCTAAACCTTGATTAGTTCACATTTCTTGGCTGTGGCTATTATAACACATTGGACCACCAAAATATTTCATTTAACTTTTAGTTTGCATGTGTCATAATGTTTGAAACCTCTTATCTTCCAAACAAATAAAGGTACATTATGATATATATATATATTTAAGTATTGCACTAGCTATAAACTGTTGGTGCTTTTCTGGCTATACATTAGGTCCATTAATAACACTGAGCTAAGCAGTCTGATAATTGTCATGCATTGGCAGGGATTTGGCAATGACTCTGAATACACACATGCACCCTAAACTACTGACACCTTACAGGAAATTGGAACACAAGAGGGGCTGTACCAGAGCAGGAGCTCTGCCTTGTGCAGTGCTACAAGGTGGTAAAGTGAGAATACAAAATTAGGGCCATCACAGCACAGCATCTCCTCAGTATATCCTCCTACCCTCCAGCAATTCATCAGTGGGTTATGCTGATGTCTTGGTGGATTTTTTCCACATCTTTTCTACTGTGGAGATAGGGGCAGGGCAGAGAGCAATCAGAAAGGAATGCAGTCTTCTGTACGTGGTTGGATCATAGATACAACACTAATGACATAATAATGATATAAATACAGGGGCATATTACTGTTCACTGTTCCTTTCCTAATAACTCTTAGCATGCTACTTGTTTTATTCATTGGTACTGTGCAGTGAGCTGACACTCTTGAGTGGAAAACGCGTTTACAGTTCACCACTCTGTATGCAAAACTACAATTATTTTTCCCCATAAGCATTACTTCACAATTTATACACCCAGATTTTTACCTACCATTAATTTTACCAAGCAGTCACTCACTAATGTGAGATCCTCCTCTGCAATCTGTCTTGGTTTCAGCAAGATCCTTCTCTGCAATCTGTTTTGGTTCCAACTCCTTGAATAACCTGTTAGAAGCTGCAACCTTTTTTCAATTTTCCTTTCTCAGATCATTTATGATATCTGTTGAGCAACAGATACCCCAGCAGCACACGCAGCCTGTGAGCTACACCACTGGTTCCTTACACTGTCAAAACTGTCTATTTATTACTGCCCTTTGTTTCCTACCCTTTAGCCAATTATTTATCCATGGAGTCTTACCCCTTATCTCATGACAGCTAAGTTTTTCCAAGAGCCTTTGGTGAGAGACCTGTTGAATGCCTTTTCAAATCAAAGTAGATAACACCAGGATCTCCCCCTGACTCCTCTGCAGAGCTGCAGTAATCTGTGAAACACAACTTCTGTTAACAGAAACCGCATTAACTCTTCTGCAAAATAACATATTTATCTTTGTGTTTACTAACCCTATTCTTTGCTGTTGTCTCCTGCAAATGGTCTGCTAGGGTGTCTATTTCCCATTTGAATTCCTTTACAAGTCGTGGATGAATACCACGTCTCGTCCCAGCAATTCGATGCTCCGCATTTTGTTGATTTATTCTCTCCTTTCCTACTGACACTGGAAGTGAAGTCAGCTCCTGGGACACATTCCCCCACCCCTCATTTTCCCAGTAGAGTTCTGGCGGACAACATCCAGAGTATTTTCTGTCATCAGTAGAGGCAGATTTGTGTTCACAGGATCACCCTGCAGAGTCTTATCTGGTGCATCCCACACACTTAGATAAACAGACAAGACCCTCCCCAATACAGACAAAACTAAATCCGGGTGCTCAAAATCTAAGCCTAGTTATAAAATTCAAGCTGAAAATTACTCATGACTTTTGCACAAGCCAAGCATGCTGGATGCAGGATAGTACTGGTGGGAAAAGCTTAAAACCACACAGGTTTTGTCATGCAGATCTCAGCTCAGTGCTTTGCACCAGCTCTATTTCACAAAGTTTGTCTGTTTTCAACAAAGCACCTACTGCAAAATAACACTGAGCAGACTGTATAATAAAAAGCCATCCCACGCATATTTATAACTAATTTATTCTTCATTTCTTCTGTGTTGAATAACTAAATTACAACAGTGGCTCAGTAACCCCTTTTAGTTTAGGAAAGGGCAGCAGCTTCATTTGAGTAATATTTTAGCCCAATTAGTCCATTAGTCTCCAGTGGAGACCAGAGGAGAATGGAAACCAGTGAAACAGGAGTCCTGCAGGATTCCTTTTAGGTAACAGACCTCTGACTCATCTGATATCATCTGGCAGCCCTCATGATCCCTTCAAAGATATTTCAGATTTTCCAAGTGTTCCGCAGAGACACTAAGCAGGCATTTGCCAGGAAGAAGCAATGTATTAGCATAGGCCTCCATGGATAAATCAACCTTATAAACGAGTTTCAAACTCCTCATGCGCTGAAGAAGCTTCAAAGTGTCTGAGAATTTTGGCTCCTACTCTTTCCCAAACCTTACAGAGCATGGGTTAGTCACAAAGCAGCACCTTGTCTCTGCACAGGGATGTTGTCTGAGTGGACCTGCTGGATGTAGCTGTCCAGCTCTGGTTTTATATAGATTTAATGAAAAAGTGGCTGAAATAAGACACACAACTTTCTATCTTAAAAATAAATCAAACCATTTTAAGGCCTGTTTTAGACTCCTTGCCTTATAATACATATGTGGCAGTTAGAAGGTAGGAAAAATACTAACACTCAAGATGAAGAATCTGAATTTCCTGGTTCTGTTTAACTGACAATCTGAAAGTTAGTAACAAGTTTCAGCCAATTACCCCTTCAATGAATGCAGAGAAAGCATCCAAGAAAACCAGCACCTAAGGCCGGGAAAACTGTTTGCTTCATGTGCATATCTGTATTCAGGAAAAACAAGTTTCAATTATTAGCTTAACTTAAGTACCTGAAAGAGATTTACGGGACCAGTGAGAGCTCTGATACATGTGACAAAAATGACATTTCAGGATCACTCCAGAAGACCTCCTCATTTCTGTCACCTTACAGAACCACAAACATGAGACCAAGAATGTTTTCTGTCTGTACAGGGAAGAATTCAAAGTCCCTGGAAGCTCAGGCAAAGAGAAGTATCAACCCCAAACACATCACTGAAAACATTTATGCAGCCCAAATATGCTAAAAACCCATTTATGTAGCCCAAGCCCTCTGCTCTCTGAAAGGAGCATTGCCATGGTCATGCAGATGTCCCTGTGTGGTCTCACCCACAAACTGCAAGTTTAATACTCCAAGATTGCCCTTTACACATTTAAGAACATTTTTCTATGAGGAAGTCTCCATATGCATAAGACTGCAGCCACACCTACACTGCTACCAGCGCTGAGATAAAAAATTCAAGGCTTGCAGGAAAATGCTACTTCAGCACAGTGACTGAAGGGGTGCCTTAGCATGGGGTTGTTCTCCACTTCTGTGCTTTGGTTCAAGTTATTTGCACAGAGCTTAAACCAAAAGACTGCCAAAATTTCCACATTAGGAAATGACTTTTCAATTGGTCTCATCTTTTACCTTTATCATTCAATACTATGACTTATCTTCTCATCTGAACAAATGTAAAGTCTTTTGCAAATAAATATAGCACATATACAAGGACTGCAATAAAACTTTCAGCTAGTGTGAGGGAGAACTGTTAGTCTCCCAAATAAAAATCATCATTGTTAAAATAAAGTATCAAGCAGTCTGATGCCAATGCATGAAAGATGGGACGCTGATTTTATAACTCTCACACAGAAGAAATGCTAGTTTTAAGCTGCATGATACTCAATTTATCTGTCTCATAGGGCTGAGAGGCTAAGTCTATTCTGATGGGATTTGAGTCCGAGATTTTCATGGAGAGTTTATTTATGAATCCTAAATAGCATTTTCACTGGATGTTCTTGATTTTTTTTTTATATTGCTGTTTGCGTTTCAAATAACGAGATAAAGAGTAACCCTGCAAATAAAATCATTGTTGAAACTTTTATTTTTTTTTACGTATTCACGAGCCTGAACTGCATGTGAAGTTCCTTCCCCAGATGCCTGACTTTACATGACAGCAAGAGAGGAAGAAAACACTCAGCCTTCATCTCTCATTCATCTAACAGCCACTGAGTAAGGGCTTTAAAGAACAAGAGCACTAATCTCACTCTAGTCATCATCCAGCAAGTGCAGGGGCTCCACACCTCAAGTTCCTCCCCACGACAGAACTGCTGCACATTTTACTGACAGATACATGTGTATCAAGGACAGCTTCAATTTGAACTTCTTTTAAGAACTTGACCCAAATCTCACTGAAGTCGAAAAAGCAATGCCTGCCTCTGCCACTTGTACTGTCATAGACAACCTGTTGTTTTATCATCATTAAAACGATAAAATTTTAACCTTCTCTGTCACTGCTTATCCTAAAGACATGCAAAGAACTTACACAATGATGTGTAAGTTTTCGTGTCACAAACATGATAAGGATGCTGCTCTTTATCAGAGCACTGCTGTAGATGACAGGAAGAGGTAACATTTTATTGTAGGCAGAACAATTAAAGTATACAGATGACAGTCTGGAAATTAAGATACCACGCTGAAATTAATTTCTGGTACTACAAAAGCCGTAAAGATCACAAACAAGATTATAAAAAGAATCTACTGTTCAGTTGTGTACATCTTATTATAATACTTAAATTACATAACAACAACCCTCTAATTTGCTTAGTGGAATATGCCAATAACTGCAGAACAAACTTTTTTTCAGTATTCTTTGTAGAGTTATGGAAAGCTATAATAATATATTTTCCCTTATTACAAAAGAATGCTTAATATGTAATTTATTTTTACAGGTTTTTTATTCCACAAAGGAGCCTTAGGAAAACACAGATGGCTGCCAGCACAACATGAACATTGGGCATTATGCAGTTTCAGCTCACCTGAGAGCTCCTCAAGAGTAAAACCTCAAGACTATTTTGGTGACATCATTTGGCCAATATTTCGGGGGGTATGAGTGTGGTACCCCCAGCTCCTTCTAAGGATATCCCCTGATTTATGGCAGCAGGTAACTGGACAAGACAATAGCAACACTTTGATGGAGTTGCACATACATAACTTGGACTGTCTCCTCTTGCACACACAGAACAGAAGTAAATAAAAGGAACACGGATTGGCTGAAAACCAACGTTTCTTACAGACCTATGAGCTATTTCACATAAGCTTCTGTATTTCCATGGAGGAGCCCAGTGCACTTGATAGGGACATGGCAATAAAGGGGAGATAATGACCCAACCTGCACATCCGGTTGGAGTAGGAAGAAAATGCTGAATGAGGGAGGTGAGCAGGCACAGGCACATTAAGGCACGTGAATCTCTGTATCAATAAGGGGTTTGAAATCAGATTAATTTCTACACAATTAACAAGGCTGTTGAAAGATCTGCTTTACAGCTGCTGCCGCTGCCAGGAGATGATGACAACTGAGGAAATGAAAATCAAAGGAGGAAACAATTACAACAATACTCGCTGAAACTATTTAGAGTTCTCTTAATAAGTCAGCGAAACAAGTAATTGAAAGAATGTATTTTATTGCTGATTAAGATAATACTTAATTTAGGTCTTGTTTTTAAAAAGAGCTCAAATTAACAAATCAGGTCTTTCATCTGAGTGCAAGTGAGAGCTCAGTACATTCCCCTCATCTCATACAGTCTGGAGATTCAGAGGGTGTGCTCTGGGAGAGAACAAAGATGAGAAAGAGGTAGGAGATATTTAGTGAAAGGGGCCAGCTAGAAAGAGTAAAGTGCCAAAATGCAATTATATGTAAGATATCAACTTCTATTCATTCAAATCTAACAGCACGACAGTAACTATACCTTGCTTTTCTACACATAAAGTTATGTTAGCATTTTCTTGTTCTCCAACCATCACACAAATGGTAATGCTAAAACTTAATCCTGACATCTAAACTGGTGGAACAAGGGATGACTTTAAAATAAAATGTTTTATAAGCAGAAATATTGCTAGCTTCTTCTTTAAGCAGCAACAACAAAAACCATGTAACATTTTTTCTTTAAGTTCATAGAGCCATTCTGTCACATCTCTAGACATTATGATCGAGAGATAAAGGAAAAATAAAACAGTTAGAAAAATACATTTGCTGTGACTGTTATTTCTTTGAAACTAGCTCAGTTAGTTGCCAAATTGCAAGAACAACAGGAGCTGCTGCAAGTTTTTTCTTAAATTTAAAATTCTACGCTATTATCTTTCTCTTTTTTTCTGAAGGATGGAATAAAATAAAATCTGAAATGTAAAGAGAACTTTCAGGTTTCATAAAGAAAGGTAGGATTAATAAAAAAAGATGAGTATGGTCTTTTAAACGCTATGTTATAACCTGATAGTGTTTTGAAAAACGCAGACACATAAAAGTTGATCATAAAAATACTGACAAACTGGCCTTTGAAGAGGAAGGCAGCAAAAAATTACAGAACATCAGAGCTTGGAGGGAAAGGTAGAAAAAATTGGAAAAGGGTTAAAATGACTAAGATTAAGAAGGTGCATGACAACCACTCTCAAAGCCCTGATCTGCGCTAACAAAACCACATCCTATGCTTTTGATGAGACACTCACAAATGATTTAGCAAGAGGTGCTTTTGAATTATACCAGTGCTTTTTTGGCAATAAAATGTCTTTTTTTTGAGTTTTCATTTGTATCAGCCTTAAGCTGAAAACATCTTTGCTAGAAAATAATAACCAGGTTGAAAGTATTTTTTTTAAAGCAAAATTTCCCTAAAAAGGAACTTATTGCAAATTTTAGCAAAAAGTGATTAAAATAAAATTTAGAATTCAGGAAATACTAAATCTAGGCAATCAAATCTAATGCAAAAGAGGCTCCAGATTTCAAGTTGCTTAAATCAAGACAGAAAGGCATGGATTTCAAGGAGCTACGAAGCTTATGAAGGCAAAAGTTCTACGTTTTGTGTGTGTGTTTTAGAATATAAAAATACTTATCTTAAGCTACATGTTAATTAAAGTTCAGACTGTCTTTGACATATATAAGCTTCAGTCAATTTACAGTTAATTGCTCTAAGGTCTGTCCTCCAGTGCCAGCTGGGATACTCCAAAAGCCTGAGCTCCCATTGTGCTCTGGGAAACTGCATGATCCACAAAAGTAATTTTGCACCCTACAAAAGTGTAAAACTTGCCCTTCTCAGGGAGAACAAAATGATGACTCTGCTGGTTATTGTCAGAAGAAAACCCCAAACAACCCAACTCCTGCATGGTGGGAAGGAAGAGTGGAGACTCTTGTGGGATCTTTGGCCACAAAACCTGATGGCAGCCCCGTTGCAGTCCTAATTCACATCATCACTGAACACAATGCCATGATTTCCAAGGAAAGCAGCATGTTCTTGCTATATTTTACATCAACACCACCAAATTCCTAATCCAAAACTCTGAGGCATTAACAGCAAAGCTCCCATTTCTCTATGCCATCCTTAATTTGGGACAAAACTGTTACTCGGGAGTTGCCATCTTCAGGAAATACCTTTTGCCCTGAAGAAAATATACATCTGAGTAATATTCAGGTGCCACATCTGAAACTATACATTCACATTCAGCAAAGTGTTTCAGTTTTCCATCTGCCAGGTATCCAAGAAAGAGGCAGGCATGTGATACTCTCATCCCTGCACTACAACATGTACCTAGAGAAATGCCTTTTAAGTTATTAAAAATATTGCTGCATCCCACACACTTTCTGGTATCCTGGATCCTTTTCCTCTGCTTCAAAAGACTGTTAAGTTTGAAATTCCAATTCAAGTTGAAAACAAATCAAATGAATAGGGACTAGCTCCGACTGAAATCAGAGGAAAGGTTTCACTGGACTTAACAAGGACTTCAGTTAATAGAGTGTTCAGGATGTTCAGGATGAGTGAAAAATACATAAGACAAACATACCCTAACCATAAACCTAAACCTTTCAAGACATTACCTATTTGGGTAATTTCTGGGAATGAAATCATCCTCAGCCCCTCTAAAGGTCAAAGCAAGACACAAGGAGCAAGGGCAAACAGCTCTAACAGGAATCAACCTTCACACAAATGCTCCTGACGGGTGTTTCTCTGCCCCCTCAACCACACCTGCCAGCAGCAGCACTCTGGGACCTCCTCATGTCCCAAGACTGGCACAGCCCCACAAGGTGCAAGGACCTCGAGTCTGAATATAAAGGGGTCACCAGCTTTGCCCAAAATGTCCTTTAGCTGTTGCAGGACACATCTGGAGTGAAAGAAGTAACATTTGTGTAGCTTTATACACACACAGGCCAATTTGGATACCTGGCACATGTGACAACATTCTCCATTTTCTGCAGCGTTCTGCCCCGGTTGGCCCTCAGATGGATCTTCATCCACTTTACACAAAACCTGCACTGAGCAGTTTTAGAGGGCCCACAGAAATGAGCTGGTTTTGACTTAGGCTAGTTAATTCTACACTGGTTTTGACCACTTTGCAGAGTTTTCTGCCATCGGCATGGCCCACCCTGCCACAGAGATGCAACCACCAGGCCGAACAAAGAAATCACGAGAGCTCCTGCTCATTGCATTGCAAGAAATGCTGCCCCAGGAAAGAAACTGTGAGCCATGGAACGGCTCATTGGCTGTGTACCAAAGATGTTGGTATACACCAATGCTTTTGGTGGGTCAACACTATCAAGTAAAATAATTAGCAGCAAGATACTGGATCTTCCATCTCTCGGGGAGCAGTGCAGTTCTGCATGCTGCCTTCCCCAGAGAGGCTGCAACCATCAGACAAAGAAATTAGGAGTCAAAGGAAAAGAAAAAAAAAGGGGGGAAAAAAAAAAAAAAACGTGGAGGATTTCTTTCAAAAAATTTGTACAGCATAATTGTTTTATTAATTGTGAAACGAGAAGACATATTAAGCACCGTGTGGCCTGGGAGTGAGAAATTCAAGAGTATCTTCTGTATTTAGGGAGATAAAGAGGAGATGACTACGGTGTGAAATCAGGAGGAATAAGAAACTGGCTTCCCCTTTTAAGAACGGCATCAATTAAACCCAGGGGAGGCGGGTGCAGTTTACTAGTTAATTAGTCCAGGGATGTGGTCCTTTCATGTGTAATTCAGAACAGGAACACCTGGTGTGCGGCACTTCAAAGCACGGGGGAGGAAAAAAGCCAAACAATGCAGGATAGGTCACAAAAGAAAGCAACAGCACAAGAACAAAAACTGTTTATATCTGACCTTCACCCTGCTGTAAATAAAGCAAGACTGTAGGGCCCCCTCCTCCCTGCCCGGGGAGAACAAACAGCTCTGGGCGCACAGGGGGAGTCACAAAAAAAGAGAAGGAGAGGGGGGAAGAGAGAGACATGGTGGTAACTAATTGTTTTACAACCTAATTAAAAGGAAAACAGACAGCACGATATAGATAGGGATATAATGATTTTAATCACGTTCTGATATGCAGAACCAGAAAAGACGGAGAAGGGAAACGCGATCCAGGCAGCGGTGGGAGGCTGGAGGAAATTACCTATGGGCATGTTTGGGGCACCAAAACCCTAACTTGGGCCTGGATCTCAAGGTTTGCGACTGGGTAAGAATTTGGGTCAAGTTAGCTACAGACTGGGAAGGAGTCATGATAATTCGTGGTCCTGTGCAGATGTACAGACCTGCTCCTCCAAACCCAGACTGAATCTTAGCATGGTCCAAAGTTTCTCCATCCCTTCCATGCCTGCTATTGCACAGAGAAGCTTTTCAGTTGCATGCCTGAATCATGTTGAAACTGGAAGCAGATGCACTGTGATAAAACTTTTACAGTGCTTTATCTCATCAAACACAATACTACTCATTAAACCAAAGTAGGTGTTATTTCTGTCTTACAGAAGGAAAACCAATAAGGAGATTAATTTAGCAGCCAGAAGTGACAGAGCAATCAGTAGCAATGATCAGCCTTCTCAACTTCTTCAGTGACTTTGCTGCTTGGTCAGCAGAAGATGGCCAGATCTTGTAATATGAACAATATTTTATTGAATGTTGTTAGCACAGGAAAATATCTGAAGAGGATTAATCAAGAAGAGAACAAACGTGTATGGTGATACAAGAACTTAAAAAAAAATTTGAACAAAATAATTTAAAAATTTTAAAAGATCCCAATTTCTGACCGTATATTTGAACCAGATCCCTTTATTTTATCAGTGCTGATTTCATTCACTCATCACTAAGCTTGATCTATCACAGTAAAGAAAGATGCTGCTATTTTCAAACACTGGACTGCAATTTAAGAAACATGATTTAGTCTTGCTGCTATCTTTCTTAGAATCCTAGAGTAATTAAGCTGAGTCTCATTTTGCCATCTGTAAAAGAGAAGTGGTGTGAAGAAACTGGGTTTGTGGAAAATGCCCCACAGAAGGGAGGCATTATTACAGATAAAGCTTACTTATGTTTAAATAGTAATTTTTATGTTTCATGAACCAGTTATGAAAACCCCACATCTTGTCCTAAACTACCGTCTGTTCCCCAAATAATTTTAAAAAATTATGAAAAAACGATATAATCAGGACTGTTTGCAAAACTCCAACTTACGATTATAGAATCCCAGCCAGCATAACAAATAATACCTGATAACGTTCTGGACATAACACATGGAACAGCACCACGTTAATATCATCAACAGCATAAACACCCTGTGTGACTGACAGTTTGGGAAACTGTGGGTATAAAGCCAAAACGGTCTCTCTTCTTCTCCTTTTTTTCTTCACAAATAATACAGAATAGGGGTTTTTTTCTTTTTTTGTCTTCTTTATAAGTAAAAAAATGGGTGTATTGAGCAGCACGCATGAAAACACATTTCGTAATGGGCTTCATGATCATTAGGAATAAAAATATAAACTAAGTCTATTTGGTGACTTGTCTTTGCGTCCTCCTCTATCATTTATACTCAGGTTGCAGATCACAAACATGGGAGTATTTTCTAGAATGAGTTTTCCAAAACAGCCTGAAGAACTCTCAAGGTACTCTTCTTTACCTATGCTCAGGTGGGAAGGGCAAGCCCTCTTATTTTAAAAAAAAAGAAAAAAGAAAAAAAGGTATGTTATTTAATGAGCAGTGACTCTCCAGAAGCTGCATTTGTCTTACTAAAATGTAGTGATCATTCAATTGCCACATAACGGGAGTTCAGTACTGAAATGTGTTTTGGGGCATTTTGGGGTTGGGTTTTCCATTTTGTTTTGTGTTATTTTGAGAAGGGAGGGGGACTGCAAAAAAACATGCAGCGCAAATCTCATGAGAATAATGGTAATAAGGTGACATAAATGTCCAGTCAACAAGCTTTGATTAGGTGAAGCCATTTAACAAAGAGTAGATCCCTCCAAAATACTTCCATGCATAGCTCATGTGCACTGCAAAATGAAAACCAGCACAAAATGGATTTCTTTGTATCTTTCACCAGTTCATCCCAAAAATCACTCCCATTCTGCTACACCTAGGACATGACTAACATCACCTATGCATGCCAGTCAATGGGATGGCACAGCAAAGCTCTGTGGGCTCCCAAGATCTTCCAGCAAACAAGGGCTGGATGCATTTCTACACCTAAGAGGGGAACAGGTAAAAGTTGATGGAAAGCAGTTGGTCAGGTCCAAGTTAAATGTGGGGAAAAAAAAAAATAAAAATGGTTTTGCAATCTCATAGCTCACAGATACCCTCGGCTAATCTGTGTGAACCAAAGTCACTGTTAAGTACATAAGACTGCAGACCACTATTTAGTTCCAAAGAGGAATAAGAGAGGAAGTAGGAAATAAAAAGACAAGGGCAATGAAAACGGAAGGGAACAATCCCAGGTCACAGGACATTGCCCAGATCGAGTTCTCACCAGCCTGGGACCTCTCTAGGCGATTCTAGGTTAGGTAAAAAGTCAATCAGCTACAGAAATGTATACATGTATCATCATATCCAGCTGTTCAGATAGAACTACAGCATTTATTTGGCTCTGGTTGTGGGGTTTTTTTTATGATTTTCTGTTTTCAATTTGTAATCACAAGACTGTTACCAAGTCTTGCTAAATAAGCCCAGGCTTTGCCTTAACATGAAATTTGTCTTCTGTTGTGGTTGAAAATGAACTGGAAGAAAACTGACAAACCCTTGGTACTCTTATTTTTCTGAATGCAGTGGCTCAGTATGCCACAAGAAGACCATGTTCTCAGAAACAGAGGTTTGAGCAGTATTTCCTTAAAAGCAGCAAAGAGTGTCTAAAAGGGCTTAAGAGGACCAGATGACAGCAGTTATGAGAGGTTTCTGCAGAGTAGGAACAAACCAAAGCCTGTCCTGCAAGGAAAGAAAAGTGAAGAGCTAGAAGCACACCCCAAGAGTTGCATATGTTCTTGCCAAGGAGTAATTCTCATACCAACACAGATTTTTTGGGGGGTTAATTATTATGCATGTAGAAGAGAAACCCTCTCTTCATGCAATGCTTGACTCACTGTAATGAAAAATAAAACCTCCACTGGTTTGAAGAAAAATAGAGGTGACAATTTTACAGGGAAACTTCAACTCTTATCTGTGGTCTGTGGTTCCTCAGTAAGGATCCATTTGACTCCTACATTACTAAAACTCCCCAGGGAGCTGAAAGGTAGCAGAGTAAGCCATTCTGTGTATGATTCACCTGGCCTGCCTTAGATGCCAATGAAAACTGGATGAACTTCCAAACTTGCCTGTTCTCCCCAGTGATTAACAGGGAGTCCCAACAGCCAGCTCAGAGACCAGGTTCACACTGCTGAGTTTGAAGGAAACTCAACAAACCTAATTCTATGCCAGGTGGGGCCACGATGTGCTGCCAAGGCAGCTCTCCCTCCATCACAGGAGACCCTGGCAGGGAGATGAGCAGCTCCCTGGGGATGCAGCCCATGCTCTGGCTGTGCCAGCTGGGCAGTGATTGCTCCACTACCATTGCTAACTTCAAGATCTGTTAATCAAGCCCAGTATACAGCAGGGCTAAAGGAAGCGAGTGATGCCCCAGGTTTGGGATCTCAGCATGAATCCCAGTGAATCTGATCAACACCAGACCCTCTTATGAGCATATGACCTTCTACAAGAGCTCCCTGGACACACACACAGAGTACCCAAAGACCCTAAAGGAATTTGCTTGGATGAAACCAGCAGCATTGCCCAGGTCCCAGCTGAGCTCCCCTGTGCTGCAGTAGCTCTGCATCCTCCTGCAGAGCTGCTGGTGTTTTACCAGGCTGAGGGGTCACAGAATGACTCCCAGGGTCTTAGAAGTTGAGTTATTCTTTGGTCCAAGGTAAATGCTTTCAAACCCCAAGCAGTTGTGAACTCACAGGCTGGTGCACTACTCACCCAGACTGCAACCAGGACATAAATCAAAGCTAGCAGGCTGCATTCTGGACAAGTATATATTTCTAAACCATGGCATCCTCCTATGCCAAGCTCCCACAACAACAAGACTTCTTCAGTGTCTTACAGGAAGGAGTAGCACCTTCTAAACCATTAGCACCCTTCTAGCTAGCACAACTATGATAAATCACTGGGAATGAAAGTATGCACAGTGTTTTTGCATTTGTGGCACTTCTATTTCCTTTAATGTGTGCCTGATAAAATGTTTTCTAAGCATTGCCTTTAGTATGTGTTTATCCCAAAGGGACCATTCCAGGAGGACAAAAAACATGCAGCACCCACTACTGCCAGGTTTGCCTTCAAAGCCATGAATGCACACTTCATTCACTTGAATAAATTTCCTTTTTATCTAATACATCCAGTGATGCTTCAGGCTTGTGCTTCACGGACGTGTCCTACCTTTCAGCAGAAACTCTGAAACAGAAGTTAAGTTAGCTAAGAACAAAGTTACCCTCATGAAAATATTTGTCTGGAAAGCTCATGCTTCAACAAGAAGAGTGTTTTACTTTATAAGTGTTCTTACTGTTAAAGACAATGCAACTTTTTGGGGAGCCAGTCCCTTGAGGTTGAGAGGCGCTAAGTGCCTTCAACTCTCAAGAAAGAAAAGAACACACTTAAACAGGAGAGCTCTGCTTGTGCAGCTGAAACAAACACTTTTCTTCCACCTGTGTCTTCATTAAAGGGGAAAAAATTGTGAGGTCAAAGAGTACAAAGAATGTTACCACACTTTCTGCTTTAACCATTTGCAAATTAATGACAGAGCTCCTGCCTCAGCCTCAGACAGAGCAAAATCCTTCCTACCCCATCTCCAGTCACTGCTACGAATGTGTCCCTGGCTAGGCAGCAGATTACAGTCCCCACTCCTTTAAAGAGCACCCTGATAATATGCAGGGCTAAAATGTCAGAAGCTATTAGAAACTCTCAGACACACAATATATCTCCATCCCCACGTTTTCCCCTTACACTGTGCAATAACAGACAACAGGCATGCAAACTGCTCAGCTGCAACTGTTCCAAGTCGAATAATTACAACTTGTCAGAAAGAATTAATTTTCCCATTTCTCATAAAGATGTGTAAAAATTACCATGTTATTATACACTGACACTCTCTGGAGGCAGACACAAAATTTAATTTTGAATTCTTTCCGCATATTAAATTAAATCCATAAATAAGAGTTTAGGCATTCACTCGGAAGCATATGTTCATTGGGAGCGAAAGCCAACACGAGCCTGGCTGTAATGGTTGTTGTAATGTTTTAATAGCTCGCTTCTTCTAAGCACCAATAAATTTACATGATCATAACAGTCGTGGGCATACAAGAAGCCCATTACTGTCTGGGCACAGGCAGCAGCGTTAACAGGATGGAAAAATGGAAGGAGGGGGGGAGAACCCTTAAATAAAATTAGGCAACTGCACTTGTCAGCTGCTCCATGATTGAATTTTTAATATTGTGGTCAATTGGTCAAAACAAATAATGGGATAAAATATTTTAATGTATTTAAAACCTGCTTCTGTGGTTAACAGAGTTTATCTATCTCTTTCTGTACACAGCTTCGGACTTGTCAGGCTGCATTTCCATCCTGTGAGCGCACTGACAGGAGGAAGGCTCCTCCTGGCATCATCTCCCCAGCTCCTGCTGGCCAGCAGGGCTGGGTCTGAGGCTGCAGAGGGCCTGGGTACAGCCACACCACTCCCCAGCACCAAACCGTGTGGCCCCAAGTGCCTTGCAGCTGCTGCCAGCAGATTTTGAAATAAAACTCATGGAGAGGGTGGATGGTGGTTGATCCCACACCCTTTGGGATGCTGGGAAGAGCAGCCCTGAAGATGAGTGAAGAAGCCATCTATGGATCACCACCTCCTCTCATCTTACTAAGACAATCCCTGAGTAACCGTACCGACATCCCAGACTTCAGTGCAGCTTTATCCACACAAACCCAACCTACATACGTGCTCCTTCAGCAGAGTCTGGAGTTGCCCTCCGCTTGTGTATCTTCCTCATGCTCCCTTCCTTCTGAATTTCCAGTGATTTGTCGTTTAGATACGTTCATAAGTGAAGTTGAGTTTTCCAACAGGGAATTTAAATGTGATAAAAAGGTTAGCTGTAAAGATGGGCTCCCGAAACTTGTTTTTAAATGTGGGTAGTGAATGATTACAGCTAACCTTATGCTCCTCTTAAATTAAGCTACCACACACTGTCTCTGCCTTTCTTACATGTGCAGTGAGATGGCTATTTGAAAGCTTAATTATTTAAAAAAAAATCCCAGTTATCTCCAAACCTGTGCTCACCACCACTGAAACTGAGAACATGTGTGTGTACAGTAGTGTGTGTGCACAGCCAGTGAGTGACTCACACTGCAGGGTGAAAGGCAAGCCAGCTCCTCCAAAAAACTGTGTGTACTGCAATTCTTCACAACATTTTCTGTCCTGCCAGGATAGACAATACACATAGAAGTCAGTATTATCTCTACAATCACACATTTGTTCAAAATAAGTTCTTTAGTCCCTAACAGGCAGCAAAAAACACAGCCAGGGATCGCCAAGCATTTTTCATCTGCAATCATAAAACATTTTGAGAACAGCACTGAAAACCCATCTCTCACTGAAGTCAACAGAAGAGTAGCTGTTTGGGGAGTTGGACAGGCTCCTAAACTCTCACTTATCTGCCCAAGACTTCACTGATTCCTGAACATCCAGCTCAGAATGTTCAAGTTTATGCAGCTCTCCCAGAGGCATGCCAGCCCTGATGTGCAGCACCAGGTCTGGCTGCCACGGCAGGGATGCAACACAAGCACCAGCACTGGCATCTGCATCAGGCAACAAGAGGCCAGCAGCCAGCAGAACACAGGCATCCTTCTTCAGTAACATCACTCCCTTTTAATTCTCAGAGAGACTGAATCCAGCTGAGGTCAACTATGAGCAAAAAAAAAAAAAAAAAAAAATGATTGTGCCTTGAAATCTGCTGGGTGATGTACAGCACACAACACAAATCGGGGTTGTTGGTCTGATTTCCAGGAGGCACCACCATAAATACTATCCCAGGCAGACAGCTACAGGTGATGCTCACACCATCGGTGTGCTGCCTGGCTTGCAGCTGATCCCAGTGCTCAAATTTGCCAGAACTTCCCTACCCCAAGTTGAGCCTTTAATAAATGGAGATAATGGGATGGAGCAAAAGAGAGCCCAGCAGCAGTAATGCTGTTTTGGAAAGGTTTAAAAAAGTTTACAAGTAAGCAGAGATAGCTTTGTACAGAGCCCTCAGAGGTACAGGTGATTCAGAAAGTGAGTATGAGAATAAAACTAGAATACAGCTCTTTGAAGCTGGGGAAACGTGGAGTTTTTCAGGGTTGCATTTTTGACTTTGTATTTTCAGTGCGTTGGCCACAAGACTGAATCCCAAAACCAAAACCTGACAGATTTTGAAAAAGTATCTTTCGGTGGTGTGGCGGCACTAGTTACAAAAAACCCACGGGGCACCAGTATTTCACTTTTCACTGACAAATCTCATTCTTACTCAGAGGTGAAGAGACTGAAAACCTTCTCACCTACTGTGTAGCAGCTTCTCTGAAGTGAATTTGCAACCTCAGCCTAGATCCCAGTGGGCAAAAAAAAAACCCAACAAAGCCCACCCCACCAGCCAAAACCCCCTAAAGCACTTGGTATTAATTGGCCATCCTTGCTGGTGGTCTCAGGACTGAGGCCGTGGGCATGGAAAATGAACAAGCTCCTGACCTTCTTCTGATCCTCTCCACGAGGGCTGAGACAATGACTGGGCTATGCACTGCCATTTCCTATTTAATTAAATGGCTAAATGGAAGATTTCCTCTGTGGCTAAATGGGAGGTTTCTTTTTCCAGGGCTGCTCTCAGTCTGCTAACTTGTAGTCGTTTAGGTTGACTGTAACATTTAAAGGAAATAACTCCCCCCTTCAGTTTCCCTAGAACAAAGGAAAGAATACTGCACCAGAACTGCAGCTCAGTTTATGGAGAGACAGATTTATATGTGTGTCTTTTGATTTGCAGCATTCTTTTCTTTCTAAAGGGACAACCCACGTCATTATTCCCTTTAAAAAAATAAGACACGTTTACCTCTAATCCTACTGTAGAGAGAACTTCTTAAATGTGAGAGTGAGTTGCTTCCATGTTAAGATGTGCAAACTTCAGCTACCTGACAGTGATGATATATGCACATTATATAATACATATATGTGGAAAACAGCCTTGATGTGACAGCTGAGTCCTGAGGCATCGTAGTAGTCACTGCATTTGAAAGACAGCTTCTCTACCAAACCACTCAAACAGTAAAATGAACACAATATACTCTCCAGCTAGAACTATGCCCTTAAGCTTCAGTTGGAAGAGGAAAAGAAAACTTCTCATTGAAGTCTATTTTAATTAGGGCTGCAGAGAACCAGTTTGAATGAAAGCCTGCCTTTTTTTTTTTTTTTTTCTCCTTTTTTCCTCCTTTTTTTTTTTCATTTTGAAACCTAAGGTAGAGTTTAAAAAATTCTTGGGTAGGGTGAAAACCAAAAGAAAAGCTGAAGTAAACTTACATTTGAACATCCTTTAGCTGAAGAAATTCCTCGTAAAAACTTGGATTTAGGGATGACAAAGAAAGGATGGGTTCTTATATTCAGTCTGCTTCTCCCATATGATCTGCAGACTGGCTCTGTCATAAAAGCTAGAAAACACTAAACAAGTTATACAGCATTTGCTTAACTGACAAAATATTCACTGATTATTACTGCCATTAGCCTGTTCTTTTTGATTTCCCTATGTATTTGTTTCTCAGCTATTTGGATGTTTAGTATCCTGACATGATGTGTCTCCAAAGCTTTGTCAGATGCTATCTTTCTAGATTAAATACATACAGAAGGATATGCTTCATATTTGCCTGTGACAACTGCCTTGCTTAACCGTGGACTTCCAGGAAGGTCACAGGACCTGCATCCATCTGTGCCAGCGATAACAGCTCGGTGGTACCTGGCTGGCTCCACTCCTGCTAGATTTAATAATGGTGAGAAGTTTGAATCACAGCACAAATAGCTGAAAGCTTCCTACATGGCATGCATCCACCTGCCAGCGCTCGTGGTTGTCTGGAATACCCTTCAGTGTTTCAAGCAAGAGGGCTTTTCCTGTTGCCCTGACTGCCCGAGGTATTAACTCACCTCGTGTGTCTCGGGGTCATATGCTGTTACTTCAAACACAGGGACCTAGGCTCAAAGACTGTGAGCTCATTTCTGGGCAAGGGGAGCACAAAGCCTATTTAAGCAGATGCAAAAATTATTTTGAAACAACAATGCTGCAGAATTCAGTGAGAAGGCGAAACAAGAGAGCTGCAGTACCAATCCAGCACAGGCATAAGGAAACTGTAATCATATCTAATTAGAGCTAAAATAATGTTTCCCTTTGAAATGTTTAATTAGCTCTGTTTTATTACATAAACATTCTTGATGCAGAGCATACTGAGCTAGAAGAGTCTGATGAGTTAAACAGTGCAAAGTGCTCAGGCGCCCAGTGAGGGGCAAAACCTGACAAGGAGTGGCTGTTGTTACCAGATGTCTGGACCATCAGTGGAGCCATGATGCTTGCTGCAAACAGCAGGCTATCATTTCAACCTTTGTTGCCTCTACTGAAGCCTCCCATCGTGCTTTCAATTTAGCAGCATCACAAGGAGACAAAGAAATTTCTTACAATATGCCTTTCAGTTCGGAGACAAATCCCATTTAAACTTGTTCAACCTCTCATAACGTATTAGTTATTGTTGCCAGTCTGCATGTCTTCTGGCTACACACTAGTTGTTCTGGAAAAGGGAAGCTTTTTTCTCTCTCCCCCCCCACCACCCCCCACCCTTTATCTCTCTNCCTTCAGTTTGATAAAGCAAGACCAGATTTACTGGCAAACTTACAGCATGCTTGTCACAAGCTTGCAGCAAATTTAATTAACCTTATTACAAATATGGTTTTCTTGAAGATTACATCACAATCTGGTTTCACATCGCCTGCTGCTGATTCAACATATTCTGTGCTTTGGAGAATATGTTCATTTTCTGAAAAAGGTCAAAATGTTAAAATAGCTAAAACTTCACTATTTCTTCTGAGTTCCTGTGCAAATCTTGTGGTGTACCAACACTTTGTCTTACGAGCCTTGTGCCAGTTGTAGATGGGTTCACTTCACAGTGCAGTTTACATCCTTTTAACAACAGGGATAGCCAGATGATGGAAAATTTGTTGCTAGTTTAACCCCTCATTAGCACACTAGGACAAAATCCCTAAGAATGCATAACTAGACTGAGCTTTGCCCAGCAAGTGAGAAACAAGTAACATTTAGTCACGTAATTTATAACTTTGGCTGCATTAGGACTGAGTTAAGGTATTATTTCTGCTCAGGAACGCTGACGGTGAGAATGCTAAGATTAGCAAAATAAATTAATAACTTTTTAATTCAGTACGAAATTTTAAACCCTGAAATGTTTCACTAAAGGAGTTTTAGGTCTCAAGTTTTCAGAAACTGGAACAAGAAATTTCCCTGCGACAGAAATCTTACTCCAGCATTCTCTATCAGCATACTTCAAACTTTAAGGAGCTGGATAAACATATCTTGATTGCTTCCTTGAACTACACCTGAATTTGGAACCTTTACTATTTGCAGAGACCGAGTTAGTCTCCTTGAAAGTGCGTGCTCTCTCCTGAAACTCTGAGAGAAAGATGATTTCTTACATGTTTAATTTTTTTATTTACCGTCTAGAAGAGAAATGCCCTTGTCTGTATTCATGTAATAACAAAGCAAGACTTCACAGGCTGATATTCTCTTATGGTGTGGGAGGAAGCAGAGGAGAAAAGTCACAACATCTGTACTAAAATCCTCTTTAATAAAGCATAAAGAGAGAAGGGAGTGTAAAACAAAGACACCTTTGCTAATCACTAACTCTGTAATTCTATTAGCACACAGGTGTTATCAAATCAGTGAGCAGTGGATGCAGGAAAGATTATGCAGGAATAAAGAAGAACAAAACCCAAAGCAAACATTAGCACAATAGCAGGGATCTAAACCCTTGGCATATTCCATATTGTTATGGCTCCCACACACCACACAGATAAGGTGGCTGACCAACACAGTACAGGTGCATCAAAGACCTTCCATGGAGAGCAGCTGTGGTCTGGAGGAGATAATCTGAATTAGTTCTAGGGTGTCTAAACATGTGGTTGTAGCACAGTGGCTTTTGTAGGCTGTCCAAGTGCCAACTCCCCCAAGACTAGGAACACTCTGCCTTTACACCTATGTGTATGTCACATACATTTGGTATTATTTAACTTCCATACGCTGAAAAGGTCTGAAAACTCCAGTGAGAAGACTTGTCCAAGAAAGACAAAAAGGGTCTGCCTACCAAGGTCCCCTTTTTCCGCCCTGCAAGAGAAAAACAAAATAAGCAAAACTCTCCATCCCGTTCCAATAACCAAAACCCTCCACACTGTTCTGCTAAACCCAATTAATCTATAGGTTATTTTCAACATATGGAGGTTGTGCATTATTTTATTGATTCACCTTACAACCACACAGCACGAATATTAAATCCTTTAAATGAGAATAAGGTCCTTGATACTCTCAGGAATGTATTTACCATTAGGGACATATTTTGAAACTTTTTGCAAAATATCCAAAGAACTAATTAGGAAATAGATAATCCAACTAAGGAATATGTTCTGCTGAGCCTGTTACTCAAGAAGCATCAAGAAGTGGTGAGGGGTGTGAAAGTCAAGGGGAACCTCAGCCACAGTCAATAGGACAGGATGAACATTCAGGATTTTAGGCTTCTGAGAGGAGTGAGGAAGACATATCAGAACCACTGCTTGGACCCCAGGGGAGCTGATTTCACATTGTTTTGGGATTTACCTGTCATGTCCCAGGGAGACTTCCCTGGAAGGCAAAGGGGCTCAAGAATTTCTGCTTGATTTCCAAACCACAACCTCCTCAAAAGAAAAGAGTAGTCTATCCCTGTGTGTAAAAGGTCAAGCAAGGGTGGCGGCAGAGGGCTGACAGAGAACTCCTCAGTTAGCTCAAATGCAAAACAAAGTCTACAGATAATGGAAGAAAGAACAAAGAACAAATTGCAATGTTGTCTAAGCAGACAGGGAGTTAGAGATGTAGGAGTTCAGCTGGAGATGGAACTAGAAAAGGAAGTGAAAGCTGCAAGAAGAGCTTCTCTAAGTACCTTAGAGAGAAGAGACAAAGCCAGAACTTTCTCAGAGACACACAGCAATAGGTCAGGAGAAAAAGGAAATATCAGTTGAGTATTAGATTTTTTACCATGAGGATGGTCACCTCTTCCAGCATCTGAGCTGGGAGGTTGTGGAGCCTCCACCCTTACAAACATTAAAAAGGCAATTTGACATCCTGCTGTAGGAGGGTAGACAAGTCTCTCCAGGGCTCCATTCCAACCTAAACTATGCTGTAATTCTATGATTGCACGAAATGTGGATCAGATTGGTCTTCGACCACTTAAAGTGAACACCGCTTAAAGAAATATTTCATAAGTAACTGAATTGTTTCTGGTCCTTTGTGCAGTCTGTAATAGTTCCAGCACTGAGTGATTTACTTGGCATATTTTTACTTCCATTTCTAACAAGTATTAGTCCATCTCATTAACTCACATCCTACATGCCTTACACTGGTGCTGCACACCAAATACCCCTTTCAAAATGGGGTAACACAAACCTGTATAAGCACTTCAAACTAACTTAATTGTGCTTGTTTTCATCCATGTGTTGGCCATGTAGGTTACAAACCTACAAGGAAGAAATCTTCCTTTAGGAGTCTGTGCCTAGAAACTGGCAGCTCACCAAAGCTCTCCCTGCCCCCTGCTTCTAACATGCTTCCTTTTCCAAAAGCCCTTCAACATCACAGGAGTGGATCCTGCTTTTTGCAAGCATTAAATCCTGTTTAGATATGTGGATGGTTTTGAGAAGAATATTTGCTGGACTGAGTGCTGCTGGCTTTCACCCTCATAGTCCATGCAAATCCACAAAGCTTTATGCCAGTGGCATAGGAAGGTTTCTGGAAACTTGTCAGCACATGGGAGTTCACTACAGTAATTTTGTTTCCTTCATTGAACCTTCAGCTCTTCTTCATCCTCCTCACAATTTTCCAGATGATCTGACAGAGGGGAATTGAAGCAACCAGAATAAATTCAATGAGTGAGACAGTCACTGACCACAGATTTTGGGTTCCCCCAATTTTGGGGGGGATTTGTGACCAGTGCACAGGAGGAGACACGAAGGGGAGCTTTTTCTCTCTGACAATTCCATACAATCCTTTGGAGTACTATAGAATGAAAGGTGTCCTAAGGCTTGACATTATTATAAAAATAAAGGCTTGATATTATTATAAAAACAGTAACATCACCCCAAAATAAATAGATCAGGATTTATAACATTTCTGAGCTCTCAATTCCTGGAACACAACTGGAGACCTTTAGATGATTTGCCTGCTACTACTGTTATCAAAAATCCTAAATGAGAAGGCCACTACTGATTGCATACAAAACATCAACCCCTGAAAGTTTATAGCAGCCAGCTCTCTTATCACAATCCTCTATGGACAAAGCATATGTTTATGCTGGCAACAAATTTTTAAAAAAAATCTCTTATTCAGTAGGTCCATGCATTATTAGAGTACATGAGAGACCAGCACACAATTTTTTTCAAAATTCTCAAATTTAACTGAGCAGGGAATAGCCTCTCCATTCTTCCAAAAAACCTGTGCAATTACAAACTCCTTTCAAGTTCCAACATGAGAAAACACCAGCAGCATTAAAAGTACAACATGCACAAGCAACCAGATGAATCAACTGGCCTGGCAGCAGCAGTTAGAGAACTTTGAAGGTAACAGAACCTTTAACTTTCTACCATAATTGATCAGACAAAGGCCTTTGCCTGCCTCACACACTGGGAGCCTGTCCTGGGTCTCTTGGTCCCTTCTGCTACAGCCAGGCTGCCAAACAGGTGAGAGGTAAAGGCTTTTATCTGGTATGAAGGAAAGCAAAAAGCACTTGTGAAGTTTGAATCATGTAGGGCAAGATTTTAGCCAGATCAGTAAAGCCACAGTGACCTCTCAGAAGATTAGAATAACTTACAGATTTTTCTCATCTGGTTTTGATGAGAAAATAGAACCTGGAGATAAGAAACTTTTCTCCACAGAAGTTTCATTGGACTTGACACATTCCAGCAGAAACGTATGGTTTCACTTGAAAAATTCCAGAGGAAAATAAGTTTTATAGATGAAAAAGCCCAACCTGTGACCACTTCTAAACTTTAACCTTAACTTGTGGTAGATAATGATTATATCTGTGCTGATGCACAGAATAAAGTGGAAGTGAATATTTTTAGGGACTGTGCAAGTAGGCTTTCATAACTTCACAACAGTGAGCTGAAATGAAGATGGAGAAGAGCTGAATTGGAATTTTCAGTGAGTGTACACAGCAAATTCCAGAAGTATTGTTAAAATTCATGACTGTGGACTAGAAACAGCAAATCTAAGATGAAGCACTCTCTAGTTAAATGTCTTGGTTCATATAAAAGGAGATAAAAAAGTCAGGAGATCACAAACAAAGCGGGAATCTTGTGACAGTGGTCAGGTAGGAAATTTTCTGCCCCAAATTCAATGATCTAAATGAACACACAGACAAAAACTGTTTTGCACCACTCACTGATGTCTTCAAGGATGATGCATCTAGCAACAGCTCCTCTATCCTAAGTCAGTAGATTGGGAAATGCCCCCACACACCATTAGAGAGATGTTTGGGTTTAAATGTGCTGTAATTTCTAAACGTGTGCTGCTCCCACAGTAATCTGAACGGTGCAAATGGAATTTCTGCTAACTCAAGCAAAAAGGAAACACAAAAATCCTGTCCACTGCTCTCTCATTTGGTGCCCTCACAAGCCAGGCAGCGCCAGACCACAGAACTCTTCGAGCAAAGCACCCTGATAAAAAGTGAGACACATTTGTTACACAGACCATATAATAAATACTCCACTATCTACTAAAAGGAGAACTCAGGAGAAGCACATCACCATCCAGTTATTTTCAATAAGTTTTCCAGCTAATGGAAATAAACAAAAGTGATTGGATGGCTGCAAAGAATTGCTTCAGTGACATATGTTGCACATAAAAACTAAAGGCTGAATGTGAAGACAGCAGCAGCAAGTTAATGATGGGAGTTGCAAAGCCAACATCTCAAAAACTGGGAAACACTGTTCTCTGTGCAATTACATTTTCTAGGGCATGGAGGGTGCATGTCTAGCCCAGGAACAAGTGGAAACTGTGAACAGTTTGAGTATTTGTAGCTGCTGCCTGGGAATGATGTGAGTGAAGTTTGGTTAATTACTCAAACTAATAGTGAAAAGGCTTATGACCCATTGCCCTGTGAGACTGAGGAGACAAAAATATCAGTATTGTGCCTCGTGTGAGGCTTGAGCAAGATTTGTGAGAGGTTTGTCTGCAAAAAACTGGGAAACTCTAATGAACATTTGAAAACAGGAGTCAAAATAAATTATCTGCTCATACAAATAGGAGAGGGAACATTCCTGACACAGAAGTTACACGTGCATTCGAAGACCCACCACTATCACATTTCAGGTTATTGCTTCAAAGGGTAAGGATGTTTAAAGAAACAAAGACTTCCCAAAATTGAACACAGACAAATTAGTAATTTTTCAGTACTCCTCCAGGATGTCTGGGATGAACTTTTCAAAAGAAAAAGAAAAATAAAAAATCTGAGGTAGAGAGGAAATAGTTTTTCACAAATTTGTAAACTTCCAATCAGGGCTTTGCAATATGAACAGTTTGATAATTTTTAAAAATCAGATGAAGAGGCACTTTACCCATCTCTAGATAAAAAAAAATCCTTTTTCCTCTTTCTTCTCTTCCATTAGTGATTCCATCAAAAAAGCTAAACCAAATTTTCTCTAAAAATCTGATAAGTCTATTTTGACATTTAAACAAGAAAACTATCCCTCTAACAAAGACTTTTTTTTTTTATTTCCTCTCTATTTTCACAAGAGTAGCAAAATGATTCAAATACAAGGAAGAATGTTGTACATATGTAAACTGATACTGTTCTCTAAAAGCTGTTTTGTCAGGAAAATTCAATAGCTCCAAGGGAAAGGCTCTCATCTTACGTTTTCTGGCCCAGTTCTTTGGGACCATGAAATTTAAATAGAGTAAATAAGGGTTGTAAATCCATAAGAGTACTATCTATTTATAGTAGAGCTCAGTAATCTTCAAGCACTTCTTGGTAACATGACAGTTACATCACCTTTGATTAATATTTTTGCTATTATTTCTAGCTGCATTTGGCTGAATAAAAATGCAACATCAGTATCACTGTGGATTTTATGACATCCCCCATTGCAAAGTGATTTTTAGCATGCCTTAAAAAATATATGCATTATATATTCCCATCAGCTCAACTATGAGGTGAGCCACCTGTGGTGGGCAGGTAAAGCACAACACAACACATAAGCAAAGTGGAGAGAGAATGGAAATTTTGGTTGGCAATAAAGCATGACTTCAGTGTTATATAATAGGTCAAGGATTTTTTTTAAATCCCCTGGAGAACAGAAATCTCAGGCTGGAAGTCTGAGCACAGAGAAAACAAACCAGTTGAGTCACAATGGTAAAGGTAAACCGCGAAGATGACTCGCACTTGCTGGAATCTGGGGTTTGCTGCAAAGGCCTCACATTTTGCTTCGTGATGATCAATCGTAGTTTGACCCAAGAAAAAGAAACTCTTCAAAACAAAAGTTTAAAAATCCCTAAACACTATAACAACTCTTAAAAATGCAGGGATGGCAATGGTAATATTGCCTAAATGAGACCTTGATGTACAGGACTTGCTGTAAGAGTGGTGCACACTTTGATTTCCCACTGATTTTAGCAGCCCTCACCCTTTAAACCCACAGCTCAAAGCCTGGGACCCAGTGTATTATCCCAGCAGTGGGAAGGACTTGGATGGAGAGTTTCAATAGTCATTCAGCTCCAAGGACAGCATTCAGCCCTTGCCTTGGGAGACACCAGCCCTGTGATCACTGATACTGACAAACTCAACCGTTTATGGCTCAAGAAGGATTTTTTTCAAAGCTTTTTGTCTCTAATGTAGGCAAATGAGGTCTGCAAATATTCACTGGAGTCAGGCATGCTGTGAGCATCGCCTTAATGAGACCATAAGGATGCAAGCAGGAAGAGCTATTTCAGCAGGTCTAAAACATAATACCCGACAGTTAGATTTCTTAATTTCACCTAAGTGTGAGCAACTGAAAAGTAGGGGCAGAAAGCATTTAAAATCAGGAAGGAAGCAGCACCGTAACTGCCACCATGGATTTAAAGAAGACAGGACAGCTTTCAAGAGTTGATTGAAGCAAGCAAATGCCCCAAATAATCCCAGGGGTATATAGCTCCTTTTCTCTTTTCCAAGCACTCTGCCTTTAGAATAGTTTTCACTGTTTAAGAAACATAGTGAAGAGCCTCTACCAAACTCCACTTTTAATGTTTATCAACAGGCAGGATATTATTTATACCAGGGATTTTATTTGCTAGACAGCACAACGAATAACTGGCAGCCTTGACACTGTCCCTATGTGCCCAGGCAATGTCTCTTAAGCTCCTCCTTTATAATTCCCAAAATTGTGTTTACCTACAGTGTATCAGAATGACTTGGTCTTTTGAAAGTAGCTGAAGCTGTCTGTTTCAGTAGAATTCAGGATGTAATGGAATTCCCTTCATAATAATTGTTAACATTTTTGCACAAAACTACCCAAAACCTCATCTACCTTTTGACCAAAGATAAAGTGAGGCTATATATATATAAAAGCTATTATTTGCAAGATGTTCTATCAATCAGATTAGCTACTATGTGGTGTATTTCCAGTGCAGTTCCACTACAGATTATTTTCTGTAGATCTGAGGATCTCAGGTGTTTTCCAACCATCCCATCGTGTATTTTGCATCAGGAGCACAGAGAGCAGATGGGAGCACAGGTCTGGTGCAAGGTCACACAGCAGGGCTGTGGCCACTCCAGGCACAGGGCAAGGTGATGGTCTGCCAAGACCCAATTCTCTGACTTTAAAGATGGTATTACCTTTTTTCCAGTCATGCTGTTGGTAGGACTTTGTTGTGGAAAATTCTACTGAAAGGCAGTATTTTACTCAGCTTAATAACTTCAGATTCTCATTAATATCCTTACATAAATAGAGAGAGAATGGCATCATTGTGTCTGTACAACCAAGATCTCATTTATGCTGAAATGTATCAGATTACTATAGGGTCAAAATGCACACAATTATCTCAGATAAAAAGAACAGGTGCTTTCTTGGTGATTTAATAAAAAAGAGAACTAGGGGAGGAGTTTAAGGTTTGTTAGAAAATAATTTAAAAAATATCTCAGATTTTTTAAACATTTATCTGAAAATTACACACATTGTAGTAGAACACCTTCATGGTCAAGTACATGAAATCTGTCATGATACCAAAGGTGCTGGCAGATCATCACAAACCTTTTAAAAACAAGTCTTTTCTTCTAAGCTAATTACCTTGACTATGCTTAAACAAAGCCAACACACAAATTATGCTAGATCAGTAATAAAGTGTGATTTTTCAGTGAATGACAACATATCAGCAATTTCTATTTACTCCTTTAACCTGTGGACAACTAAATACAAATAAACCTGTCATACAGCCTATATGGCTGAACCCTGTGATATTGTTTCAGAAACATTCACCACCTCCTCTACTGCTGACGTTTATTTTGTTGGATTTAAGTCCCCACAGCTGAAACTGAGTCCTATGACAATTAACATTTTCTTATTCATCTTTTAAAATAATGCATGCCTTGACCTTGGCACAACTATGAATTGTGTAAACAGAAGACCAGAAAATTATTTTTTGAATTTTAACTAAATTCCAAGAAAAAAAGGGATTTATCAAATTCCAGTACTTTAAAATTTTCAGACTTACGTAAAATAAAAACTCCAATTCCTACTAAAGACACAAAGTTAATTTAAATTCTATATTGGGTTGGTCATGTCATGCCCTCTCCTTCTTAATTTTTTTAAAATTTGGTTTTGTTTGGGTGGCTTGTTTTTAAAAACAAAAACATTTGCACTCTCAAGGTAACCCAGTGCTACCTCCAAATTCTTCAAGAACATTCTTCTTGAAGAATTGAAAATGATGATTCTTCTTCAAGAACACGCTTCCCTATAAGGATACCAGTGACAAGGGAACACTCAGTCAATGGCTTTGACAACATTACAGCAAATAAAATTGCCCGAAAGACACCAGCAAGTTAAACCTGGGCTCTGCCCAATAAAATGGAGTTTTATTCCATCATTTCACAGCCAGTGACTCCGCACCAAGTTCACTGCATCTCAAAGCTGTAACGAGCAACCTTTTACCACTTGTTGCTTCACCTCCTGGCTTGAGCTCCTTTAGCAGCACGTGAATAGAAAAAAAATGCATCAGGAGGTTAAGCAGGACGAGACAAAAGGCTGCAGAGCTGAGTCAGGGCAGGCATGGATCACTGTCTCCTCAATAACATCCCTGTCCCCCCGCCCGCCGCCGCACGCACGCGCTCCAGCTCCCAGCCATAAATCTTACAGAGTCACTCAACTGACAGCCTAATAACATGAAAGAAGTATCTGCAAACAAGATGGTTTCAAACCACTGCTGGTGACCCTGAACAAATCAGGGCCCAGTTTCTTTTGCAGCCTGCGTTTCTCCCCTTCAATCACTTAACTGGGCAGATTGATGTGACACCGCAGAATTAAACTGAGTTCCAACGCACCCTCCTCTCCCTCCCCGTCTCTCCTGCTTTCTGCTGTTTACTAATGATTGGATCTGTCTGTCCAGGCACAGCAAAAGTCCAGTGCTCAGTGTCCTTTGGGTGGCAGAAATGCAGCTTTCCCAACAGCAAAAGAAACAACCTCCACCACACACACACACAAAAATACTCTCGCAGCCTTTTGCGTTTTCATTTATTATTTAAGAATTTCTTTTTTTAAAAGTAGTATAAAAAGCAAACATCTAATACAATGTAACCCATCTCTCCATGAATGTAATGGTCTGATATCCTGTGAAAACACCATTAGCAAACTGCACCCTTTGGAAACGTAACTGGAATACCAGAATATTTGGCACAGAGATGGGAGCCCTTGTTTGAATCCCTCTGAAGCACCTTCATCTTCCACTGCTCTTTCAAGCCACAGCAGTACCAAAACCCCTCCCACCCTTTAACAGGGGTACAAGTAGAAAGGTTTGAAGTGATTTAGCACACACAGCCCATGGTCCCCAGTAAAGAAGACATCAAATGATTTAATGATGATGCTTTCTCATGGCAGAAAATGACCATCAATCCAGACATCCTAAACCTCAGGGTAATAATGTCTTTCAAGCAGGCAGAAGGAAAGTTAAATAGCTGGCATGAAGAGTAGATAAAAAGCCACTAAAACAACCAACTGCTGAGCCGCTACCTGCTATCCTGTTCTCTCTTTAGGATTTTCTCAGGATGCTATATAAAAAAAATTAAAAGAGTGAGTACAAATGTATGTATTTTTATACTTACAAAATTTAAATATTCATATTCTTACAAAGGTAGACCTCAAAATCAACACAACTAGAGAGTACAGAGATGACATCTGATGCTCATGTTTTATCTTTGTTTTCTGTATTATTTCTGAAAGCCTGGTGTTTAGGCACTGGTGTTGCTGGAGAGCATTGGGAAGTTTTCCCTATCAAACATCTCTTCTCCAGCAGGAGGTGTCCAAGATGGAGATCATTGCTTCAGTAAGGATCATATCCCACTGGAAATGCTGATTTAATACTTCCTACTGAAATTTCCCAAGTATAATATTAGTTATAAAGCTCCTATAACATACTAAAATCCCTAAATCTTGTGTCTGAACTGTGTGACATTTCCATTAAAAGATTTACTAAATTTAGAGCTGATGTGATTCCTATGCAACCCTTATGCCTGGAGAGATTTGCACTTCAGTATTCTGATGCAAGTTCAGAATATTTATACTGATAAATATTTTAGAATAAAGATTTTTTTTCATCTCTCCCCTTCTTTTTGCATGTTACAAGTGGCATGATACAAGTGGCAACGTATCGATAGATTTTTTTTAATTTAAAGTAGTCAAACTTACTCTGCTCCTTTCAGTGTGAATTTGACCCACTAATTTACACCCTCAGAGGGTTTTTTTCTTGTAATGCTTCAGCTGGGTCATGCAGCTTGTTTTATGTCTTTGTTTAGGGGAGACTGAGAGATCACCCCTATATTGTCCCAAAGCTGTTTCCCCCCAGCAGACACACACTCCTAAAACACCCCAATGAATACCAAGCCCAGGAGAAAGCTATCAGGAGGGTGGAGGAAAAAAAAACCAAACAAACCAACCACAAAACCAAAAACATTGTGACCAGAGATGTGGACAGAAGAAAGTTCTAGTAGCTTGCTGTACACAAAAAAAAACCCCAAAGGAAAAAACTAAAGAACATATATCGTATATGCAGCCTGCTGAGAAGGCTATTTTTCAAATGTCCTCAGCCCAGAAAGGCCTATTTGCTGCTTTGAACTTATTTAATAACATTAAGCAAGAACACTTAACTATCTAAAAGAAGGATCAGTGGCATAAATCAGACATCATTTCACATATTTCAGGATCAAAGCTGCAAGGCAACATGATTTGTGAGGACATTTGAACAGCTCTAATATATCACAGTTCCTTTTGAAGGATACTTAGGCATATTAGTTGCCCAAATGATGATTTCTTTGCATAGTTGTAGCCAAAAAGAAAAGAAAATTGAAACTTTTCATTCAGGAATTGGTTTCGTCTATAACCTTGATTTATGTCCGGCATCAAACAAAGCAGATGAAGAACCCCGTGAATTTGAATTATCAAAATTAAAACCAGGAGAGTGAATTGATTTTTTTTTTTCAAATGATCAAGGCTAATCGAAGTGACCAGCGCAGAAATTGCATAATCAGTAGCCAATATGAGTTAATAGGAGCTGTATAACCAATGTCCAAGATTACAATCATATTTCATTCAAACTTTCATGAACCTGTCAGGATGGAGCAGGGCCTACAGATCTGTTTGACTTCAGGATAAGAGTAAGATGTACTGTTCAATTTTAAAGCTTTTTTTTTTTTTTTCTTTTTTTCCCTTCACACAGAAAACTGCTTTCCATGGTGGACTGCCGCAAAAATATCTCATCTTAAAACTCCCTAGTGAGAAAGGCTGGATGAGATGGTTTTTCAAGGTCCCTTCCAAATTGTATTGTTTTGTGATTCTTTAAAAAATGGTAAAATTGCCCCACACCCTAACATTTAACATCAGAATCAAACTTTTCAGGCTTGCAGCTGCTGAAGATGCAGCTATAAATAAAGAATTTCAACTTACTCCAACTCCTTCCTCTCCTTTTCCTAAAGAAAAAGATCAACCCTTCTTTGGGCAGTCTTTAAAATACAAGTCAAACAGAGCAATGTGTACCAGTCTCCAGAGTTAGAACATTTGTTATTGATTCCCCCTAAAAAAAAAAAATCAAAGATTATCTATTTCTCCCTCATGCTCCTGCCAGTGCACTGGTCTTCCAGGTTTAGAAACAACAAACTGCCAAGTTTTTGGGATTTGGGAAGTCCTGCAGCTGCTGGGGCACCACCCTCAGGGTTTACAGTATCGCTGATGATATCAGGCTGCTGCAAATTCATCACCAGCTGATGCCCTCACCCTGAATCAGTGCACACAGTGAACATCTACTGAGAATGAGAACAGAGGTAAAAACCACAGAGAGAGGGGGACAGGACTGAAAAAAACAGGCACCAGAGCAGCCTCAGAAATCCCCAGCCTCTGGTGTGCGGAGGACGGATTATCAGGCAGTCTGAAATTAAAGCAACAAGAAGGAGGCAAGAAAACCAATGGGAAATTAATATTTTCAGAAAATGTGTTTAATGTTCACAAGACATAATAGCATTTAATGCTTTATAAAAGTCTGTTTAGCTGGCAAGTTATTTAAATTAGCAAGTCTAGAGTCACAATTCTAATTCCCTGTGAAAAGGAATTCCATTTCTTTGTTAATAAGTAATCCCATATCCTTTTCCCAAGACATGCACATGTACACAACCTTACCATAAATAGCATTATTCAATAATTACAGCATAGAGGAAAGTTAAGGAATACCTGTTTTCCTCATGATCTCCATTCCATTAGCATACAAACCCCATTACATTCAATTAACATCCAAAACATTTTTGCTAAAGAAAACGAAATAGTCTTAGGTTGCACATTCTCAGCAAACTAATAACAAACTTCTGCAGGAAGCAAACAATAATCAAAGCTTCTGTAGTATCAGAGTATCCTTGTAGCCGCTTGCTGTATTTTTTTTTTAATAAACTCTTTGACATTGAGGCCATATCTTTAAGACAATTGTTGATAAATTTGAGATGCAATGTGCACTGAAACCTAGAGGAAGATTATTGTGAAGGAGGGATGTCTGACGTGGGGCCTTCCTCAATCACAGGCTGCATCCCTGTGCTCAGCAGTACTTAATTAAAAGTACTAAAAGTTGGAAGAACTTCTAATACTTACAGTATTTTGTAACAAAGGGTACCCCAGTTTAGATCTTCTCACCTAAGAGCTCTGAGTTTCTCTGCAGACAGCACAAAGAAGTGGACTTCTAAGGGAAATGATATACACAGGGAAAACTGATTTACATGTTTAAAAAAACCAAGAATACACAGGTTTGGTATTTGTTTAGAGAACAGCATTTGAAAAAAGCTTCACTTTCATAAATGGTGTAGATTGAACCCTGCCCTTTGCTGAGCATCATATCTGAAAGGGCTCACTGTAGCACAGATCACAGCTGAATGTTTAAAATACGCCTGACATATGGGGAAACTTTCCACAGATTAAATGATACTGAAAATAATGACTAAACACTGAGTCAGAAAAAAGAAACAAGAAGATATATGCATCCCCTCCATCGTTCCACTCAGCCACACTAAGTAAATGATAAAGAAAAGATAAATTGCAGTATTCCATAAATTAGAAGAATTACAGAAAGGTCAGATATCTAAAAAGAGAAATTATATGCTGAGAAAGAACTGAAAGAGTGTATAGCTCTAGCACAGCAGTTAATATTTTATGTTACAATAACTCAGAAATGTAGGAACCTTAAATTTTATCTGGAAGTACAGCTCTTGGGATTCAAATAAAAGTGAAAACCTCATCAGTTCACTTTTGTTTCTTTTTGAAGAGGATCAGGTTGGAGGACAGACTGACCCTCTGTTATCCAATACTCCAGCATGTGAACAGTCCCAGTTGGTGAGAATGCTTGGGAAGTACAATCCCTCTCAGAAAAAAACCACACCAAAACAAAAAACCCTCCTCTGTTTGAGAAATAAATTTAGCACCTAGGTAATGCTAATTGTTATGACTCAGGGCTTAGCATAAAAAAATAGCCAAATCAATCCTGAAAGCAGTAGAGCAATATGATGTTCCAAGAATGAAATGGAAGCAGTATCGAAAACAATGGTGTTTTTGTATAGCTTCAAAAAGACATATTTTTGACAGATTTTAGGAGGTATAGATGGTAACAAAAAGGAAAGCAAAAGAAATTCAGCAACTTAATATAATAATTTCAGCAAATTAATATTTTAGCACTAAAAATACAAACCTGGAGAGGGAGTTAGGCAAAAAGATCAGAGAACATCTGAATTTTTTGCAGGCACAGACAAGACTCAAAAAACGTTCTCAGACGAAGAAAAAAACGGAAATTTTGAAGATCCCACCTTCAGTGGGCAGATGCCCCCATCCCTGATGCCCAAGGTTGACCAGGCTGTGCTGGCAGAGTGCCCAAAAGCATCCCTGAGCTCCAGGCATCCATGGGGAGGCGGGCTGGGCTTTGCAGTCAGCACACACTGATTTTACCATGAGGAAACGAGAACAGTGCAGAACCAGGAGAAGAGGATTTTTGGCATCTGGAGCTAGGGTAGATGGATAATATGAGAAGGTCCGTGGGGGCTACGACAAAAGTGAGAAATATAAAAAGTGAGACAAAGGACAATGAGAGAATATAAAAACTAGGCTCAATAGCTTGGAAGAGCAAGAGGAAGACAAGCAGAGAGTGACAGTATCCACTGAGAAGTGAAGACCTGAATTAATAGAGTGGGGAAAAAAAGCACTAAAGCAAAACCACCATCAACAGCACAGACAGGCCATGAATGGACTGGTGGGGAGGGGTAAACAGGGAAAAACCTTTCAGAAAGAAAAGTGCCCTCCTCTCTCCCCAGCACTCACACAGTTCTCCCCCTCTCCAAGAAGTTGAGGGCAGCAACCCCTGTGCAGAGAGGGGCAGGGATCAGTGCAGCTGGATGTGAGGCTCTCACAAGGAGAACAGCTAAGAGTCAATGTGATGGACAAGGTGACATTTCTCTCCTTTTCCCCACCAGACATACACAAACACTATCCAGGCTGCAAAGTAAAGAATCAAAAGAGAGAAGTGTGGTATTTAAGTGGACTGTGCAATCTTAACTCAGTTGTCTTGTGCAGATGTATCATGGTAGGATATAAATATATCATGCCAGTCTTTTTTACTGGGTAAAATGTCACCCGCAGGATAGAGTCTGCTTGCTTAACAAACAGTCATTTCATATTTTGCTTATTCTCAGCATTTGTTGGAAAAGCCTGGCCTTATTTAATCTGTGTTGCTCTGACTCCATGTTGATAAAGCAACTCCTTTTCAGAATTTTTAAAGACACCCGTCAACATAATCTTTATCCTGCATCAAATGAAGCAGTCTACAAACAAGCCTAACTATTAAATTAAGAGGACTAAATTAAGGTTGGGCAAGTTCATTACATTATGATTTTCCCCCTGCTCCCTCCCCCCAGTTTCTCAGTGCTTGGGCTTTCTGTCTTAGCAATGCAATCAGCATTGACTTTTGTGGTTGATACCTGAGTATCACTGCAATATGCACTGAAGTCGTGGCTTCTTTAGCTACTGTAAATTTTACATGGAAGTTGCATTAAGATAAGAAACAGAAAGGACGAATAAAAACAGTAATTAGAAATGTAGATTATATCCTTCGAATCTACACATGAATAACATTAGAACAAGTATCATGACTGTGGTATAATAGTCTTTGGAGCACACACTTGTAAAGAAATTAAAAAGCAGACCAATGTTTGAGTGTTTAATGGTATAAACAGATCAGACTTGCAAAGAATGGGAGGCAAACGGATGGAAAGGAAACTCAAAAATACCACAGCACACTCCAAAATCCCCACAGCAGGTCACTGGCAGAACTGGGTGTCTGCAGTCCCAGATCAGCACCACCTAAACACGAATTGTGGGATAGAACCAAATTAATCTGCAGCGTTTCTGTGGAAAGTCAGGAATACAAATCAAACTCTCCCTTATTTCAATGTATTAGCAGTACTAACATTCACTTTCCACTCTAAAGTACTGGTATTAAACTTATCATTTTATCATTAAGATTATTGTTTTCCCTACACATTTACAATAGCATCCATCATGACAGTGTTGGAGAGCTTTCAACATCTCCATTTCAGTTAAGTGAATTGCATAAATTCTCCTATTTCTACAGAGTCCAAGAGGCACAGAGGATGAGAGATTCTTAGCAGGGCTTCTGTAAAGGTAAAGATGCACAGTTTTGTAGAGTTAAAGACACACAGACTTTGCCTAAATCTGATTCATTATCTTCAGTAATACCAAGCAGCAAGTATTAATGTAAAATCTTTGAAAAAAAAAAAAATTACCAGCAAAGAGGAGCATGTAACTTTGACTGTTTCTATGGATTTTAATTGATTTTTAATCTGCTGATGGTAGACTGTAAATAACTGCTCAAAGCACACATGAGTGCAAGTCAATGGGAAGTTTTATTAGTTTGCTTCCAGAGAATTATAACAATGATGGAAACACTCTCAAGCAGGCAGAGGCCCACGACCTGGATGGTTTCTCCTCACAGGCCATTTGAACACTGCCTTCATAAGGGCCCAATTGAGCCAGAATTTACATCTGACTTCTGCATCACAGAAGCCCAGGATGGCTGCAAAGGAAGTGCTAACGTGATTATTTTTTTGGTAAAATAGAGCCTTAATTCATTGGAAAGGCAGACTGCAAAAACTCCTGTACACAGCACACCTTGTCTGAAAACCCTTTCAGAGTCCTAGAAAAGGTTCTGAAACAAATAATTTTTTTTTTCCCTGTAGCAAAAGGGAAGGAAAGGGGTTTGCATGTAAAAATTTACTTTTTCCACTTGATTTCATCACTTTAAATGTCCTGCTGTTTACATTTTTATACAGGCACACTCTACAAGTGTTCCCAACACCCCATTCACTTGTTTTTCTTCACTTCAATGGTCTTGCTGACTTTTAGCCTGCACTATTTTTGTACAGTGGACAATTAAGACCCCAGATATATTCTTCTCCGGTGCCACCCAAACCTTCAACCCCTTCCACATCCCTCAGATTTCATTCTGCCATTTGAAAAGAGGTCAACCAATAAATCAAGAAGAATTAGAAGAGCTAAGCCAAGAAATGCTTTGCTTTCAGTGAGTCCAGGCTATGAAGTAGAATAAGAAATGACAGAGCACCCTTCTTCATAGCCTGGACAACACCTCTGCTGCTGCCCCTTGTCCCCAGCAGTGACAAACACAGGAACACATCTATGCAACAGGCACACTTTGATGTTCTGGAGAGATCCTGAAAACAGTGATCTCATGCTCCACTCCCAGGTCTACAAGCGTGGCACGAGGCGCTTGTGACTCGATATTTGTGTGACTCACCCAGACGTAGAAAGTAAGAGAATAGCAGAGTTTACTGTCAGTTCATCAACCACCACAGACACTTCAGGGGTTGCTCCAGCATCCTGCCTGTCATTATAACTGACTACAGAAGAAATATTTGCATGCTTTGAAAAAAACCAAACAACCCAACCAAAAAAAAAGGGGGGAGAAAAAAAAAGCCAAACTACAACCAAAATCAATAGTCAATTTTCTTAGCTGACCCAAAATTTTGTGAGGAAGGTGGCACCCCCCCATCATCTGCTCACATGAAAAAAATAGAAAAGGGAAGCTCTTCACTTAAATTTGTAACTCACAATAGCTTCACACAAATGGAAGGAAATGGCAAAACACAGTCATAAAAACTGCACGAATATTAAGTGCAGGATATTTCTTTCAGAAGATTTTAGAAGCCCAGAAATTACTCACTTCACTGTCCAACCTTTAAACAGTCAACTCTCCCCAATGCATGGGTCCTGTGCCTTATCAAATTTGTGGATTAACTGTAGCAGTGAAAAGGTGGCTAAAATCACCCAGTTTTATGGGGACCACTCACATCATCAGTGATAAAATACCCATTTCCACGTCCCTCGTTCTGGTGGAAGATGACTCACTTTACAAGGCATTACAAAGGCACAGGGCTCTTGTAGGCAAATAAGGGAATCCTACCATCACAGGAGAAGCACAAAATGGAAAACCAGAAACTGCTGAGATTAGAATATTACCCATTTAACCTTTTTTTATCAAGATAAATGTGCTACCCAACACAGAAAGACAGCATCTTGGTTTTGTGCCTGATTTGAGAAGCAAATATTTAACATAAGTAATATTTATGAAGATACATCTGGCCCAAACTCCACGAGGGTATCATGAGGGACCTGGTACACTTTTAAGGTGAACAGCAAAGAGAAAAAATAGTGACATGCTCACATGTTTAGATGATTCTGTCTAAAAAGACATTCCTCTTGAGAATGTCTTTGTAGCTGGCCATTGTCAATAGATCTTACTCACAAAACTGAACCCAAAGAAGTATTTACTTTGGTGATTATCTAAATGTTATGACCAGTGAAGTGTTATTTCTGTCTCGTGAGTGGTTAGCACATATCCAAGAGAACACCACCACACACAATGCCAACGGAGGGGTTTTCCTGGGAATTACTGATTACACCAAAGGCCTCCACAAATTTAGTGATGGTGGCTGCTGCAAGGATCACCAGACAGCTGCCAAAACCTTCCCAGAATGGAGATTCCTTGACTGCACATAAGAAAACCAAATTCTTGGGACAAAATAACCTCCTGATGACATCCTGCACTATTTGATGGCGTTGGGTTAATTCCTTGGGTGGATTCATACACATAAAGACCCTCCAGCTAGCCAATTATTCTTCTGTTTTGACTATAAAATAAATGGTTAAATCCACTAGTCACTAGCTCATGAAACAATTTGTTGAAATAATGAACTCAAATATACTAATAGGATACAGAGGTTCACCATTAATTGTTTAATCCATAGCTGCATAATACTGTACTGAATTATTTCCCCCCCCTTTTACCCTTGCTAGGAACTGACACAAGTACAATAATTAAAATAAATTTCAACACAACCATTTGGAAAATTGCCAACATTTTCAAGAACTTATAATTTTCTTCCTTCCCCCTTTTCCCAAGATAAAATACAGTTTTGACATCTTGATAAAAAAACAGTTGCAAACTGTTACTTAGAATTTAGGAAAAAATCACTGTTTTAATCATGACCTTTCATCTGTCCTTGATTTGGAGCGAAAGGGTGGGGGAAATTGGCCACTTACAGAAATAATCCTACTGGGCTTTCGTCTCCCTGATTGACAGCCTCATGTGGCTAAACACATTCACAATTATAAATAAAAACTACCCCTCTCAAAATGGCAGAACTTATCCTCCATCAAGCAAGATGTGCTTAGAGCAAGTATAGCTTTTAGTGGAGATGGTAAAAATGATCTTTGAAAGATGGGATAAACACCAATTCTGCATTGTCCACTCCCAAACCTATTTGACAAAAGAACACTCCCCATAATTATTTATGTAAAGCCCAGGATAGCTAAATACTGCCCATGTCATTATTACACAAATGAAAAACACATTAATAAAACCCAGTGCTAATAATATGGTAATAATATATGCCAATAGGCTCTTTTCAACTTCATATTCCATCTGAATATGGGCTATGGGAAAAGCACAGCTGCACTATTGGCTGCAGTGTCCTTACAGATATTTTCAAAATGTGACAGATCCCATTTGCTGTCTAAGACTCAAAGCCAGTGCCTTGTTGGCATTTGTCTGAGTTGCCAACGAACCAACAGAGTGAGCTAAACCAGCAGAAAACGCTTCACTGTTTCCTAAAGTGAATCTCACACCCCTGTGCCACAGGCAGAGAGGTGGACGCATGGCAGAACAGCCTCCGAGCTGTGAAGGTGACTTGTAAACCAAGGAAAGGAGGCGACATGAAATTATTTCAGACTCCTTCCTACCTTTCCCTAGACACCTATTTCCAAAGTCAAAGGCCACAGTCAGAGCAATTTGGCAGAAAACCCTGTGTAATGATCACACATGCCTGGGGCGTCACTTTGCAGGGGGGACACCCGCTCTCTTTCCCCTCTGGTGAACTCCTGCAACCACTTCTTCCTCTTCTGCTTCTGCACCAGAACCACACCCAAGGCACCAGGCTGGAGGGCAGGGAGGAGCTTCTCTCGTGCGTGTGCCACTCCTTGTACAGTCACAGGCACTTCCAACAGGCTTCCCAACCCAATCCCTGCATTACCAATAACCTTCCTATGAACGTTTCCTTCCCGGCGGCCGGTGCAAGGATGAGTTGTGCCGCCTCAGAGCAGGCTCACAAGTATCACAAGGCCCTGGAGACAAGGGTAGGGGTTTCCCCTCTCCCTCCCACCAGCACAGCAGCCCCTGGAAGCTGGGAAGGCACCCAGCCGAGCCGTTTGGAACGGGACCCACGGCAGCAGATCGGCCCGGGCAGAAGCAAGGCTTGTCTGTCTAGGTAAGATCCCTGCCAGCCTCCCTGCTAAAATTAGAAAATGGGCGACAGTACCTTGGCGCCTGTCGCTTGCTGGAGACAAATCTTCAGCTCTTCCCGCAGCCAAGGGGTGGCATTTTGATTCCTGCCTGCCAGCTCCAAGTCATGGCAGTACCTTGCTGTCAGCTGGGCTCTTTGGTGACAAAACCCCTGCCTGCCATCAGCTGCCTCTACTCTTTGCCCCATCACCAACCTCCCCCCAAAACAGCAGAAATGGGAGGATGCCGAGCACGGCTTCAAACAGGCAAAACTTTCCAGAGCGGGGGGAAAATTCTTTTACTCAGAAATTAAAACTCCCGCCCGGGTAGGTCAAGAAGTAAATTCAGCATGCAAACAGGTGTGTTCATAATTCACACAGTTAGAGCAGCATCACTTCTTAATCAAAAGATCTCAACCCCTTTCACATAGATCACAAACACTATGTGTCAGAATATTCCTGCGACAGAGCAATGAATTATTGGGAGCCCTTCTATTAAAAGTATTTAAGTTGATCTATTACCTATGTAGGTTACAGATATATCCTACTGCCACAATCCCAAATTGATCCTCACAAATCTTCTTTGAAGCAGGGAAATGCTATTTTCTCCATTTTGGGTAATTGGAAACTCTGGTGCAGACCATGGCCAGATGTAGATGGTCTGAAAATCCACCTAATCCCGAGGCCTCCACTTTCAATTGGCTAGGCATTTCTGAAGGTCTAGAGACATCCAGTGAAAAGCCTCTAGGTTAAGGGATTTGGTGGAATCTAGGCTTAAATTTGGGTTGAAAATTGGCCTTAATGCAGCACTTGGGTATCTTTCCTGCTTTGCCTCCTTGCAGCCAAAACACGCCATGGGGCTCTTGGCCAGAAACTGAGGCTGCAGCCAAGGCTCACAGGGGACAACCCACATGGGCTCAGCTGCTGAGCTCTCAAAGCAGCAGCCCTTCCCTTGTCCGCACTGAAACAGAAAACAAAAATACTCACAAATAGAAAGGATAATAATAAAACTTTTCCTTGAAAGAAAAAGGCCATCCTTTCAGTTAAAGACCCCAAACAGAGATGTTTCTCCTTCAAGAATTAAAAAAAACCCCCTTGTTTTCCTCCCTTAGCTGTTTCATCTTCCACACATAATAAACTATTTCGTGATCATTAGAGAGGTTTACACTGTAGAAATAATGCTGAGAGAAAGGAAACGCAGAGGCTGAGTTTTTCATGTAATTTTTGAAAATGAAAAATCTCTTGGGTAAAAAAATGATACCACTCTTTTTCCTAAGCTATATATGGGTTGAAACACTTAGTGCTTGGCTACATCTGCATACACATTATAAAGTTGCCACAGTGTTATGGTTTTCTTGACAAACCCCTTCAAAAGAATTGTATTTGCTATCAACTCTGAAATGTGACACGTTTACCCAAAACAGAAAATAAGATGCTCTTCACCCTACTGTTTTAAGTCCACATTTTAGGAAACTATCATTAGATTATTATTTTCCTATAAAAGGCTGGAAAACAAAATGCCGTTCTCAGAAAATTATACAAAATCCATGTTGTTGGATTTTTTTAAAAAATATATATTCAGGTCTCATTTACCCTTATATTTGACACAAATGAAAATAAAACAGCATTTTAAGCTCCTGGAAATGACAATATCATGGTATCTAGATAAGTAACACAGCTATTATTGAAATTCTGATAGCATTTGGTTTACTGGTAAAGGAAAATTACCTGTAATGCATAGTTTAAATAATTACTTTTAAACAAAAGCTTCTTTTCTACAAGGCTTATTTATCTTCTGAGACTAACTCAGCAGGGTTATGTATTTTATTAAAATTGCCTTCAGACTGTTAATGGTGGGGTGTGTGCTAGCACAGGAGAAGGGATGGCCATTTGACTCCCATTCCTAACACTGGGAGCTGGTCCAGATTCTGAAGAGCCAGAGCTCTGCTGTGCATTTGGATATGTCAGGAAAATTGTGAGAACTGGCAGCAGCATTTCAGGGCGATGGGTCAGACAAACTGGAAAGCTCTAACTGTGCTTACAACAGCAGCAGCAACAACCACCAAACCTGAAATTCCTTTTACTAATATTTCACTTGATTTCAAGTCTCCCAATGTGAAATCGTTTTCTTCACTTTTACTCATCATTTCTCCATTCTCTTTCATGCTCAGAATTGAGTGTTCCCTGTGCCACATCAGCAACCTGTGTAACAATTCTGAGCTGCTCTGTGGTGAGTTCATGTGGCAGATAACCAGCACAAATCACCCAGATAATTCTCATAGCTCTTGTTTCCTCTCTGAGGTAGCCACAGTCAAAATGCACTTTGGATCCACAAAGCTCAGGCACTAAAACCTGAGGTTGTCCTTCTGGAGAAGCTGTGGAGCAAACACAAACACTTAAACCCCTGGCACAGTCATCCCTGCCCTGTAAGGTTGAACAGGGGGTTCAGCTTGGTTTGTCTCTCCATCGCCACCAACACGTCCACATGAAAAAAAGGCACATCTATCTTCTCACTTCCTTACAATAATCAAGTCAGTTTGCTTTATTAAGTCACTCTATTTTTATATATGTTTACTCACTCAAATGGCCCCATTCATCTGTTTAACATCTTTGTATTTAAAGGGATCAGAATTCTAGAAATTAAAAACTGTGATTTTTTCACATGAGCAAACACCAAAAATACTACAGCTACTTCATAACTGAAATTACTAAATGCAGTGGTCTCTTTCCTTAGTTGAACAAGTATCTGACAAGAAGCAGAAAAGGAGGCAAAAACTTCTCAAAGATGTCACGATAATGGCCAAGAAGAAAAAGCAGGATTTGTCCACTGCGTCAAGCCTGAATTTTAGAGAAGCTCAACAGCTCCACACAAGAACTGACATTTGCTGGAATATTAACTAACTTTTAAAAGATGCTTTTTTAAAAAAAAAAAAAGAAAGTGAAAAATGTTCACAGGTTCTGAGGTGTCCACAACACCTTCAGAAGGAGACTTAACTCATCACCTCAGCAAAGCAGTCCAGATGCACACCATCTCCTGGTAGGCTGGACCAACACCTCCCAGTGGGAAGTGACGTTATTGAACAGGCATAGAAAGCAGAGCAGACAAATAAGCTCAAGTACCTTTTTTTTTTTTCCTTAAATAAAGAGCATTTCTCATTTCAGAAAAAGTGAACAAGAAGCAAACACCCACATACAGCCTCAAAGCTGAAGAAAAAAACCAAAGATTTCCAGAAACCCTGCCCTTCAGCTGGCCCAGACACACCAGGGACAGTCAGATCCTGCAGACCAAGACTGGGAGCAGCAATGGGACTTGTCATAGGGAAGCACAAATTAAATACTTGCATTTTAACTGCTGATTCACTTACTCCCACTATCTAAAGAAAGAAAGAAAATGACGTATCTAAAAAAAAAGTATAGGGCATACATATATATATATATATACATATATACACACACATATATATATAAACCCCAAATTTGTTCATGGGAGAATGGCAGAGGACTCGTGTTTCATCAGTGGCAATTTGGCTTTTTAACGGCAGATTTTTTTTGTGTGGAAGAAAGCGTTTCTAAACAGCAAGAAAAACATCACCAGAAAAGGGACCAGGAGCACTCTGTTCTAAACTAAAGAGGTAAAAAGATTCCAGCCAGGCACACAGAGAATTTGTTCACAGAGGAAGGCAGAAACAAGCAGATAAACCACTGGGTGGTAAGATCCCAAGTAGTTTGAGCCAAGGCATTTCTAGGTTTACAGCATTTCTCCAAGACTCTGAGGCCACTTCTCATTCCCAATCTCAGCTGCCTTTTCTCACTGCTTTTAAGAAGGGGTAACATTTGATCAGTCAGAAGTTTCTTGGAGCTACTTGATTTTCATTGCTTCTGATTTTTAGGTAAGAAGATGGTCACCCACCTGGTCTACTGATACCCAAACCCATGAAAATTACATTAAAGAATCTAATCTTGATTGCACTGAATTTTTTTTTTTTGTAAAAGGAGAAACAAACCTATAGTTTCTGTTTGTCAGAACAGGCAGAAAAAACATTCCACACATTTCTGGTGCCCTTGGCCTCTTCAGTTATCATTTCCTGTTTCATCCCATTTTCATGGATATACGAACAATGTGCATGATTTGAACCTGTGTTGTCTGGGAACATTCATCCTGATTCTCAGTTACCTGAGCAACTACTGGGTACAAAATGAGGGCACAAAAAAGGAACTTTATCCTAAGTCTCTTCAGTGTTTTAAAACACCCTAATTCCTTAGGTGACAATTCTTCCAGCTGACTGTGAGCAAATTCACCTATGAACACTCCAATAAAACATCACATTATGATTTGGACCTCCTCCTTCAACATAAATATGATAATCTTTAGACCTGGTGGGTCTAACAATCAGTCAGAGGTGTCTACCCACAAGCCATTCTTGCAAACAAGCCTCAGTCTTGGATTTTTACAAAAACTAGCACAAAAAACCCCAAAACTAAAGCCATCAATGCAAGTAAGAGATTCAGATCTCAATGTTCAGGATGACACAGAAAACAGATGATGTGCAAGAACAGGAGCTTCCTCCCTCTCACACCCATAATCAGAACTACATGCAAATATTGTGAGCTTGTAGATTACGAATTTAGCAGCTGGTTTCATTTTGAGACCTGTTTGGAGGGGAAGTAATACAGTAACAGCAATTCCTCCCAACTCGCTTCCCATTGTCACCACACAAACAGACTTAAATTCTCAGGTCAACCAAAACTGTATCTGCAACAGAAAACGGGATTATGATGAAAATTTGCCCAGAAAAATTTATATTGTTTACCAACTGGAAGTAAAATCTGAGGCAAGAGTACAACCTCAGACAAAATCCCTTTCCTTATTTCACAGAGCTACTCTCTGCAGCCTACACTGGGTGTACAAGCTGCAGACCACAGAGAGCTAAGATGCTTTACCACATTTGTGTGGAGGAGGTTTCTGTAGCTCTACTGATACTCAATCTTTCTCATCAAAATCATATAGAGGGATAACTCATAAAAATTCTTACTTTATTTGGAAAAAGGTTGAATAATTTATTTTTAATGACTTTAAGACAAGCTATGCATTAAAAAATACCAACATTCCCACTCTTTCAATCTCTGGCTGCTTTTCCTTTTTATCAGGAAGACAAGTTCTGCCACATGGTTCAAATTTTTTTATACATTGATCTTTCTATTGTATTTTTTTTTTACTATCATGTTAAATCAAACTGCAGGAATAAACAAGGGTCTCTCTCTCTAAGTACATTTGTATATACACAAACATGCTGTGTTTGACAGTTGTCTTCTCCACCTTTTCCACCTCATTTGTTTCCACTCTCACTGCAACGTGTTTGTAGTGGGATCCATGTCTTTCTATTCTTACCTGTACTTACAGTTCATATTTGATCAGAGTTTAAAAATAACATAATGTTTACATTTACATGCTAAGGAGCTACAATAAGAAATCACTCACTATTCCCATTGTGTGGAAAGGCACACCTACAAAACTCAAAAGCAGCATTATTTAGAAATAATATTTGAAAATAGAATGTATCATGATCAAAGGCAGTGGAAACAGAGGCTGAGCCTAAAGAATTACCTGCAGCCTGCCATGCTTTAACCACCAGTTCCTGCAGACAACTAAACTGTTATGAAAAAGCACAGAAACTGAGCTTTAATAGTAAACACATGACCCAGTGTGGAGAGGGGGACAGCCTAATGCATTACACTGGTTTGCCTGGAGATGATGTAACTTCACAGCAAAAAACCAGATGCCAATATATGGGTTTGAAAATTGCAAAAAAACAAGAAAGCACTGGCAAATAAACCCAAACCAACCCAAATATTCAAACCCAGAAGATAAATTCTTCTAAGCTAAACACGTTCAGCTTGTCAGAGGTCAAATAGTAACACACACTGAAAACACAAATGCTTTATTCTCAGACAAAAAATTTTACAAGTAAGTAATACTGATGAGTCTTCTCATAAGTGCTAGGGACCAGATTATTTCAGATGAGAAAGTGATTTATTCTCTTATCAGCCACAAACTTCTTTTGATCTGTGAGTTTGAGCCAAGCTTGCTCCATGTACCTGCAAACTCTCAGCCACGGGAGTTTGGTATTTTTCCCATGACGTGTTGCTCAGCCTCCTCCAAAAAGCAACATAACGGGGTGTGTATATGAGTAAGGGAGGCATTTACTGTCCCACAGAGCATATTATCCCAACATCAGACAAAGCATGACAGGTGGACCCAGCAGGGAATTTCAAACAGGGCAGCACTTATCTTAGTGCTGTTTACATCTTTGGGGCCTCTGAATATTAAAATTTAAATGTATTCTCACAAATTTAGAGGAGGGGGGAAGAAAATCCAAGATTCTGACTGCAGTGTGCCACAGAAAAAAGGCAGAGAAGCAGAAACAAACCAGTCCCTCCCTGTTGGGCTGAGCTGTGTCTTTTAAGACAGGCACAGTACTGCAGTTGCACACAGTCACATCTTAGGTATCAATAGCTCTGCCTCCGTAAGAGCCTGGGAAAGGCAGCAGGACAATTTATATAATTGACTGGATCAGCAGCCATACCTGTTATTAAGATTACTTGACACAAGAGATTAAACAACTACCTGCAGTTGTTCAAACCCTGCCAGTGTTTTGCCATTTGGGCTGATTTATCTCCAACGCACGACTGCCTCAGGCTGCGCGCTTTGGAAACGGGACAGCTCCTCCCAAGAACAAGGGCACGGAATATTACACTGAAAATTCTTCAAGCTCCTCCTCTGAAAAACACTTTGGTGCTTCCAGCTTCAGAGGAAGGTTTGAAATCTGGCAGGCTGGCTGTGGCTTTTGTTGCAATGAAAAGCCTTTTGTCCCTAGATGTGCCTCAAGTAAGCCCTTAGGAACTGTCTTTGCAAACTGCAGTTGTCCAATGAGTGGTGCTTGGCTTTCCAATGTTGTTATTGTACTTTCAGCATGGTTTCCATATGAAAGCAAGTGGTGTATCTTGCTTATACTGTATTTCACCTTCACCCCATTTCAAACCATGTAGAACAGGAAATGAGAGTAAAGTAATCAAACGAGGCTTCAAAGAAGATAACGCAGTGAAGTTATAGATAGCACACAAGTCCCTTAACAAAACATTTCTTGAAATAATGCAAACACCAGCCCAGCTGTCCACACAGCACAGCTGTTACCCTCAAACTGGGCAACTTTGTCCAAGCAACTCACATGCTCTGCCACCTTTTGCACCAGCTCACTCCTGCCCAGTCTTTCCTGCGTTTCTCCTCAAGCCACCCTCCTGCAGCAGGGAAGCCTTTCTGCCCCTGTTGCAGGTGAGGAAACAGCAAAGTGAAGCTTTTGCCAGCCATGGCACAAAAAGACTGTGAAGGATCAAGGAACTCAACTGGACTGTGCAGGCCCTGGACCAGCCTTGTCTTCCAGAGTGGAGCCAACACGCTGCCAGTTCACATCAGCACTTCCAGAAAAGCCTCCCTGGCAAAGAAGAAAACATGCCTCTTACCTGCCAAGTCTCCCAGCTTAAATTCTCAACTCCTTTCTATTTTCTTCTGCTTCCAACTGCTGATGGCAGCAAGGGGAAAGAAAAGGAAAAAAAAAATAAAAATCAAAGTACAAGTCACAACTATCTCATTCAAAACCTTTTCCATATTCACTACAACTGTCCTGAACAAAAATCTCAGGGAAGTGGGGTTTCTGCACTGAGTTTTCTACAGGACTCAGATCAGGCTCATAGCAAAGCTCCCCATAAAATATGAGATGCTGAACCTGAGACCAAGACCTGTGGCACAAGGAGGAAAGGGAGCTCTCATTAAAGGAAAACTGAACTGAGGGAAGCAATGGGTATTAAAGAAAATATGGGGATTAGGATTTCAGTACAGCAAGGTGCTTATTCACAAAACTGTAGGAATATATGTAGCTTTAATTAATCAGACCACAAGATCACACAGAACCCTTCAGGAGCTGCAGAAGGGAGAGAAGGACGGAGGGACAAGTGGGAAACTGAGCCCAAGTCAGGCTGAAATCAATAGTTAGACTGACAGCCATTTCAGTGGACTTTGGATCACACCCAAAGTGGCAGAAGAAAAAAAGATGCAGCAGGAACAGGGATAAAAAATGAGGGAGGAGATTAATAAGTCAAATAAATATTATTAATAGTACAACTTAAGAATAGCTGAGGAATTGCAAGGGAGGGGGGACAGATTTTGCTCCTCAGGCTCATAAATGGTGGCTTCCCCTATCAAAATCAGTGGAGTAGTTTTAGATTTACATCAGTGTGACTAAGAACAAAATCAAATTAAGGAGTACGGAGTAACTGGAGAAAAACCAAGCATTATTGAGCGTTCCAACACTGGGAGGCACTCAGATACTATAGTGCTGAAGGCCATGTTACGAGATTGATTAAATGTTTGATCCATCAGTAGGAGATTTATCCGACATGGGGGGAAAACAGAGAGCTCTGACTCTAGACTACTAATCAGCTATTATTTATATTTTCTGCATGCTATAAACATACAAAAGAGATGCTTTATAGTATTTGCAGTAATAATAACTCACAGTTATTCCCACTCCTGAGATTAGTTCTAACAGATTTCTTCAACACTTTAAAGGTGTTTTGTAAAATTATTTTGAAAGAAGTCTTCATAAGAAAATCCCAGGACTTCCTTTCATGCTCTCATTTAGATCCTCTCTCTTTCGAGTCCCAAAGACTGATATCAAACACTACAGAAACCAAACCCAGAGCCATTTATACTATTTTTTCTTGATGCGCTATTTTTCTTGGACAAACAAGGGAGAGTTTCTCTACACTTCAATGCCAGGCTCGTCGGGAGTTTTTATGTGACAGTGTGAAAGTAGCAGTTTCTTTTCAACAGTTTCATGCTTCCACAAACACAGGCTAGTTTCTTTCAGACACCTACTTTCACTAATGCACTGCCATTCCTTATGTCATGTCACTCTCTGTTCTAAAACCACAGACCTCAGTAAAAATTAAAGCTCCAACTCAAGTTAATCTTTCTTTTATTTACTTCTTATTTCCCTCTGCAAGCATTGCAATGATGATATTGTACCTAAGTCTTTACCACTGGGATTTCAAATTACTTGAATATAATCAGTTTTATTACAAATAAAAAAATTATTCCATCCAGTCTGCCTTTCATTTCCATGCTGAGTCCACAAAATCCACCAATGTGTAATGATGCCTAGAACAATGCCAGTCACATTTTTGTCTGTCACCAACATGTACACACATTTTTTCATTTTTTAGTAGATGGCCTACAGGCAAAGAGAAGGGTACTACTGGTAACCAGGGGAAATCTATTTAATCTCAAATTGTAGAGATTTATGTTTAAATAAGTGAAACAAGGTTCCATCTAGTTTCTGCTCCCACAGGTAGACTTTGATTAGTAATTACTAGTTCAGTCCTTAAATTCTAACTAATAATGAGATCATTAAAAACAAAAGAGAGAGAGACATTTAAACCTTTTTCTTTTGAGTAATGTCTGAAAATACAAAAAAAAAAATTCAAGTCTCTTTAAGGAAGAATACTGATTTTCTTCCAGAGAAGATGATGTCCTTGGCTGGATTCTAGTCTAGTAGGATCTATCCAGACTTTTCAAAATGTACGACAACTTTAATCAGAACAGGAGGGAGTTTTTCCACAAAGCTGGGAAGCTGAAAGTGAAAAGCTACAACTTTCCATATGGAAGGTCAATTTGTCTTTCGTCTATCAGCATTTATAACAGGCTTGTGTTGAACAGAGCAGGACACACAAGACACTGTCCAGCTTGGTGTCCTTCCATCAGTTTGTGCACTGCTGAGTGAAAAGACTTGGGTCCTCTTCCAAGGTCTAATGACAACAAGTGCTGTTATTATTATTATTATCATTATCAACCCTACTCCTCATAAATACCGTTTCAGAAAGAAATAGCATTTTCACAGCACTTCCCTATGAGGTACTTGTAGTGCTTGGCTGTAGTAGTGTCAAAGAAAGGAATGGTCAAAAACACTGTGGAAAGGAATTGCAGAAGGTCCACCTTTATTTGAGAGTGTTTGCTCAATGTTTCTCAGAGATCAGGCTCTTAAATATATTACAACAAATGTATTGGTGATTACAGATCAGTAAACAGGCCACCAGTGCATGTAGGATCAAAAATTAGAGCTCAGTATCTTGGGTGTAGCACCATTTGTACTTGAGATTTATCATCTGCCACAGAGATGAAATGGAGCAGAAAACTTGTCTCTAAGTCACTATTTCCCTTTCTTCCATCTCCCAAAAATAAAACAGGTTAAAGACATTGTGAAAGCTTTACAGTAAGACCCATGCAAAACTTTTGCCACAAAATGTAAAAATCCCTCATGCTTCATTACAAATATGAAAAACAAGACAGTATCTGCAAACAACTTTCACACAATCATGAGTGTTAAAACAGAAACTAGAGAAAAGCTCAGATGTTGAGAAAGTACTACGATTTTAAGACTAAATTATTCGAAGTAGACTGTTTTTGTATGTTGTGGCCAAAAGGCAGGGATAAATTATTATTTTCAGAACCTGAAAACCATCTCAGTGGACAATCTCAGGACTCTGGAAAATAAGTGAAAAAAAGTAGCTTATACATTGTTTTGCATAGTCCTAAGTTTATGTTTAATAGCAATAAATCTTTATCTTCAGGTGCAAACAACTTTCTTCACCAGTTGAAAACACTTTCAAGACTATTTCAGGGGTTCTGGAAATATTTCAGAATTTGACTATAATTTATTAGACATTAGAAAAGAAGCAACAGAAAGCAAGTGACCCATATTACCCATCCACTTGTCTTCCTAGATGCATTTTTGTGGTCGGCAATGACCACATAACTTCAGTGATTCCCCTCCACAACTCTGTGATTCTCATTTTTATGTTTTTGAAGCCCTTTTTAGCCCCTTCTAGGAGGCAGAGACTGTTTCCCTGCCTCTTTTCTGAGGAGTGCCAGCTGCAGCAGAACTTTCCTGCTTCCCACCTGCAGCGCCAGGGTAGCCTTCCCTAAGGTGCTGTAACATCCTTCAAGTTTTCCTCTTCTTCAGCACTGACAATGTGTATTTAAGGAGTAAAATACAAAGCTGGACACTTGAAATCATAGAAGCATTGAGGCTGGAAAAGACCCTTAAGGCTAACGAGTGGATTCAATGGTCTAACACTGCCAATCCACCACTAAATCCCTTCCTTAAGTGCCATGGCTGCACGTCTTGGAAATCCCTCAATGGATGGCGACTCCAACATTTCCCTGGGCTGCCTGTTCCAGTGCTTGACAACCCTTTTGGTGGAGAAACTTAAACATGCAAAAGCCTGGAAGAGCAGCTCATGAAGCATAAACTGCACTGTTCACCTCAGTCCAGTGTCAACATGGAGAACCCAAAAATGACTGTAACAGGGTTGAATTTCAAACTGTTTCAAGGTTTATCTATGAAAAAAAAAACTTGTTGTGCAAAACACTGTCTGATTTCCCACTCTGACGTTGCAGGCATGTGGCATTTAACAAGAAACCCATCCAACAAGAAACCATCCTCTGAGTGTAACTCTGTACAACAGCCACCCCAACAAGAGAGGGAGCAATTCAAGCCCCTCCACAGACTCCTAAAATAACATTCCACTTCAGCAACCAGCACAAGAGAAGCTTCAGAAAGTTATTTACACCCTTTACTACCCTCCCAGTACAGAGGAGGCACTTGTACAGAAAATTTCTTAAATCAGATATGGCAGAACCACTAATAATCCATTTGCACTCTGGGTGAGCTTGGCTAATGAATTCAAATGAGAGTAGAAGCAAGCCACAGACCGCCAGATTTTTAATATCCTCATATTTTCTAGTAATGCTGTAATTGTATTTAATGTTTTACTTTGTTGTGCATTTTATTGTTGAGTCTTTAAAATCATCTGGGATCCCTTTGGGATATACAGCACTATATAAATGTAAGTTGTTATTATCAAATAACAAATTATACAATAGTTACCTGATTATACTTAACCAAGTTAAAGCTTTAATAAAAACCAATTATATATAATCTAAATTAAAGATATTTTTTGCCAGTTCAAAGAACCCAAAGTTTTTCACACTGGATATGCAAGTGTCCTGCAACACCTGGAGCTTGATTCTGCAGTACTGAAATCAGTTAGGACTCTGCTGCTGCTTTCAATGGAGATTCTTGGCAGAGAGTTAAACACCCTAACAATTTTATTTTTCTGAAGCAGCAAAACAAAATTTATTTTGTTTCCCACAGTCATTTGAGAGAGTATTCATCTGCACCTCTAGTATTGATGCCGCAGTGTCCATATCAGTTATTTTGGCTGTATCACCAGCTATATATACGTTGTAAATCTGAGAAATTATTTCAACCCAACACAGAGATCTCTGAGCTTACACTCAAGCAGGAAACTTGGTGTTTGTCCTGTCAATTGAGCACCGTGTGGAACACAAAAGCAATAACCTTTCCTCTCTGTGGTCAGAAGTTCCGACCTGCTCCTGTGATAAATCCACAGGAGCTCAGCATCCAAAATATTTACCTGTAGCCTTGTGCATGAAATAGTTCATGCAGCCATTTGAGATATTTTAGGATGCTGCAGATTCTGAAAGTGCTGTTGCCAGGCATACCTCAAAATCCCCAAATCCTGCAATCAGCAATAAGGTACAGTGACATTCTATCCAAAACCCCCTTTAGATCATTTACTTGACTCGGAACTGTTAGAAATCACAGCTTCAGACTTCAAACCCACTGGGGAGGAACTACTTGAGCTCAAAGTCCAACATGACTCTAGGATTTAGTCCAACATGACTCTAGGATTTAAGGTTAAGAGAAGAGCCCTGTTTTTGTTCTCTCCTAATAAATACCACGAGACTGGGGGCATGGGGTGTGGGTGGAGACACGTCTTCCCTGGCTGATCTGCCAAGTCACTTCCCTTGCTTTGGATGTCTCTGTGGAATGAGGACAATGGCATTAGTTTTGGTACTGATAAAAAGCACCCTAGATGGGGCTACGTTATATTTCAGTGGTAACAGCTCATCTTGGGGACCTTTTAGCTTAAACAAAAAAAAAAAAATAAAAATGATTCCAGTCAATGACCTGATGAGAAGGGATGAATAACTCAACTTCAACCTGGCTGGGTTAAGCACACAGTCAGCCCAGGGTCCCTCCAGCAGAGATGGACAGATTGCCTTAAGGGTTATCAAAACCTAATGGGGGCTGAAACACTTTAGCTCTAAAGAGGTAAGCTCAGGAGACAGTGTTCAAAATCTAGTGAGCTCAGAAAAGTGATTAACATTACTTAGGACAAACCTGGAGCTGTAACCTTGGTATCAATCAGTTCTGGATTCTTCTGAATAATTAAAAAAAAAACAAAACACTAAGGTTTGGTCTAAATTTCTCTCCTTTTCCTGCTTCCTCCCCAAATATTTTTTTTTTAAAGTGAGAAGCTGGTGAGTTGATTTTTAAGTGAAAAATTTACTAAAAAGCACTAATTTCAAAACAACCCCAGAAATCTCTCCCAACAAGAATATAAATATTTTGCTTTGAAGTAGATTTTTTAAGTGTTCAATTTTCATGTAAAAATTGTTCATTTTCATTTAAAATGAAAACAACTGAAGTGAGGAAAGACTCCATATGCCTGAGAAGTGGGTGCTAATTCTTTAAGATCTGGGCTAAGATCACACTGGCTGAAGATTCCCTCTCTCCAGCAATGCAAATAACAATGACATACCACAGACCCTTCACATACACTTAATGACCTCAGTGGCATTCTGCCAACTCATACCAGCTGAGAATCTGGGACAGAAGCCCCAGCTGAAACCAGGGCTCCCTTGCAGATCCACACACACAAAGCTACACACAGCCCCCACAGCACAGTTTGTAATTTAAAAGGACAGCAAAACCAAAAGATGAGAAGTAGAGATTATTATTAAAAGGGACTACAAGCATCTGTTGCAAAGGGACAAACTTGAGGAAAAGCAAGGCATGGATTTCTTGAGCTCTAAGCTCCCAACTAATAATTTCCTTTCTTAAGGCCTTTCCTTGAAGTCAGGATGGAAGCAGAAATTTAATAAATTAATAAAACCCCAGAAGTGTGAAAGCACAGTAATGACACATCAGCACTCCATCTATATCAGCTAACTTTGATTTTAAAGTGCTACCCCCCTTGGTCTCCCCTGCTTTCTGGAGCACACAGCCAGTGGTTCTTTGGCTGCACAGGGGGGTGGATGATGACACCCATGTCCTGAGCCACCAGGAAACTGCCTTTTGTTTGGCACACATCTCCCACAGTGTCCCAGCAGAGCAATCCATCTCTGCGGCCACAACACACCCTGACACACCAGCCAGCTGCAGGGAGGTGGAGGGCTAAGTCAGGGGTGACACCCCGAGGTGGGAAGTCAGACTTTGGTAAGTGTGGGGAGGAAAAGGAGAGCAGGGCAGGGGCGGCACGAGACCCATATTGTGGTTTCACTGGAAGGACAGAGCCTGTCACAGGGAATTAGCATTAATTTGCACCAGCAGCACAGTTAGATTGAGACCAGCGAGCGATGATGACAAACAGCACTTGCAAGATCACATAATGAGGGGGCAAGGCTGCTTCACTGGAGCCGCTTCACTCAATTAGTGGACGAGGCTTTTAATGCTGCTATGCACAACCAAAGCAATTTTGATTACTTAGAGCTAAGTCTCCATTTAGAATGAGTCAGAAGCTGAAACGTCTTTTTCTTCCCCCTCCTCCTTCTTTCTTTCTTTTAATATAATTTATCTTCAGAGTATTTGAATGGTAATAAGCTGTCTGAGGGCTGCACACATTAGCCTCTGTTTGTGGCCGAGTGATGTTGAAATATACTTTTAAAAATAAGTTCAATTCGTGTCTTTTCTAGCAAATGAAACTGATAAAAGGATAGCAAGTAATCAATACTATACCAGAAGTGAGGGCCAAATTCTGCTCTTTTTCACTGTAATTTAAGTGAATCTTTGAAAGCATATTTTGGTAGAACAGGCAGAATTTCATGAGAGTACACAAAGAGCAGTAGCATTCTTTCTTGGTTTGCATCCCCTTGTGCTGGGTTTACAATTACTAAAGTCATTGATTCTGTTAGCCAAAGACCAAAACTGGATAACCTCCTGAGTAGGAGGTAAAACTTTTTTTCCATTTAGCATAGATTTTAGTTGACGTTTAGGAAGTGCAATTTAATCCCAACTAACTCACAAAAAGCTGAGCAAAGTCTGCTAATATTAACAATGTTTCTGAGTTAGTTTTGCTACCTTCGAGTTAAAACCTGAGTTTCCACTGTTGAAAGGGGAATTATACAATTAACTGTGGATTAAGGAAACTTTTGCTGGGCAAAAGAACATGCTGGCCAGCAGTTTAAAAGTACATCCTGTGAGCATAATGCTACTGTCAAACCCTCCTTGCCATTGTACCTTAGGGTTTCAAGTATTCAGTGAGATCAGGACCTGAACTTAAATATGATTAAGAACAGGATCTCTGGGTGCACCATACTCTTATATCTGCCCCAACCAGTGGTACATCAGGATCTCATTATCAATCTTTCCAGTCCAAGGCCTGGATAAGCACTTAGATATTCCCTGGCACCAGGAGTGGACCCCGACAGCTGTTTTCACAGGGAATAGCCTGTTCACACACCTACAGAATTATTCTAGTTCTCCTTCCACAAACATGTGCGCATGATTGTATGTATAGATGGACCAAGAATGGCATGCAAGATGAGGAGAAATTCCACCCAAGACCTTGCTTTAATTTAGGAAGGAAGAGGATAAGACAAGTACCTGTGAGCAACCCTAATCACTAGACTGTACAGTTAACGAGTCATCTTGGAAATCTCAAGAAAGCAAAATACTTTGTTTCATGTGTACTGAAATGAATCATTCTGATGGTTCAGAATTTTATTTTCATCTTTATTTTGGCTGAAATTACTTATCAGACTTGACCCAAATTCCTCAAGAACTTCCGCTGCTTAGAAACTGAATTTTTGGATGCATAAATTTGTTTCTGTGGGAAAAATCTTTACCAAATATGCAACATTTCAGTACTTCATCAGGATTTCTTACAAGTGGGTGGAGGGGACTGGGGGTGCGTGCTGCAGTTGAGAGAAAGGGATTCCTTATCAAAGAATCAAGAGATTTTTTTTTTTTATCACCCACACTTCTATATCTGATCCAGTGCAAAGCTGTATTTTTCCACTGGCCTCTGAAGCACCTGGTAGTGCCCAGCTCCTGTGGCAGGGCACCCAAACCAACAGACCAAATGTCTGATGCATTAAGGGCACACAGTGGATACAGGGTTTGCCTAAAGCACAGAACCAGGAGCATTTTAAACTGCTTCATTTCTCAGCTCCAGTACAGCTATGTATGTATAATTTATTTAAGATTTGACTCGGCAGGGTAGCTGCATGCAATCAGCATATTGTTTTTGTGAAGGTTCCCCCCTATTGCCCCTCAGACAGATTTTAACTGTCAGTATATTGGCCTTTTGAATTTTTGTTTTCATAATACCATAAGCTATTTGAACATACATTATTATATACTAATCACTGCTTGTCCAATTTTTTTTTTTTTGAGTCTTACAGGCGACAGCGGAGAACAAGAAATGCAATTTAGTTGGAACTTCAAAGCAATGTTTCACTATCATCCAAACTGGAGGTCTTTTATGCCTCTCTCACTATTTGGTTTTAAAAGTGAAAGGAAACCAGTTGCTTAAATTTGTTCTTTCAAATTTCCACCCACTTCCCACTCTCAAAGGAGGGGCTTTATGATAATAGATAGGCTGATCTTGAGATCAATCACAGAGAGATATTTACTGTCCTCACATAGTCATAGTATTGCTTACATACATGAATTAAAGATTGCCTAAATCCTGCCTCTGAACACTTCTAAACTTTAAAAAGATAGAGATCTATATTTGAATTTCATATCCATCTCATATCTCTATAGTGGGATGAACAAAACCACCCAGTTCAATCACACCTGAACTCTATAAAAACTGGATCTTTCAAGATTTCCTATCATCATGTGGACTTGTGTACGTAAGACACCAGCCCTGAAAAGCTAATACGGAACAGCTCCACTCCACACTCATCCTTATTTCTTTTCAGGAGTGCCTCTGCACACTGGAGCTTTGCTTATGAAGTGGATTAAGGTACACTCCATATGGCATTTTAGTGGTGAAGCAAAGTGCCACAACAGGAACCAGCACAGAAAAATATTCAGTGCATAGCCAAGCTTGTCCATTAATGGCCTAATACAGGGCAAAACTGAATAATATCGCCAGTTACAGTAAGATGCTGGGTGCTCGAGGAAAACATTTCTGTGAAAAATTCACTGGTTCACAGGTGCGCAACATCATGTTCCTGAAGATGCTATGAAGAGTTACTATATAAATTTAAATCCCCAAATTGGCCAGATTCCATGTTTTTAAACTTAAATCCCCGTGCTATACATGCAGTGGAAACAGCATCTTAGTCAGGACAAGCAGGAAAGGTATAATGGACTTCCACTTTCCTTACAGTGGCTCTCCAGCCATTACCAGCAGCTCTGGTTCCTCCTTTTCCTTCATCCTCTCATCCCTTCCTCCCTTCTTTTTGACTAAACAATGCAGTCTGGACACAAAACAGCTCTTGTTAAAATCTATCCAGTTCTGCGAAAAGAAAAAGAAAAGGAACTCTTCCAAACAAAACTTTAAAAAGGAAATCAACAAATTCATAGAGATTTAACTAAGACACTTTCAAGGAAGCAAAGCTACTTGAAACTTTCACACAATAGGAAAAGCTCATCCGGGTGGAACAATTGGTAGTGGAGCAGAGAACAAGAAACTGAAAAGGTTAAGGTTTTCCGGGATGAAAATCATAACTCAAACACATACTCAGGGGGACAGTTATACATATGTTTTTGAACAAAAACTCTAACCTGGCATGATTAATTTTGGCCTTAGTTTTGTCAAAATATTGAAGCCCATATGGCACAAAACAAATAATTTTAATTTTTATTTTAAACCCCTGTGTTTTTTTCCTTGTCTATTCCCTTCTCTTCCTACCACACACGCTGGCAGCCGCTACCAATACGCCAAATGCCAAATCAACCCTGCAAGCTGGCTGGCACAAGTGCTCTACAATACTGGCACAGGCCTCCCTTTGCAGGGGGATTCTCTCTGAAACCCTGTGGCACATCCAAGCATCCCTGCTCAGCAGCTGAGGACCCTGTCTATCCCAGTCACATCAGCAACAGGGTGCCTTAACTGTGAATGTGCTGCCCATTTCCTTACGCTAAAATCAAATAAAACAGTTTCGCTTCGCCTCAGTGCATCCAGTTCCCCACTCCCACCCCCAAGAATCAGCCAGTGCTTTACAATATCTCTGTGTCCAGCAATGGAGAGGTATTGCTGCTGTGAAAACACAGGATGCAAATCGCTGCAAGGTGAGTAAGAACAAGGGAAAAAAAAAAAAAAAGAAACATCATTCAGGCAGGCTGAGCAAACTCCTGGGGCTAAAGTGGAGCAAAAGGATGCCACTCCTTTACCTCTTGTCCACCTCTTCTCCAGCTTCAGTGAGCTGAAGAAAAATCAGGAATACTTTGCTGACCCTGTCATGATTCAAACTAGTATTTGAGGCTCAAATACTAAATCATTCCCTTTGATGATTTAGGGAAATCATCAAATACAAACCTCCCTGCTTGTGTTTTCCATATGTTTTTTTCCTTATATTAGAGAATGTTTCTTTAATATAAGGCATTATTTATATATATACATTTTAAAATATTTTAGTTGACATTTATTTAGACTATAAGAGAGTAGATTCCTTAAATAAGCACACAATTAATACTGTTTTTAGACAAAGTCCAGGACTGGGAAATGGACAGTCTAGCACGCTGCACTGAACCAAAGGTGCACATACCTTCTACATCCTTTTCTACACTTGTACACTAAGACACGAATCCCACCTCTCAGTGTGGTCAGTGACCCCTGCAGCTACAAGAACTGTGCTCAGGATCTTCCAGACAGCCCTGATGATGAGATCAAAATAATACTTCTTTCTCACTCATAGCAGACAACAGTGCCCCCTCCATCTGTGAGAGCCTGTTCTGAGGGGGGTCTGGAGCATTCCTGACAAAGATCCATTTCTTGGGCTGCACGGTGCTGCAGAGCACAGGCTGGAGGAGACTCTGGGGAAAGGCTGTGCAGTCATACTTGCTCAGAGTCTCCACATCAGCCCAACACCTGCCACCTGAGAAGAATAACCCCACGTGATGCTCTTCCCTTGAGATGTACTGAGCAGCCAGAGGGCTGGGCCAGGGTAGCAGCAGTGGCCCATCACAGGGAGGACAGGGCCTGCCAAGTGTGGCACTGACTAGAGATCCCAAAGTCCTGGACTCTCCCTCTTAGGGTAACTCCACCTTGCTGCAGCCCTGCTGGAAGCTGAGCAAGGAACAAGTAAGGAACTGGCCATGATTTGATTACTCCCTGCTAGCCAAGATCTCTTGATGGCCACAGAGCTGAAAACTTCCCTCTGTAAAGCCTCGTGGAGAGGGGAAACTTTGGTCTCTTGTACCACACCACACAACCACAAAGACACTGTCTGTGCCTTCCCACATTACCCAGTTTCTGTTGGAGCAGCAACTCCACCTAACAAATGTAACTTTAACAACAGTAAAACAACCTAATAGCTTCGCATGCCAGGGGGCTAATGTGGTGAGCCATTTAACGCTGCACTAAATAGCCCTGGTTTGGTTCTCATTGCCAAGTGCTGAACTGAGAATTGCAACTGCAGGAGCAGTCCCTAATTCGTTAGTTAAAGGGGGTCATTGCTCATAGGGTGGGGAAGAGGAAAGAAGGAGAGGAATATCAGACAATTCTAAACATTCAAAGTCGACAGAAGGTTGCACTCCTGAGAGAGGCAGTATTTAGTTGAAAGCCTGACAAAGCTCTACAGCTGGGAGGCCTGTGGTGGTTTTACTTGGCACTAAAAAACTTGCCATAAGATACTTGTAACCTGTATAATAGGCTTCGTGGAAATGGGGAAGCTGGGAATGAAAGGAAGGTGAAAACATCTTGCTAATAACACTGCGGTTTTGTTTCAACTGGCCCTCAAAACCATACACCATGCAGGCTGCCAGCACAGCAAAGTAGCAGCAAGACAAATAAACTGCTTTCCCATCTACTCTTCCTGAAAAAAACACCAAAACTCCCTTACAGATCTGATTGCAAGGGGCATCAACTTAAAAACTTAAAATGATACAACAAAACAAGCCCAAATTTACAGGGCACCTCTGCAAAGGGAGAGCTTTATTCCTGGATGTTAGAACCCTAAAACAACCGTTTTCTCTAATTTCTGCCATCACTCAGATTGGCCTTGAATTACCTCCTGATAGGCCTCCCATGTGCTTGCAGATGAGAGAGTGTAATGGGGATCTGTTAATTAACTAGAAGCAAAGTTGCACGGTGGGGATCAAACACTGGATGCGTCCTAAAACTCCCACAGAGAAGATGAAATGCAGCGCAAACTTTAAAGACTTCCCGTCATTAGCCAAGACCTTGGCTGCTCCTGGCCCAGACCCCTCCTGTTTCAGAGAACAATGAGGACAATGATGGCAGAAATGAAATAGTGCAGCAAGGAACAAAGGAATTAGCTATTTACCCACAGAGAGAGAAAGGAAAAGAGGGGCAGGGGGGAAGGGGGAAGGGAACTTGCTTTTTTCCTAGGGTTTCTGTCTACTTTTAATTAATTTACGGCTGCCAGGGACTTGCACACAGAGCACGCCCAGGAGCATTGTGTTAGAGCTCAGTGTTAATACAAGTACCATCTACTATTTACTCCCAGGCAGGAAGGAGAAGGAGCTGGGGCAGAGGGGCAGTGGGGAAGGAGGAGAGGAGATCTTCCCTCTTCAAAGCTGCTTGAAAGAGACAGGCAGAGATGAGCAAAAGGTTGTGCTGCTCTCTAACTTCTCTGAACTTGCTTCCACGCAGGCTGTTATTCTTCAGAAGAGCTCCAGGTAGGGCAGATCACAGTGGGCAGGACTTGCACTGGGCACTGAAATGAAAAGGGAGGGCACAAGGACAGGGACGTGTGGGTGAGGTGACAGCAAGCACTGTGGAGCCAAAGGGACAGGTTTAATGGGCTTCCTCCAGAGCCCTCAGATCAAGGGAGATATGAGGGTGGAGGCTCAGAGCCCAGAAGTGCTCTGAGGAGGCACCCAGCCTCCCTTCCCTGTGCTTCCAGAGGATGTGGAGCACCACAGGGCACCACACTAGTAGCCAGCTTATTCAGCACTTCCACAGATAAATACTGACTCCAAGTGAAGTCCAGCTATGGCTAAACTATGCCTATCCCTCAGACAACAAGGACACGCCACCAGGCTGAGACCCCACCATACAGGCACTGAGTACCCCAAAACACCCAAGCTGGCATGGCAAGCCTGGGTTTGAGTGGCTCGCTTAAACACCAAATGATAATTTTCTTCATGTTATCTTGCATCTAAAAAAAACCACCAACAAAACCCACAAAAAACACACAACTTGGTCAAATGGCTGTTTTCATGAAGCCTGAACCCCAGGCTGCAAAGCTGCACTGCATTTCCACTGAAGGCCTGGAGAACAAGGCACAGAGAAGTCACACTGCACAAAGAAACCCTGCATCAAGACTCTACAGCTTCCCCTGCAAAAACATCAGAGAGTGGGGTAATGGATGCATCATGAGAAGCTGAAGGAAACAGCCTAAAATCCTCCTAAGCAGGGCCTCTGTGAATGATTTGCCTGGACTTTTGTCTCTCTTGAAGAAGGAGCAGGAGAAGCAAAGGCTCCACTGAAAAATAAGTCTGTAGCTCATCAGATTTATTCTTGGCCTAAACAGTGGCCTTAGGCAGCAATGGTTTCAGTCTGTGTTCTGCACATGACTGCTTTTGATAAGGAATGAGGTCAGGAACGTGAGCCCCAGGTGAGGATGAAGCATTTAGACTATTTTCTGGTTGCTTAGGAGAATGGTTGGTGGAGGTGTCAGTCTTTCTCAGAGGTAAGAGCAAATTACAGTATTACACTTTAAAAATAAGAAGCATAACCATTTGGTTTTCAGGCAACCTGTTCAGAAGAATCAGTGTGTGTTTCGCAGTTCAGCAAACAGGACAAGACCTCCTAGGCTTGCAGTTTAACCAGACAAAAACAAGAGCTAAAAAGCCCACTGCACATCAGGCATGTTTGGCCACATAGGAGAAAAACACAGAAAATTTCCCTGCCATTTGGTCCAGGAGAACGAGGAAAAGTCCTTTGATACCAGAACTAGTGTCTCAGCTACATTAGCTAACCCCACAGGTGGGAAACAAAAGGTGAAGGGAAGGTTGGATAATTTTGTATCTGGTTTGATGCATGATAAAGCCAGCTGTATTTTCAAAGGGGGGGGTGGGTGATGTGTATTTTTTCAAAAATTCCTGTGTCAGATAGTGATGTTTTCACATAACCAGCATCATTCATGCATTGCTTATATATCGCTCAGCCCTAACTAAACTGAACTATAATATCTTGGAGAACATCTCACTTTGATTCTTCTCTGCCAGCAGCTCTTGCTTCTTCCCCCAGAAACTGTTTCCCATTATTTGGAAGATATTGCCATCATGACTTCCGTGTGTGATTACATTTTCCTGTACCAACGAGATCCAGAAAAACCACCTGGATATAAAAAGAGGGAATAAAGGGGACTGAATTTATGGAATTTGTTCACATCTCAAGCAGAACACACAAGACTGTCACTCTAAAGGGAAAAACCACTCTAACATGGCACAAATACATGAGATTCATCCTTACCAAAAGGTCTAAAGCAAAAAGTAACAGAGTCCAGGTTGCAAATGCATTGCTTTTATATACCTCTGACAGGAAAATGACTGTGTTAGAATAAGTGATTAAAAAAATATCTGTTTTATTAATTCATCTGGCTTATAACACAGAGAGAATCATCCCATCACAAAATCTGCCAAAAGGTTCAGTTATTATTAGCCTCCAAGATGCAAGCTAATTGCTTTCTGTGTTTTTCACCAAAACCAGCTGAGATCCTGAGGTTCACAAAAAGGATACTGCACATGCTCAGAAGTTTGCCTGTCCTACAGATTTTTAATTACAAATTTGACATTATTCTTCCCCAGTGTAAAATTTGAGGCTTGCGTCTTACAGAGATTTCTCAAGCCTGTAACTCAGCATGTCAATAGTCTTGCTGAAGCTAAGGACACAATTCAGATGCATAAACCAATACGTGAACTTGCCAAGCCTTTGCAAAATCAGAGCCAGATTATCACAGCAAATACTATAGACGTTGCCACAACTGCCTGAAATGCAATTCCTTTAAAAAAAAATTTAACAGAATTTTTGTGGAGAAATCATTAGGTCTCTCTTCTTTAAAAAAAATTATCCAAACAGATATCCAAATGTTAGTACTGTACAATCTCCTCCTTCCTTGACGTCAGTTAAGGATGAAGGTAGTCCAGAAAAGCCAAGTGGGTTGACTCTACACTCTGGTAGCTCTCTGCTGCCACTGCTATTTTTTGAGACAACAGCACCTTCAAACAGTGCACTCTGAAACAGCCACTCTCTGCTTCAATTCGTTCTGGAAGCAAGAGAAGGGAGCACCTGCTCAATGCTTGTTCAAGGGCTGGAATTCAGCTAGTTGATCCAGCTCAGGGTATGATCAAATAGACACCAGAGCAGGCTCATGTGAGAGGCACAGCTCTGGTTGGCACTTAATTTTCTTTTACATCAAGGAGGACAAATGCGACTGGTTTAATCCTGATCAATTCATTTTACTCCACTAGTTCGTCTCTTGCAAAGAATTGTTGATTAAGAGTTGAAATTAGCTACACAAGTAGACAGTACTTCAACACAGAAGAGAACAATGGTTCACCCAGCTTTTCCAGAAAAAAGCCAGCACTCCTATTTTTAAGGGTATGATCCTCAGCCTACGGATATCCTCCAATGAGCCTCACTTGTCAGCATATGGACCTGCACAGCCAGGCCTCACACTTGCTCAAGCAACATATTCTGCACACCAGTCATTTCTCTGTAAGTGGAAGCAGTCCCACTCTATAAAATCAGCAGTGCAGAGGTCTCTTCCATCTCTAAAATGACAAATCACTACAATGCAAGTTTTACAGTGCTGCTCCCCATTTACAAGTTATTTGTTCCAGCCACAGTAGTTCACCAAAACCTTTTGCTGGCTAGTTTGGAAGATGGCTCCTCCTCCTCTTTTGTATCTTGAGCCAAACCAATGCTATAGAGGTACCAGCAATGGGACATTGTGTTTTTTGGCTTTTTTTTTCCTTTGCACAGACAGTGATGGGCCTGAGCTTTCATCTAATGTTTTCTATAGGATCATGGAATGACTTCAGGTTCAAAGGGACCTCAAAGATCATCTCGTTCTCCCCCTGGGCCATGGGCACCCTTCACTAGACCAGAGCCCCATCCAACCTGGCCTTGAACACTTTCAGGAATGGGGCAGCCACATCTTGACATGACCCCTATCAACCTCTTATATTTCAAAGGGCTGGATGGCAAACTTGCAAGAACAGTGCCTCTTGTAACTAAACAATGTAAATTTCATTAGAGGTGCGCAAGCAATTTTCAAATGAGAAAGGTGCAGATTTCAGGCTGACATGCAATTTCACCTTATTTTCTCTTCCCCAAAAACCTTTTTCCGAGCGAGCGCATTGCCAAAAAAAAATTTTTGTTTTGACAAATACACAAATTTCTTTAAAACAAAAATATGTGTTTTTTGACTACTTGACAGTACTGCTTATAAAACATTGCCATACATTTGCTTCAGCTACATGTGGGCCCAGAACTAAATATAGACTTTAGTTTTCAGAGTTGTCAGTGCCCACCACCTTACCCTCTCTTAAATGCGGAGGTGAACGTACACTTCAGCATCATGAGCCAGCTTATCCATGATGTACGTGCATTTCATGTATGGGGGGTATATATAGAGCACTGCATACCTCCAGTGACTTGTTCAGGAGCTTCATCTTCTCCTGTGTCTCATTTTTATAGAGCTGCTGAGGAAAACAAAAACAAAAAACCAACCCAAACAAACAAAAAAAGCTACAAAAAACAAACCCAAACCACCACTTACAAGCACAGGGAGAGACTATTAAAGGCAGAGGTCTCTCATATAAGCACAACATATGATTGGATAATATTGTCTGGATTAGCAGCTTTATAACCTAGCCAAGCCCCAGGGCTACAATTATCTGGTTGCATTAAACTGAAATCACCTGCAAAACCTCTCTGTGAACGAACCCTTGGAAGTGTCTAATCTGCTGGTTCGCACTTGCAAGCAAAAACAAAATTTGCCAATGGTGAAGAGATGAACAAACATCACAGTGCGAGATTTTCCAACTAATGTTTCTAATTTTGCTTCAAAAGGGAGGTCTTTCCATTGCTTTTGGCTCTTATTTGAAGTACTTTCCAAATATAGCATTATAATAAGCCAAGAATAAGATGATGAAAGTCACAATAATAGCTACCACCGATTTGCCCTTTTATAAACATTTTCATTTCATTAATTTTGATGCAGAAAATTTGCAAGGTCTGTTCTAAGGAGGAACCAGAGTAGATAGCACTCCTATGATTCCTATTGGTCCCAACTCTTTTAATACTTTGGAGGTGCTCAAACTGCACTATAATTTTAAAAAGAAACCTTCCAACAATTATTTCTTCCTTTGTACTTCCATCACCTTCTCCTAGCAATGGACCAGGTGCCACAGAAACAGCAAAAAGCAATATCCATCTAGAACTCGAGGTTTTTGCTCCACAGAACTTCTACAGCCTTGCAGACCATCAAACAACCAGCCCCCCAAATGAATGGTCATTTTGGACTCTCTGACCAGCTCTCACTTCAGGCACTCCCTTCTGTCTACAGAGATGGGCACGAAAAGCTCTCACCACCAGGTGTTGCACATCAAGAATTACCAGGAGTTTTACTAAAGCGAAACTGTGAGCTGATGGATGGAATTATAATCAGGTTACACAGATAAGAAGGAAGCCATAGATAAGAAATTCAAACTTGTGTGGTCCTGAAAGTTGCCTAAAAGATTGAGGCTACTCTGCCCTAGAAGTGGCAATCACCTGGGGCATGTTAGCACAGTCCTGTACTTTAGGGAAGCACATAGACAATGAGCTACCTCTCAGCCTTCTGCATACCTATGAGCAAAAGACACTTCTTAAAAGAAAATTACATGAAATCATCAATAAAGTCACGAGGATGGATAATTACACTCATGTTGTAAGATGAGTGTAGTTACCTACACTTGTAAGTGAGAGTAGTGTGGGTTTATCACATATCACAGTATGAGAAGCTCTGCTACAACACCAGTAAATAGTCAATAATTACAAAAAAAGTGACATTTGAAGAACTACTCAGGTACTATTGCATGGGAGTTAATGGTATTATTTTTACTGCTGATCTCTGCAAATCTCCAGTTTCTCTGGGCTGGAAAATGCAAGTGGGAAGAAAACTTCTAACTAAATTAATTTCCATGCAAAGTTTAGAGACAGTCTGGAAGATGTTCTTTAAAAACTAACAATGAAATTTGAAATAACTTTAACTGAACTAATTGATTCTGGATTTTCTCCATGTTGAAAGCTATTTTCTGATATAGTGTCGGGGAGAAATGTTTTATGTGGATATGACTGGTAAATGCTACTATACTTTTAAACCAGCATCATGGTTTTTTTTTTTTCCCTTGAAAATTAATTTCTTGCCTGAAAAGGATTAAAATAATTTCCCTTTAAAGAAGGCTTTGCTAGATTGCTGCTCTATCTACACTGCACCATCCAGTTGTGTATTTATGTCATGACTTGCAAAAGCTTTTCAAGGCACTCCTAAATGTGCTTTGAACAGATGGGGAAAGGTAATGCATGGCATTTTGTCAGCACAGACACATGCTGATTCTGACGCAAAAAGTGACATCCTAGTGTATTGATTTCACATACATTTCCATATGCTTAAATTGTTTTAGGCTCTATGTTACTCAAGCATTCATTTTAAGATAACAACACTACTTAAACTGCACTTTTCCCATGCATCTTCTCGTTATCAGAATCTATATTTCGTTCCAGATATAGCTGCTTGGGTATGCAGGAGGAAAAAAAAAATACAAATCAATCAACCTTCCCATCATCCAATGTATTGACAAAGCAGATAACTCCTAAACCACACGAGGCATTAAGAATGCAGGCCACCACAGCTGCTTAGATGATCTTGTGGCTGCTTCAACCCACCCCACACCTTCAGTGGGTGATGTGCTGAGACCTCCTTTCCTCAGGTCCACACAAGCACAGGCTCCAACTCTCCTCCTCAAAAGTGCACACCTCTCTCCTTGCACTGGCCATCAGCCACTTCAGCAAGGCAGAGAAAAGAAAACTGTCCTCTGTTCTCTCCTGAAAGGTCCAATGCCTGCCCACAGAAGGGGATGCCTCACACCAATAACAGGTGCCCCAGGGAAGAGCCACACTCCTGCTGCTGTGACAAGTTCTGTCAGACCTGTTTGTGTGAGTGCTCCCAGCTTCACCAAAAGCAGCAGTGTTGTCCTCTGCCAGCCACTTGTTGGTTTGATTTCTCCTTCACAGGTCAGCACTGCTCTCTTTTGCTCTCCCTCTATTTCTGACCTGAACTTTAGGAGGAAAATAACACATCTCTTCTAGACTAGAAAGGAGCAGTTCAGTTTAGGTCAAGCTTAGCTAGCAAAGCCCTCAGATCATTCTGTGGTTCAAATGCAGCCTGAGTTTTACTTCAGTTGGATACAGTTGTCCCAACAGCATTGCCCTCTGTTTAAAGAGGAAGAGAGATGTAGGCAGGCGGATTAAAGTCATTCTAGCTAAACTCACCTTAACCATGACTTCCCAGCCACCATCCCAAAGACAAAGGCAGCAGAGATATGAAAGCCAGTGGGTTCACAGTCTAGCAAAAAACTCCACAGGCTAGGTAAACCTGTTTAATTTTATCACTCAATAAAGCTGCTACTGGATACACAATTTAGAATTTCAGAGGCTTGTAACTTGGGAGCTGAGCTTTCCATTGAGACAGTGAGAATATTTAATAAAAGCAAAACAACTTATTTTTTTTTTCCCTCTCAGCTTAGGGACAGCTGAGCCATTTTGGCTGAAAAATTATTTTAATTTTTTTTTTTTAAATGTCTGAGGCAAACACCCAAAATGGAAAATATCAGCCAAAGCTGAAATCGTTTGGCAAAGATATGAACAGCTGAACTGAGAGTTTTAGGATGGAAAGCATCAAGCAATCTTCAACACAGACATAGCTTCCCATACCTCCTACTGCCTATTCCCCCACATTCCTGTGGTGGTCAGGAGAGATGGGGTCCCCACCAGCAATAAATAATAAATACATAAATGCTGTGGAGAACACACCAGAATCCACCTGCTGAAGAGCAGTGCCATGGAGCAAGACCTACTCTGTGATTTATGAATCTTGCCTTGAACCTCCTGACCTTCAGCGCTGTTGAAAAGGTGTTGCTGAGCTAAACTGACCCCAGAAAAACCAACAGAGCAAAGCCCTCAGCACAAACTATCCAGCAACAGCAGCCGAGCACAAACCCTGGGCCACGATTCAGCCTCCTGAGTCCCATCTTTATTTGCAACTCATATACCTATTAAAGATTTTGTGTAAAAAATATGCTCCATTTTTACCTTGAGCAATCATAGCTTACAGTCACTGGAGGAAAAAAATTGCTTCGCTAGAACTACAAGGAAGGCCTAAAAATGTTAACAAGTAAATAGTTTAACTTTTTTTCCCCCCTCTTCTTAACTCAGCTGCATGAATACTCAAGACCCTTGTAAATACCAAGTAGGATTTCACAAGCTGGCATGTGTGAGTTTGTAACAGAGGGAAATTTTGAGGTGCAGGCCAAGTACTCTGTGTTAAGGTAAAAGGAAATAAAAAAGTTGACCATAACCTGAGGCCTTGGCTCCTGCCAAGTGCCTGTTGTTATGAAAGCAAGGTGCTCCACACAATCTAATCATAGCACTAAACCTTGTTACAAGCCCTTTTACAGCTCCAATATCTGGGTTACATGGAAACACGCTGGAGAGCCTCCTTGTACTATGAAATAAATGTCATTCTGACTGGCATCCTCTCTTCCAGCGAGTAATTTCCCTCTGCTGATAAATCGATACGGCAAAAACAAATGAGAGTGCACAATGGGCACATTGAGGATTACATTTTTATTCATTTCAGAGCCCCTGCAGCAGAGTTTTTTTAAACACAATAGCAGAAAATGATGCACTCGAGCTGGGGGCAAGGGGGGAGGAAAGCATACCTTATGGAGGAAGGGAGAAAGAAAAGCGCAAGAAAGGAGAAGAGAGTAAAAAAGGGAGGAAGAAAAATAACCTCAGAATTTAGAATACAAGTCTGCATTTGCAAGCCTCAAGTTCAGGGCGCGCGTGTGTCCAACGAGTATTTAGTTTGGCTTATTTCTAAGTTCTTGTTCTGTGTTAAAGCAACAATATTTTGCCTTCCCCCGCCCCTTTCCTGCCTTTTTAAATTCTAATTTTAACTATTCCATGCTTCATTCCAAGGAACTCTTCTTACCCCTTCCATCTCAACTGCTGTGCTGATACACACAGGACACCCACAGACACACAGCACTGCCCACATCTACAGTAACTCAAAGTGTTTATGTCAGAAGGCACACATCTGGTAGAGTGCAGATGCAACTGCAGGAAAACGGACCAAACCAGAGACACTTGGGTATTTCAGCTCAAGGAACTGATCCACCATCCAGGGAGGTCAGGAGAGATAATTTCAGTGACCTGCAGCATGTTCTGCCCCAGCCTGGTCACCTTCAATTAGGGCACATTTTGGCCACAAGATTTGAGGTTTAAGTTTTTTTGTAGTTATGAAGCAGAACTGGAAAGAGCTTGACTTTTCTCCTTAGGGCATTCAGCCAGAGAGGGGGCAACTGTGGATTTACTGAGGTGCAGACCCAGAGGCAGGAGCCCAAGGTGTTGAGCAACTGGTTGGCCAGCACAGATGCAAAGAGAAGCTCAAGGGCACAACAGGACACCAGCAGGACTGGGAAAACTCCCAGGTTTCTGGCATTCAACCACTGCTGTTGAGAGGCCAGACCCCAACAGCTCCAAAGGCTGGAGACCACTGCCTGTCCACAGAAGACCTGGAATCAAGACAGCCAAGGGGAAGCTCAGGGAAAGACATCACTCATTTTTTACAGCATAACCCTGACCTGAACGTGCCGTGGGCAGGAAATCCAGGGAGGACATGGTCCTACAATCCTTATCCCTAAGAGGGGACTCCAGCAAATGCAAGCAGGACTTCCATTTCATCACTGTGTGTCCACCAGGAACTGGACCAAAGTGACAAAACATTGCACATTTACTGCCACAGGCCTGCTGGTTTGTGGCCACTTTCAGCAGTGTCACAGCCCCAGTTTGAACCAACAACCTCAAGGTGAGAGGCTGTTGAATCTCATTACTAGTTCCCCATGCCTCATTAAATTTGCATTTATTTGGTGCTCCCTGTTAGTGGTTCCTACAATGACCAACTAGAAATTACACAGAAATGTGCTTTTTTTCCCTTCCTTTTCTCCCCCCACCACGTTTTTTTTTAAGCCAAAAGGCCATAACACAACAGCAACATAATGAAAAGTGAAATCCTTTTACAACCCTGGGAAGGCCAAGATGTGTGCCCAATAAATGTAAGCAGACATGATATTCTTTATAATCACAGCAAGATGAAGATGTGAACTGAATAAATGCTTTAAAAACATCATAGATTTTATTAGATGCAAAAGATTGAAGCGTTAGGCACCTTTTAGCTCAACTTTCATTTAATTTACTGCTTGCTGTACTGTAGTCTAAAGGGAGTGAAAAAATCCTCTCTCTAATTTTTTTTTCCTTTTCATGAGCTGACCAAGGAGATGAAATCTGGGTACTTTAATTACCATTCAGAGCCAAAGGCCTGGCCTTTGATATGGAAATCCCACTTCAACTCCAGCTTGCTGCTGCCTTTCCCTGTCCCCTTCTCCTTCCAATCTCACAACATGAATTTTAAGTAGTCTTGTCAACACCTGACCGTGAAAGCTAACAGAAGCCTGTGCTGCTAAGTTGGTGCTGCTGATAATTTTTGTAATTTTTTTTTTTTTTTTAATTTTACTTTTCCTTAGGAGGGAGAGGGTGGGGAGGGGAAAGTCGGGTTAGAAACTGGACAAACCTGTGGAAGTAGATCTTCTCCTTCCTTGTCCAGGCTCATGCAGCAGCTCACATGAAAGGGTAAAAGAAAGGAGAAGCAGGCGGGGCAGGGGGGGAACGGATGAAAGCTGTCATGTACAGTTACCCTGTTATTGTCATCTGCCTGCTGCATGACTCCCAGCTTTGCTATAATTATTAATTGCACTTGTCAACTGTCGTTAATTCCTCTTTAGCATCCCTGTCTTGGAGTAATTAGACAGAACAGCCTCACTGCACTCATTGTTTAGAGAGGCCCCTGAAAGAGCCCAACGGGCCTGTGGAGACACAGCCATCATTAATACAATAGAGCACCTCAGCATTAACCCTTTCCAAGGTGTGGAGATCAGAAGCTGATGGCTCTCCTATCTTATGAGTTCCAGATGCTGAGTGCCCCCTTTTCCCTATGAGGGTTCCCATTCAATGACTCAGGAGCAGCTGGAGGCTTCAGGTGCTTCAGCCTGGGGCACCCCACTTGAAGGAGGGCTGCAAGGAGGTCTGGTTTTCTCAGGGGCTCAGCACTCTCCAGCTCTATCAAAAAAAAAACCAAAAAACAATCTTCTGCCTGACTAGTGTTGGAAGGCACAAAACACCAGACTTCATAAAATTACCATTGTCACCTTTACCTCCTTTGCCAGAGTTTAGGGAGGTTGACCAAAAAGCAGCTGTGGGGTGTCAGTGTCCTTTGATGTTCATTTCCATCCCTCCCTGAGGAAAGGGATGCAGAGCATCTCTTCTGGCTGCCCCTGCTGAGGTCTCCAAGCCCAGCTTTGCTATCTCTGCTCCCCCAAGCGAGACCTCCCCACACCAACCTTCCCATGCCCACACATGCACTCCCAAAATCCTGAATTCCCCAAACCCAGCCATCTCCATGCTGTTACCCAGGTATAATAAGTAATATCCAAAGTCTTCCTTACACTTCCCATTGATTTGGGGGCCACAGACTTGTGGCAGGGAGTGGATTCAACTCTCTCTCAATGCTACAAAGGATAAAATCACAGGGATGTGGGAAAAGTACAGTAGAAAGGCCCAAATAGGAAGTTTATGAGCAAAAGACAAAGCAAACAAATGGGCTGATACTGTATTTGTATCACCAGTCCTGGGAACAAAGCTGCACTTTCCATTGGTAATACCAAGCTGCATCTGGGCAGGAAATAAAGGGAGAGGAAGAAAAAAAGTGTTCCCTCATTTAACTTGAATTTTCTCTGGGGCCTGACTACAAAAATGGTCATTAAAAAAAAAAAAAAAAAAAAAGTGAACCAAACAAGGAGGAACTAGAGCAACCTGTTGCTGCAACAAGCAAAACACCTTTGTAGTTCAACTCAGACCTTTCTGCTTGGGTTTACCAAACTCTTTCTCTGCAGCTAATCCACACTGTCTCCTCATCTTCTCAATTGTAATGCTGGAATTCAAGTTTTAATAGAAAAACAGGAAGCTAGCAAGGCAGTAGCCAGACAATTTTACTGTCACTTGGGAACACTCCAAGGAGCTCCTGGGCCACTGGACAGACCTGTCTGGGAATAGGGAGGACCATACTGAACAGCTACTCCCTCAATCCCACAGCTGGGAACAGAGGGAGCACGGCTATTTTTTTTCCTCTAAAAATTCCAGGAGAGACTCCTCTTCACCCTATGCAAGCAATTTTGCCAAACCTGGTCACACCAAAGATCTTCAGCAGCAATATTCCTTAAGTGATATATTTTAAGTAAGACTACATATTCCTGGTTCAAAATCAGAACCTAGACCACTGAAAATGAAAAGGCACTTTCTTCACTCTGTTAACTTAAGGGCAACAAGAGACCTTTGTGAAAAGGCTTCCCCCCCCCATTAAATTTTGCCTATCTTTTCAATGCTTACCCAACTGAGATCAAAGCCACAAATTAATGAAGCAAATATACTCTAAACCAGCGTTTCAAAGTCATAAAATGTTAAAGAACCTTATTCAGAGCTTCAGCTTCTTTGGATCTGGCTTAGTAGCTTGTGACTTACTGAAATAACAGAGAGCTTTGTATAAAGCCATGTGGAATGTATTTATAGCACATATAGAACCAGAAAAATATTTCATAAGCATATGCATCAGATTTTTGGCACTGTGCACCCTGCATCAGAAATAAGAATTTGGCCACAGATCTAATCAGAAAACACTTATTCACTTTTCTCTATTGTGGCTGCAGTCAGCCACTGTAAAAATTAGAGCATTTTTTTCAAAACAGGGCCCAGTTCAGCTGCATGCTAAGTACCATCACTGATTATAGTCCTCCTGCATTTTTTAAAGATGGATTTCAGTGTCCCACAAAACTGGCTCCATCTTGGACAACAAGATTCGACAGCCAAATCTTACTGTTACCTTATTAGTGAGAAACTCTGCTAAATCACCTTGAAATTACACACAAGGCCAAATTGCTCTAAAGGTCAAAGTGAATACAGCACACGCATATTATTACAGATTTCTGAATGGCCAGTGATACTAATTCCTCAAGTAAATAAACCAATTCTATTTTCCTTTGCTAATACCAGATGTTTATTTCACCTCCTTACACGAGCATGCTCTTGGGACAGATGTAAACCAATCCCAGCTGCTGGCAAGGAAGGCACCCCAGGATAAAGCTGGCTGAACTCACTGAGGATTTCAGGTTTTCAGTGTGATCTGCTGAGACATTTCTGTGATCCAGCCAGAAGCTCTGGCCTTAGCTCTGGTTAATTCAAGAAGGTGAAAGACCATAGGTGGTTAACAGCCATTTGAGTGTGAACTCACCTGTTTTCTGTGGTGAACTTCTGCCACCAGTGCATTCTGAGGCATGGTTGGGAAGTTTTGCCCATTAAAAAGTACAACTCATCGAGCAGCTCTTTATCAAACAGATTCAGCTGCAAATCCATGCATTCCTTTAATGCATAATTCCTGACCTCTGTACACTGGATATTCCCAAATCATCCCTAGCCCCTGTTTTCTCCTCCCTCCCCTTTACAGGCCACACTAGCTGAAAAAGCAATTATCAGGAGTACAGAACATCCAGCATGCACACAACCCTAAAAACACACCGATATCATTACAGATAATAAATTCTGTTCCACAGTCTCTCCAATGAAGAGTGTTCAAGTGATGATTAACCAACAAGCCAAGTGTTCAGCTGCAATCTCAGCCCATTTTGAACAGCTTTTGCTCAAGGCACACTACAGCAGAAGATTAAAAAGCCCCTCCCAAATGGATTAAAAACCCTTTAAAATGACCATCTTCCAGGTCATTATGGCAATAAGTAATATCTATATATACCCATATATATTACATACATAAAGAAATAAAAAAAAACCCTCAGACAATCCTTCTCTAGAGGATTACTTCAACACTTTTGACTTCAGAGAGATTGAAACTGATTCTCCTAAGCAAGCAGCTTTAACCTAAATCAGAATTCACCTCTTCACCAATCAGAAAGAAGCTTTTTCAGAAACTTATACTTCCTAATAGTTATATGGGCCTTAATCCTCTTGGAAACAGTTTTAGGTCATTATTCCAGGAGTTATTAGGTTGGAAAACAGCTTCTAGGCAAATGATGCTATTCACAAACCTTTTACACCAGAAATAATGGTTGGATTATTTCTGCCTCAAAAGTAGTCTTGAGGTCTGATGTCTGATTTTCTTTATATCTGATGCTCCTGAAGACCAAATATATATATATAAAATATGTAGAAGTAATTTTATAAGGATATAATGTCAGTAATGAGAGCAAGTTTGAATTTTAAGTGGAAGTAACAAAGGTTTATCTCCTGGCTTCCAGTGCTCTTGCAATGTTTCCAAGGGCACCCAAAAGATCTGTTTCCCCAAAATACCAGTGTCAAAGAGCTTTCACAGATCTTTATTTTCTTTCCTCATCTCTTGTAAAGTATTATTCTTTTTTATTATTATCCACTGGTGTCTCCCAGCATGACAGATAAATAATAAAGCACATTGAATTCTGCTCCTTGCACAGCACTTGAGGGAAGGGAGAGCAGACATCTGTTGGTCTGGGAGTTTCCCTCTTTCCAGGACTTTAGAGAGCACTTGCCATTTCCACCCAAACTTATGCTTTGCTTTCAGCTGCCAGTGCTCTGCAGAGCAGGCTGACCACAGACTCACCAGGCAGCTGAGCTCACAGCAGTGCTCAAAATACTCCTGTATTTGAAAACACAGAATTATCAATTCCACTTCATATTCTTTCCACCCTTGAGCACAGTAAGCAGATGGGAAATGAGGAGTTTAGTACCTCTCACCCCAGACAGTTTCCTTCTTGTCTTTATAAAAAATAAATTACCATTAAGCATCACATGAATTTTCAGTAAGAAGAGAATTCAGCCCCAAAGCTGTTTTATTTCCAAAAGGCTCTCCTGAGCAGTTGGCTACTTCTCCACTTTATAAGGAAAGTCAAATGTACCAACACCAAAAAAACCCCACCAAAAAAAACCCTCAAAAACACAATGACAAGTCCAAACCACATCAATTCATCTGTGCTGTACTGCAAGCTTGGCTTTCTTCAAATACTGAAATTTCAACGGCAATTTCTGCCTGAATAAGAACTTCAGGATTTATCCCATCATATGGCTGTGTATGCACGTGAAATATCCATAATCTTACTTTTCTCAAAAAAACCCCCAACTATTAACTGAAACCCCTACCTGTTTTAAACTAGTTATTGGTAAATTTTCACCCATTAATTTTACCCCAAAGATGAATTTCTATCCTTTGCAGAAAAAGGGGGTCACAGTGGAAGATAAAACTTCAACAGCACAAAAAGAGCAGCAGGATCTCTGACTAAATTCTTCACTGAAGAAGTGATATCACTTGGCCAAAGGATTCTGTGGCATCACTTTCTGAAGTGCATTAAAAATTTATTAATTTTCCTATATAACAACATCATTGCTCAGGAGAAATCCCTAAACCTACAAGAAAGGCCTTCTGAGGTAAAAAAAAAGCTAAAGAGACATAAGATAATTAAAAAAAAAAAAAACTAAAAAAACAAAAAGTAATTAAAAAAAAAAAAAAAAAAAAAGAAAAGGAAAAGAATTGTTGCATTTGTTCTCCTTAGTTATATTAAGAATAAAAAACCAAAACTAATGTAATAATGTATCCCAGCAGTTCAAATCTTCTAATTTATGTAGAATGGATTATTACTTAGACAATCTGACCCTGGGCAAAACTTCCTCAGTTGAGAAGATTTACAATCTAATTATGCAGGAAGTTCTGCTGAGACAGTTTGGGTGCAGTGGTCTTCTATTGCATTAGCTTAGCTAAAATTGCTGCTTCTTCACTTGCTCGGTCTTCCAAGCCCTCACAGGAAAACAGAAAATCCTTCCTTCGTGTCCTTTATTTCCCTTTAGTCTCTCCCAGCATTACTGTGTGCACAGGCACTTGTTCTCAAGTGCAAGCAGCAGCAAGGGGCTGAGGCTGTTAAAAGCTGAATACAAGCTGCCTGTCAGGCTTTTGCTTTGGCCCCTGTTTAGTGAAGTGACTTTAAAAAGGACCATCAAAGTGCTTTTCATAATTTTTACAATGATAGTTGCCGGGTTGTTTCTCCCCTCCCCTATTGCAAACGCCCCTGAAAAAAAAAAAAAGAGCCTGGAGCTGAAGTCTGTTCCTGTATAGTTGCTTCTTCACACTGCAAGCACAAAACTAGTTTATTTTTGTAGGGTGGCTCAGATGTTTTGCTGCTGTCTCAGACACCTGAATATTTTTAGCAATCTATATCATTAGATTAAAAAAAAAAGTTCCTCCACACATACAAAAATAGCAAGAGCTTTGTAAGTCGGCAGAGGAAATGATAGGAAATTTGGGTCTAACATAATTCAAATTATCTTTATCTTTTCTCCTGTAGCTATATTAAAGTGCATCAATATAGCTGAATATACAGACATGTCTTATGTTAACATAGATGGAGAAATCAGTGCCTTTTTTTCTTTATAGAAAGTGTTTTGATTTCAAAAGGTCAATGGATCATATCACAGCCTTTGATCTTGATAATTACCGTGTAGTAATGCACATTTTTATCTACAGGTGGCAGACCTTTTAAAATCAGCTTCAAATTCATTAGACATTTTTGTTGATACCACCGCCCACATTAAAAAGTCAAAATCTGCAGCATAAAGTTCTAATTAATGCTGTTCAATTTAGAGGACAGATTTGTCAACAAAGTGGCTCAATTATCAAAGGCTGGCGACCCTTCTCAGAATCAAGGCCTCAAAAAATAAAAAAAAAAATTAAAAAATCAGTTGCTCAGTACATAGCAAGCTTTTATTATTTAAAAATCATTCAGCAACTCAGCAAAAGATTTTTTTTCCTGTAAAATAAAAGTTTCACTTCCTTGATTATGAAGCACTGCCTGGCAAATTAGTGATTTCTTCTTTGATAAGCTTATTTAGAAGAGGAAAAGATGAGAATGTCACAACTGACTTCTGGCATTTAGAAAGATATAAGTGAATCGTACAACTTCTCCATATCTGAATCAATCATGTTAAAATACCATGACTTAGACTGTCACCTCAGATGTGTGTCTAAGGCCTCACCACGAAGCAGAAAAGCATCGATTTACACCATAATATTATCAATCATTCACATAATCCTGCATTCAAATTTAATTAGATTTTTTTTTTCCCCTGAAAAAGAAGAGTAGAATAAGCCCTCTGTATGTGGACAAAACCATACCAAAATTAAGAAGGCTGACTCTGGGTTTTATCCTAGTCAGGCCTAAAATCTCAGTTGAACACCTCTGGCTCTTGATACCTTCTCCTCATTTCCACCCAGGACAACTGGATGTGTTACCTGTCAGTGGGGCTGCATTTCTAACCCTGATGTCTTAGCAAGTGCCACTCATGACACAAGAAACAGGAGAACAACCTGGTCAAAGGCAGGTGACACCTACCCCCATGGCAAACCCATCACACTCAAGAATGCCAACCTCAGCTCTGCTTCCTGAAGCTCACAATAACAGGGATGAAAACAAGGCAAAGGGAAGTGCTTGTCTTTGAAACCTTAGTTCTGCAAATTTTATTCTTCATGGAAATCAGATTAAGCACAAAAGCCACTACAGGGCTGTTGCCTCTTCAGCCCCTAAAATCCAGAGCCAAACCTCAAAAGGGTGAGGAGATAAAAATGTAGTTACTGTTTTCAGTGAAGGGTCCCTCCAGGTGCACAACACACCAAAATATATGCTGAAAATGCACTTGTGACATAAGGCTGTGCAGCTTTATAAGTTTAGCAAATAAGCATAATTGACAAGAATCTTCAATTAGAAAGACAGGTAGTGAAGTAATTCCCCCTCTTGGTACAACCCCTTCTGAACCCCCCTCCTTGCTAGTTATGTCTTATTACATGAGAAAGGGTCTTGGGAAGGTGCCTTGTCCTTCATTCCCATAAGCAGCAAGATTAGAACAGGCCATCAGGAATTTGTTTGTCTAATAGGAAAAGTACTCAAGTTAGGAAACAATATAATTATATAATAACTGTCTACTGAGCTACGAATATCTATGAAGAATATATATAAGCAATAATCATTTTGGCATCAGGGTCAAGAAGACACTATAACTGGTGGGATTATCTGCATCTGAATCTCCTGCCAGGCCAACAGCATTTAACCAGATTCTTCCCCATCCAGCCTCCCTAATGACAAGAAACATCATATTTGTAAAAATTTAGTACTTGGGATATGGATATTTACACAGCAATACTAAAATATTGCACATATATCCACAAAACCAAAAAAATAAAAAAGCCCCAAAACCTAAACAAAACTCAAAACAAACAAAACAACCATCCAAACCCAAAAAATCTTCCATAGTTATCTAACTGAACGTTTTGAATAGATTGAAATACAACTGCAAAGCAGTTTGAATGAGTAAAGAAAGCACAGAAAAACTTAAAATATTTACACTGAGAATACACACACAGGAGAATGCTTATTTGCTTGCTGACATGCCCACTCCTCCCCCTCCTCCCCAGTCCAAGAGTGGGTGAGAAAAACTGAGTACACTAATGTCTTTTGTGGTAACCTAGTAACCTTCTCCTTTTTCTCCACAAGCCCTTCCTTCCTACCACACTCTTCCTTATTGCCAGCCCTCCAGAGTAATTGCAGTATGTCTTTATATGGCTTTGTTTTCCTACCCAATGCAGAGGAGTTGGGGTTATTTTCAATCTTCGAAAGCTTGTAAACAGGATCAAACAGGAACCCGGTCATCAGCAAGAGGAAGGCTAGAAAAATAAAAGCAAATGCATATCAACAATTTTATTTTTAAAAGAAAATACATCCAAAACATGAAACAAAAGCCTGGGCTCTGCTAGACATCCCCCTCCCCATTCCTTTTCATTTAGTTCATGAACTTTTTTGCAGAATAGAGGCTGGTGTAAATTAATGTGCGACCCAACATACATCACGTGTTAAAGCTGCCACAGAAATATGTAATAGCAAAAAAAAAAAAGTAGACATTATTAGAACTAAAGAAGCACCTCTTATCATAATAAATCAATACAAAGATTCAACTAGGAGAAAGTTATGACTACATATTCGTGTTTATCTAGTGTTTAAACAGCTCAGCTACACTCAGTGCTTTTGTATCCCCAGCCTAACGTGTTTGCAGAGTTCGCAACACAAGTCCTCTGCATTAGTTTCTGCTTTCAGCTGTCACCCTGCAAGTAGGTGGGTTACTCACACATTTACTCCACGAGTTAGACTCTGTCCTGATGTTCTTGAGCTGCACTGGTGACAAAGTCTCCCCCAAGAACAACACAGCCCAGAGCTTCAGGGACTCGCGTTCATCAGCGAAGTCAGCGTGACTTCCAAAACCCCTCCTGGACCTCCACAGTTCAGGGGCATGAGGCAACTCAGATCTCTGGGCACCTGCTGCACTTGTGGCTGCTGCTGTGTTACCCTAAACCTTCAGCAGAGAGGGGAGAAATGCACCGTGGCACAAGGTGTGCAAGTGTAGGATGCATAACACAGCAATAAGCACAAGGAAGCCTGAGCCCACACTTGTGACAAGATACCCTGTGCTCACACAGGCCAAAGTTCGTCTCAGATGTGGAGTGGTTGCCCTTCTAGTCAGGTTTGGCATCCCTAAGTTTTATTGCAGTGTATTATTATCAATCTAATCTAACCAACACAATTTGTAGTAGGAAATATGTGTACCAATATGAATTTCTTTTATTTTTCAACTACAAAACACACAAAACCAAATTTTGAAAACAACATCCTTAATACATAAAACCAGGAGATTTTTCCTGCTGCTTTAACTTGACAGAATTACTTTTCCAGCCCCACAGCTCAGAGAGCTCCAGGAAAAGCAGCAGCTTATAAGACAGCACCAAGAGCAGGTTCGTGCATGAAGGTTCAAAAGACAACCATCCCTGGTTTCCTACTGAGCTCTGCATGCAGGCAAACTTTGTGAAGACAAACCTCAATTTCCCATATTATTTTGAGCAATCAGATGAACAAACAGAAATGTGTACGCTATATATTTTGTATAGAAATTTCCTCAGTCATCAATTTCAGCTCTTAGAAGGATATCCATCTCTGTGGGCTTTTCAAATCTGTGGTGAAGAAAGAGGGGGGAAAGTCATTCCTCAATGAGGTTATCAAAATTTTCTTGTACAAAGATAGGTCAAGTTTTTTGGGACCTGTTAGACTACCTGCTTACCAGCTTCACAAAGAACTGAAATATGCCAATTGTTTAATTACTTGATTAACAAAATTACCATTAGCTAAATAGCATCATATAAAACTAGTCCTGCATCTTCCTTCCCTAACCCACACATTATGAATACAGCAGATGTGGATCATGAGCTGAGAAAAGAACAGCCCTTCTCAATTCCCTTCCAATTAGGATGAAATCCCAGGACTAGAGAGACAGGTCACAGGACAATTAGAACAAGTAACATTTGTTTACAGAATATCCACCATTATGTTTTTGCCTTTCCCAGCAACCTGGAACCAAGTGCTATCCCTGACCTCTTCATATCAGCAGAACAAGGAAAAAGTAATACTCATTCTGCTCATTCTCTTGTTTGCTGCTACCAACTTTGACCAGTGATAGTTGCTCATCCTTGTCTTGTCTCTGACCTATCTCCTCCCTTAAACTCTTGACAAAACTTATGGTTTTCCATGACCATAGATATTTCTAGGTTTTTGAAGAGGCTTTTCTTTCTAACTTCCCTGTACTTAGCAGTAATCTTCCACAACCTGAGCAGGCACAGGTAAGAAAAAACAAAAACATCAGTAACACTAACAACAACCACCACCACCTGAATTTGAATCTCTGTTTTATTTGGGTTAGTTTTCAACACTGTGACCCCCCAGTTTACTCCCATACAGACTTAAACATTTTCTTCTTTGCAATTTTATCTACATACAACTTTCTAGCTGGTGTCAAGTAGCTTCAAAAGGGTTGTTTTATGACTGTTACAAAAGACAAAGCAAAACTCAGGCTAACAACTGCCTACAAGCTTTGAGGGGAATAAGATTTTTTTTTTTTTCCAGGACCAGACCTGGAAATATCTGCATGGAAAAAGACCCTTTGAAAAAAACATCAGATTTACTTGGACTGAGCAAACTTTAGTTAATTAGTTGAAGTAAAAATAAAAATGTGTTTTTAAAGATAAAAACCCACCTAATTCAACTGTTTATTAACAATGCAATGAAGCAATCACCAAACATTAATAAACTTCTGAAATTATGGTTCTTGGCTACAGTCTTGAGTGGAGAGGCAGAACCAGTAAAAAAAAAGGGCCTGTTGCCATGTGAAGTAACCTAGATCCTACTCTGCAATTAAATTCGCTTTCATATTTACTGCAGTTTCCATAGGATGGACCTAAGAAAAATTCTGCTTTTAAACTATTTCTTTGCCTTCCTCTCTATTTCCATAACTAGTCCTACAATATTTTTGTTTCTACAGCAACATGGTTGGGAATCATTATTTGGGAGGACTGCGAGTGCACCATTCCAGAGGCAGGCAACAGCTCTGTGGACAGAAATTAAACTAACCCTTTCCAAAAAATCCTAATAAGAGAAAATTTTAGGTATAAAAATCTTGAACTGTAGCACACACCCTTACAAAGACAACATTAGGGAAAGTAATACACAATATAGTATGTAATATCTCCTAGAGGAAGTTTTATGTATTTATTAGGTTTGACTAAAGTATTTTTACTTAAATGTCCAAATTTTACTAGTGGTGAAATCACTATTTCAGCAACAGCCTTGAGAAGACGGAAGTCCTGCCTCTGACCACAACCTCTCCACAATCATCTCCACACAGCCCTGCCTCAAAAAGCTTCCACTATCTGCAGGTTCCATTTCCCTGCTCAAGCTCTGCCTCTTTACTGAGGCCACCAGGAGGATGACACACAGTGACAAACATTGTGGTGACTTTTCTGTGATGATGGCATTGGCTTGGGATATATTTTTAGGGACCAAAGCCCCAGAATTACTCCAGCAATTATCTGCTGGATATTTCTCAGGGATAAGAAAAAAATTTCAAAATCAAACCCCCAGCCCCCCACCACACATTTTGCACAGAAAATGCAACCATTTACAGCAACTGTGACTCACAGCTCTCCACATTTCACCTGGTGGTTAAAACTCTATTCAGTTATGCATTATAGAGAATGAGAGAAACAGGGAAACATGAGGTTTTGGGCATACACTTTCATTTTCACAAGAACTCCTCGAGGCTTACAGCTGTCAGTTTTTAACTCTTCAAGTCTTAAATCTGCCTATTAAAGGTTGAGGTAAATTAGTCAAGTGTTATAAAGAAAACTGTGTGCATCTTCTGCTGGTGAGAGGTTCAGTACCTAGCAAATTCTTCTTCATTCTTAAAAAATGGAATGCATGAAAGAAAAAAGGATAAACGTTTTTGAAAACCTGTTGTCTTCAGAGAAAACCCTACCTCCTAATTTCAAATGCTAAAAATCCAAACCACGTTATAGCCCTCCAGAACCCTGGTTTTGACATGCACCAGGAAGAATCACAGGCTAGCTCTGGACATTTTTCCCACTCCAAAGCAATCAAAACTAGTCTAAACAGAGTGGGCTTGGGGGTTGTTTTAGGGTTGGGTTTTTTCGTTGTTGTTTCTCAAATAATTTTGCTGCTAGAAAAATACCAGGTGGCTTGTGCAAGACCACCTCCTCAGGATCTACCTGTTCATATGGCTGGGCTGGAAGAGTCAGGAAGGGTTGTAGGTTTTATTGCTTTTTGGTTTGTTTTTTTTTTTCCTCTTTATTTTATTCTCTCTATTTTTTTTTTTTTAATCTATTTGCCAACCAGAGTCATTTATCCCCTATTAGATAAAGTATAATAGACTATACCGAAAGGGTCACTGGCCTTCCATTTAATGATATTGCCGGCACCAATCTACATTTTCCCGACAGTGTCCCTCAACACAGAATAAATGGCTGATCTCTTCACAATAACAGCTGATTTCTCTTTATTAAGCTAAAAAGGTCACCATTTTCTACGGCTGGGCCGCCCTGCACTATTGATAATTTTATGCATAAACAAATGGCAAATTTGTGCCACATAAATATGCATTAGCAATTACTTTTTCCTCGGGCAACGCTCGCCGCATGCAAATGTGTCCCTCACAGGGCCTGGTGGCTTTTGTTTTAGCTCTTGAACAGCTAAACAAAAGAGCACAATAAACAGTTTAAAAATTGCCAATCAATAGGAAATGCAAATGCAAAGGTAAATGGCAGGAAACTCGCCCAAACAAATAAAATTAAATAATAAAAAAAAAAGCCAAACAAAAATCATGCAAAGAAATACATAAATAAATGGAAAGGACTCTCTCTGTTCTCCCCACTCTCTCTTTACAACTCTGTTTTATTTCTTTTTGATAGAGACATGGCTAAGGTACTCTTTGCACTGCAACTGTGGAACCCAAATGGAAGCACCTGAAATGCACACGTGGGTTTGGTGTGTTTTATGCTGGACCCACACTGGCAGGCAAAGGAGGAAAAAGAAGAATGCCTGCAAACATTCATAGGGGATCCATGGCTTAGCTTTTTCTGGCTGCAAATTTCCATTAAAGATTTTTAAAGAAATGCTACAGTTGAAGGAATCACTGAAAAAAGCTTCAACATCTTCTGTAAATAGTGACTTGGGATTTTATTACTGAGGAAGTGCCCAGAAAATACCAAGCTATCTGTAACTACATACAGACATCTGTAGTAACTGCCTAATAAATGTTGTCACTTGAGAAAGTTGAACTACATATAATTTCCTTTACCCCAGGGACAGAAAGCTTGATTTTCCCTTGTCTTATCCTTGGACTACTCAATTCCGACAGCAAGTCAAAGTTGTATATAAGACACAGGATAAGGGGAAAACATCAGACCCAGACACTAAATTGGTATGACCACAGAAAACCAAACCTGACAATTTTAAGAGAACTGATGATTCCTTTGAATTTTCCCCTTCAACAGAGGAGCTTTAGTGCTGCAGAGGACAGAGTGTGACACACAGAGTGTTTATTATTGTTTGTAGACTACTACACATGGGCAAAGAACCCAGCTCAGTAACGCAGGAACAACATATTGTGCACAAACACGTGCTAAAGCCACCTTTACTACCCAGCCAGAAAACCTGCTTTCTTTCCACACAGCTTGTGAGGCAGAAACTTTTTCTTCACAACTGGGAAATGGAAAGACATGAGGGATAGCCAGCAGTGTAAAAAGCCCCTCAATCTACAAATATTTTTGAAGAAGCCAAACTTAAACCATGTGGGCTTACCTCCTGATCTTAAAAAGAAAAAAAAACAAAAAACCCACAAAAAAAACCCAACAAATCAAACCTAAAATATTATTTATTTTAACAGAAATTGGAGAGGCTGATCATGTGTTTCAAGTGTTTCCCCTATAGGGGACATCATACAGCAGGTAACCCACGTACACAAATTTGCATGATGTTACTGTCCAAGGGTTTTATTTTTAGCGAATGGGAATGTTCCTGTCAATGTAAGCATTCAGCAGCAATCCTACGTTTTTCCCACCCAATCAGCTGTCACGGAATGACAATTTCTCAGAATTCATTTCCATGAATTATACTAAAAATCAACAAGCTGATAAATATAATTTTTTGCCTGTTAATTCAGTTCATTTCTTGCCTTTCACTTTCCCTGATTTTGGCTTGGATGATTTTGTAACACCACTTTACAGTAGGACTTTTGATCCTGATAGAACCTGATAGAAGTGTTAAAGTCTGTAGTGGCAGTGGTAATTTTTTTTAACTATTCTCATTCTAAGAGCACTCTTAGACCTGGTCCAGTACAGGAGAATCTGCATCAAGCACAGGACAAGATATGCCCTCACAAAATCCTCATTTTAGGCTTTTAGCCAAGAGCACTCCCACACCAGTAACACATTTCAGCCACAAATCCACAACTTGCAATTTCTCTAAATGGTGATAAGATGATCAATTCACCATAGTACATATCTGAGATACATAGAAATGCCTTCTTGCCCTCTTGCCATCAACCTTTCTTGGCTCTGCTTTTTCCCTTATCATGCACTAACAGGGGGGGAAAAAAAAAAAAAAGATATATTGATAACAGAACCTTCTGCTTTGGGTAAGTCAAGGCTCACCCAACAACTGCATACCCATTAAAGAGAGCATCCTCAGTTAAGACACTCTGCCTTCTCCAGCTGGCCTTGGAGCTGCTCCCTAAACATGCCAATGCTGTCAGGGGGCATCCACCTGCTAGCAGACTCTCTGCAAATCCCAAAGACTTCAGAAATAACATCTTGCAGAAATTTGCATGCCATTTTGTTAAGCTGAATGTGATTGAAAAACCCATGGTTATACACAAAGTTCTCCTAAGGTCATCAACAGAGTGAAAAAAGGCATAAGCAGGTATGCTAAAGCAAGATCAAATAAATTGTTTAAATGTCACTGCAAAGGTAGTTCTCACGAATGTCTCTGTGGCCAGTCTACTGCCATTAGCATAGTTAGAAAGTCTGTAATAGGAAGAAAATTATTACTACATAAAATATTCCTACAAAGAGAGACTGCTGCAGAATTGAAATGAAAAGATGTAGCTCAATCTGTTAATGCCCATCCCACATGTGTGAATGTGATGAACAGTGGAGAATGAAATGACTGCTAAATCTCTGTTAACAAGGGTATTTTAAATAGTATACATGGGTCCTTCTGTATTGGTACCATGTCTTAACAAAATTTGATAGGGTTATTCGTGTTAATCCCCAAAACTAGCACTAGCACTATCAAAACAAGACCTCCAAAGAACGTACCAAGAGATGGCCATTTTCTACAACAGTGGGTGGAGTTGTTTTTGTGAGAAGGATGCAGCTCAAGAGAGTGAGAGAGGAATCGAGAAGAAACTATTTTTGTCAAATTCAAGCTCTCTAGCTCTCTCTCCCAACATTTTCAGCTTCTACTCTTGTTTTCTAGCCCCCATTTTCAACAACAGTTATTGTCACTAGTGGTTAAAATAAGTTTTTCTTTAAAAAATAGACAGAAATGAGCACTCACAACTACAATCTTCATAGAAACATGCTTTTAATATCAGAGATTGCTTTTTTTTCTTCTTTTTTTTTACAGTTTTCCTGGGAAACTTCAAAGTTAAAGATTTCTGGCAAGAGTGAGTTTCTTTAACAACTTCATTGCTGCACAGAGCTGTCATTGATAGTGTCTAAATACTTATTGTGTATATTTTTATATGGTTATACACTTGTAAAAAGATAACTAGATGACAATACAGATGCTGACACATCTGCATGATAGGCTTTTAGAATTTAGCCATGTACCAATTCTTTCCTTGATGCCATGTTATTAAATCATTACACATGTGAACACATGCACACACACCTGAGGTACTCAAAAGCAACTAATTTCAAGCATTACAGATTAATCCTGCCTCCTCCCCTTCCCAGACTAAATATTAGCACTTCAGCATGTGTCCTACTAATGCAGCTACACCCCTCCTCTTTGGTTCTTCATTCTTCTCCCTTCAATTCATTGCTTTCAGTTGTTTTGAATTGGGAAACATCAAAAACTGTCAGCAAGAATTTAGCATGAATTAGTATCAGAAAATTAGCGGGTTTTTTAATTAAAGAAAATGTGGTGGTTTTGTTCTCCAAATCTCCTCCTTCCTCTTCTCTCTCCACCCCAAGAATAATCAAAAAGTGCTTCTGCAATCAATCCAACGTCTGAAAAGCAAGCTGGATTTCTTCTCTTTCCTTCGTATTCACTACCAGTAATAGCTCCATGATTAAGACTCAGCTGACAGTTCTCATGCCACTGAAGTTGAAAAAAATCCAGCTCACTCCTCCAGTAGCTGAATTGGTCCTGTAGGAAGGGGAGAGGGGGAAGGAGTATGGGGAGATAAACACATCTGATCGGGAGACATCCGCAGCAAGGCAACGCTCCCTGCTCAAAGCTACCAAAGCACCCATCCCAGGCAACTACAGCCTCTCAGCAGATAACAGATTTAAGTATTGCACTCAAAATAGTAAGAAAAAATTCTGAAGGTTTCCATATGAACCCGGCAGAATTGACCAAATGCATCCATCTGTTCGCTTTCATATAAGCAATATGTATGCTGCCAGGATTGGACCTCTTCTAGGGCAGGGCCCTGGGACTTCAATTACATCTGCCACTTCCCCGCTTTACAGCAGCCTCAGCAGCAAAGCAGGAATTTTATTTTATTTTTTTTTTAAAGCCTCAAAATAGCATCCTGAGGAAACACACACGAAAATGACTATTTCTACATTTCCTCCCTCTTCTACCTGATGACTTTGCCTCAGTACCTAATATTAATATCAAATGGGATGTTCTGAGCTGAGCAACATGGAGGCATTTCAAGAAAGCTTTTTAGTGTCTCATTTCCATCTCCTTAGCTCAGAAAGGACTATTTCATAAGCAAATTTGAACACCTTCAAGCAACTCATGATGAGAGTACCCCGAATCAAATTAGTTACCTTGCCTCTATTAAACTGGCAAAGCAGCAAATCCTCATCCATCCCTGCAGTACATAATCACCAATACAACAGGCAGACCAGAACTCCAAATATGGCTGCACCTTACATACCCCAAACTTGAATTACACAATACAGATTACTTTTGAAAATTTATATTGCTGATGATGTTGCTTATTTCAGCAAAGACAGTTTGTTTCTTTTTCTAATGCAAGCATGAAAATCTGTTTCCTTGAATGCAAAGCAGTATTTCTTACTTTAGCAACTGTAGTACATGCAACGAATTGGCACAATAAAGGCAAAGGTAAATTTTGAGTAATTCACTAAATCTCTGGGGTAGTGGTTTTCAAAGGACTGAATCTAACCCACCAGTGTTGTAAGGCCCCTGATGTGTTGTTTGCTTTTCTCTCTAAATATCCAGCATATCATCAGTAATCACACCACCACTGATCAAACCTCTATCACCACTCCACTGGAAACACCATAACCTTAGTTGTGGTTGGTCTAATATACATAGCATTTATAAGAAAATGCATGCAGCAGCCAATACACAAAAACAGTGAGTGCAAAAACTGAACAAATGAACTGCTTGGCTTCATGCATTGCCACTCATGGCCCGAGCCACACATTTGTTTTTTTAAATCACTCTCACTGACACAGCCTAAATCATTCCTGGATGACCCTGAAATGTGCATGGAGGAAAGCAACTCTTGCCACTTGCCCTTTGCAACCACCAGCTGGAATGTTGTCCAAGACTGAGGAAGAGGGAGCTCTCAATTTACACATATGCAGAAAAGTCTTGCTGAAAATCAGTGCAACACACTGAAAGGCCTGGTATGTTGGGCATGCTACCCCTACACAGGTCCATGTGCCTCCCTCACTGTGCCAGCTTGCTTCACAAAAGCCTCTTCCAGCAGCCCTTCTGAGTCACCAGAGTGCTCCCAGGTTTTACACTGGGAAATGCTACAAAGGCAGTAAAACGTCACGCCCTCCCGTTTGCTGCCAAATTGTAGAGGCAGATGAAGCAACTTAACACCACATAAAGACCTGAAGCACAGAAAAGCAGCACAGATTTAAAAAAAAATGGAGTAACAGGGGCTGGCAGGAGCTGAGGAGAAAGAAGTATGGGCAAAGATGAGAAAGAAAAAGTAATTTAGGATATGCCAAGACTGCCAGAGACCACTCCCCTCACAACTGGGAATAACTGCTGGACTTCTGACCAACTCAACCCATCTGCTGCTGTCCACAGCTGGCAGAAGCCAGCAGGACTCTCCTCTAAGCATCTGTAAGTAACAGCCCTCTGGTGACCTAAGTGAGAGGGAAAGGGTGCAGACCTCTACAACATTTCCAGTTTAATACTGTAAAATTCTCTGGTGAAAAAAATATTGAGCCAAAGTGAGCATTCAACAAAATACTGTACTTTGAGATTTCACAATCATTCCTTATTTAGCCATTGGAAGCCCAAGCTAAGAATCAGTCTTTGTGCATACACATTGTAATACTCCCTAATTATATGATCAAATTCCAATTTTATTTTTTTTCCTAGGAGAACATCATCCCAGAAGAACCAGCTCTGGGAAGGAACGTGAGTTGCATACTCACAAAGTTGTCTGCTGGACCATGAACTCATTTGTTTTAGGTACTGGAACATGAGAATTGAAGGCAGCAGAGATTTGCAAGCCGAAAAGGAGGACAGTTTTGCAGGAATCCAAAAGCTTGCAGGAAGCCCTTTGTCCCACTTTCTGACCTGGTGTACCTGCACATATACTTGGGGATGCTATATTTTGCAGTCAACTGATGCTTTATTTTGGAGATATGAACAGCTACAATAAACTGAAAACATTTTGAAGAGTCAGATCTGACCCAGTTGCATTTAGAAGCTTATCACAGGAGTTACCTTCCCTACACATCAAATGGAGGTGCGGGTACCTCTGGAGACTTGCACCGAGAATTTAATTCCAAGTAAACTCTGCATTTCCTTCTCTCTACTGACTGAACAGAGGCCTAAGCAAGACACCTCCTCTTCAGTTATCATCATGGAGAGCTGACAGAAAAGGCTAAGGGCCTGTATCTACCTGGGATCAACCATTCCACTGAAAGCCCAATCCTTCTACACGCCTGCCACCAGGCCAGTTTGGAGCCTGGACTGTCAGATGGCTCTGGCCCTCTTGGTGCATAGTAACATCACTTTGGGAGAAGGATAGGAAATACCTTTTTTCCTCAGGGTTCCCCTAAAACAGGTGGCAAGGGCACAGCTCTGGGTAGGAGAGTTCAGACACTTTCACGTAATCCAGAAACTCCCTAAGGGAGATAAATATTCAGAATTAAACAGGCTTCAGTGAACTGGATTGCTGCCAGGATTTAGGATGAATGTAGCTACACAGGTAGAATTTGCCTGAACTGGGGTGTTTTCTTCCCCTTCAAAAACTTCCCTCATCTGTAAAACAGAGCACCACCAAGATAGATGTTGTGAGAATCAATTAACATCTTTACAACATACAGATAACACAGTGATAAGCATCACAGAGGCGGCTATGGGAAGTTATTAATTTTCACACATATTGGTTATACCAATATTATTATGGAATTTCTGTTTTTAAGCTGGGGTTTGAATGCGTACAGAATTTGCCTGCCACAGGGACACACAAAAAGGATCAAAAAAAATGGAATATCTTCTCATTCTGCCAGGTCTGTCATTTCAGTGGTCTGATATGTGATCATGTAATTAAAGACTGTATCATAATGCATATGCACAAAGGGGCTGAATTAAGGTTGTGCAGGCAAATCTAATTCTGGCATTTCCTATGCTTTGAGAGCCTGACTTCACAATCTTAGTGTTCATTTACCCAACAGTTCCTGTATGTAATACCATACATTAAATACACGTGTCAGGAACACCTTCCCCATTGCTGCATATTCTGATTTTGGGAGATATGTTTACACACATACAAACATGCACATTGCAAAAGCAGGACAATACAGAGCCATGTCCACTGACCACCTTTCCTCCTAATTCATGGCACTGCTCACTGCCATTGATTTAACCACAAGAACAACCAAATTCTTTTTTACATGTGCTAGTTCAGATTGGTTTATCCTCAGGGAAATGCTCTTTTTTTCCCCTCTTACCATTTCAGCATTTTTTTCTACTTACTGAGCACAACTTGCATTCCAGCCCTTAAACAACTTGCAGAAAGAGCCCCATTAAGGCACTGTGCTGTGCTTTCTTGCCCTGACATTGCCTGTTTTGTCTGCCAAACTCTGGCCAGACACTAATGCTTACTTACCCAGTTCCTGGATTTTCCAGCCTGCCACTGTATGCCCTCCCACTCCTTGGAGTATTGGTTCTAGCTGGAATCCTTGTAACATGCAGGTAGTTTTGCCAGCTAAGCCTCAAGAAAGATGCTTCACTCCCAGACAGAAGATGTGCCAACATAGTCCACACACATCTTTTACTCCCCAATCACTGCCCATTGTTCTACATCTTTGTTAATGACTCATACCTTAAACACATCTTTCAAAACAAACCCAAAAACCTCACACAATCAGCCTTACATACTAACACACTGCTGCAATACACACACACACAGGTCTACAGCTCTCAACCAGGCATTCTCAGACAAGCTTTTCCTACAGCCACATGTGGCAAAATGCACTGCTTGTTCAGGTTTTTGCATGTGTTCTCTGGTGTACAAATACTGCACTGTTAGACCTCGTGAGGCAGGTGAGCACACCCTCACTGAGGGAAAAATCACCCAGGTTTGCACTAATGATAGCCACAGTGAACTCCAGGACTGAAATAATGGGAATTTCCTCTTGCACAGTTTCATAAAAGCAATGTTGAGCACTCACAGACACTAAAATCACCTTGAATCTGAGCTTCCTGAGAGGCAGTTTGCAGTCTCACACAGTTAACAGTCTAGATCCTTTCCTCCTCCTCACACCAGTTTTCTCTCTCAATTTCATAGAGTACAACCTACAGTTGTCCTAGAATTTCAGAAAGTGATAATTTTCTGTGGAGGTAGTTTATCTGACATTGGGCCTATAGCACAGGAGGGCACTTGTAGCTTCTAATCATCCTCTCCATCTGTTCACCATAAGCAATGTTGATCTTCAAATTACACAACCTACACAATCCTGAAAGAGTCTTTTACTTTCCGGTAGGACAATCTGCTCCTTCCCTTTCCCCGTTTATTGCAATCTGCAGGATCCTTGCGCTGCCGCACATACGGAGAATGAGAACATATCAATCCACCCTAAATGACCTCGAAAGGCTGAATCAGTTAACCAAAATAGGCAGAAACTGCAGCTTTCCAGTAGACTCCCCCCCACCCCGTTCCTGAAGTTGTCTGTAAATCCCATTCTTTGCAGTGCAGATCCTGCAGTAAGGCTCTGAGCATAAACGCCGTCCCAAACAATGCTGAAATTATGTCAGTGCATCTGTGGGGACTGAAATACCCTTCCCAGCAGCCTGTCCTGAGCCATTGTGGCCGAGGAGCAGCCTGATCCTTCCTTCAGGCACGCAGCCTTGGAGCTGCCCCAAGCCGGCATCACGCCACCCACACCTCTCCCCACGCTCGGAAAGGTGTCTGCAACAGCACGGATGGGCAGGAGGGGCAGCGAGCCAGCTGGCAGCACTACACTCCTTTGTCTGCCCAGGAGACACCGTTTCAAAGCAGGGATGCAGTGGGTGAGGCTTCCAGGAGAGGAAACTGCAACCATGATGGGAAGGAAGAACTTGGGAATTCCGATGCCTGACCACAGGTGCTCCCATGAGCTCAGATCAAGCAGGAAGCAGTTAATACAGAGAAGATGAAGAGAAAAAAGACAGCAATCTGGGTCTCCAGAACATCAAGTGAACCTTTTACATGAAAGATTTGTAGGGATAGAGGATCTTGGGGTGTTTTCTTGTAGTAGAAATACTGTTCTGCGCCACCACTACTTGCTTGTTCATCTTCAGCCACAAGCCACAAATGGCAGGACAATGTGGTGCTAAGTGGCATAAAAACCACAAAACACGTTTAAAAAAAAAAAAATCCCAAACAAAATAAAGTCCAAAAAAGTCACACAAACCCCAAAGAAGGTATATCTGCCCTGTAGCCAAAAGATGCTCCACAACACGGAGCTGAGTCACACAGGGTAAATGAGCCCAAGCAGGGACAAACAGACAGTGACACCTCAGAGCTGACAGGATCTGGCTAAGTGGCTGCCATCACTGTGGCAGCTTTATCACACACCAGTGGCTGGTAATGCTCTGCACACCACAAAACTGATGCTGGTGTTCCTAAGCATAAGCCATTGCATGTGCACTTCTCTTAAAGCTCCATCTCCTACACATCTGTGAATGCACAATTCAGCTTTCATTGCATTTTTATTAGGTCTCTATACCTCCTGCTTCTGGGAGAAGCACTACTGACTTAAGGCCTGAAGTAGAACAAAGACATCATGATGTTTTTGCTTTAATCCTTTCTAAATCAAATCTTGGAATTTTTTGACTAGGCACTTAGAAAAAGTAAATCTGGCCTTATATTACAGAAAATACCTCCAGGTATTTGGAACTTGAGGCATAAATAACCAAGGATACCAGGCACGAGTACAAAGGGATGACTAGCAGTGTCTTACCCCTGTATATGCCCCCAATCTGGCAAGCAAACCTGCAAATGTGGCACCATGGCTTTTCCTCTGCTCTCAGCATCGTCATTAACCATACTACAACATACTATTTATAGCTACTTCTGCCTTACAAATGGAGTCTTTATGCAAAAATGCCTGCAAGAAACAAAACTTTCAAGACATCCTTTGGTCTTGGGCAATTTTACTCCAGGCATGAGAAGCAGTGTGTCCTTCTGACAGGGGAGCAAGCTGCACCCTACCTACAGCCCCAGTGTTGGAAGTCTTTAATTCAATAAACATGGGCATGAGTTAAGGACTTGATGTTTTACTTTCCAAATGCTTATTTGTCTGCACTGCTTTTACCTATCAGCTCCTCCAGCTAACATGTGTGTGGATCCTCACAGGTTAAAACTGAATTTGGTTAACAACAGGTTTGCAGACATGAAGCAACACAGAATATGCATTTCATTATTCTTGCTTCATGTACATAGCTGTTCACACACTCTATTTATATGATCTAAGGCTACTAAACCATTTCAGTAGCTATACAAAACAATTCCAAATCAAGCAAATAAGTATTAAGATTTCCCAACTATCAAAATACCATTTTTGCTTTTTTTTTTTTTTAACTATCAAAAGGGCTAAAATTTGAAACAGGTAAGAATGGATTTAGTTTTCTGGAGTGTTAATTTTCACAGGTAGCAATGACTGACAGCTCCTATTGCCTTGGCAGGGAGATCTATGGGTCCATCAGGTTGGCAAACGTGTCCTAAGCATTGGTTTGTAGCTGCTTGTCAGGCTGAACTGCAGCAACAAGAAAATAAGGGGCATTGATGAGCCTTAACTATGAAGGAATAGGTTCCTCCTACACAGCAATCTCTTCAGCCCTTTGCTTACAAAGAGCTGACTGTAACTCTAAGAATAAACAGGACATTAATAAAGGCACCCTGGCATGGGATTTATCTCAAAAGGACTCACTGAAACTTCTGATTTAAGGTTTAAAAGAAAACATGGCTTTCACAGCACCTAGAGAAGGTGACTTAGAGACATAGCTGTCATGGGTAATAAGTTCAACAGTCCTTCACCTCCAGTCCCAACAATCCTGCAGTGAACACAGAACATCTATGTGTCCTGTGCCCAGCAGAGCCAAGCAGAGATTTTTCACTGCCTTTCCAGGGACCATGCCCTCAACCTGCTAGTTCCAAACACATCCCACTTTAAGAAAAATACATTAAAATGAAAAAACTTAAACCCTTAGATTCAATACTTTCTGTTGACTATGCTACAGCACTCGTAAGTTTATCAGCTTCCAATATTTTAGTTAATATTAATGCATAGAAAGTCTTCCAAGCCCAGTAAAAACCATAACTTACAAATATTCCAACACTGTTAGGCAGAGACCAAGTCCCACTGCAAATGGCTGTACCTTTTCTGCTTTTAATGGCGCAAAGCAGAAATAGAAAGAAGAAACTGGCAAGAACTTCAGGCAGATAAAAATGAGTTTTCCAATAAGTAAGAGTGTGGGTATTGGAGTGGAAAACAGTAGCAAGATAGAATACAAGCCCAGAAATAAGTGTAAAAAGCTTGAATGTTGCTACACAGAAGCCAGTGGAAATCACTCAGATATTGTTAACTGTGGTGGGATGTCTCCATGTGCAGGGATGCTGGTGGCAATGCAATTAATATTCCAGGTACAAAAGCAAAAGGAAGTGGGTCTCAGTGTGGTTTTTAACTCAAGACCCTGGGGGGAAGGTATTAGTTCAAGCCTGGAACAAATCTTTGGAAATTAATGATAAATCAGACAGAGGGGTCAATGTATTATAAGGGACACATCCAAAGCCATTATTTCATAACAGCTGATGGCAATAGCTGCTCAGGAGGGGAAAAAAATAAAATGCTGATTTTACAGATATTTGGAGGGGGGAATTAGCACTCTAGGGAAAAAGGGCAGAAAAGATGGCAGGATACAAAGGTCCAACAAGATTTATTGAAAACCAGAGGGGAAATGTAAGCTGAGGGGAATGAACATTCAGTGCACACAAAACACACGCTACAAAACACAATAATTAGACAGATTGCTAACACAGCCTCTATTAAATAAAAATAAAAACAAAGGTTTTAAAAAGGCAGCTCACCAACAAGACCAAAAGCATCATTGCAGTCCAAGAGAGAAGGTGCACAGAGCAAGTAGCCCTGTGATTCCAATCACAGTTCAGCCATACTGACTAGACATTCCCCCCTGCCTTTTTCTGACTACCACTGGCTAGGTAATAGCAAGCTTAATACATCTGGATTTATGATTAAAGAGTACTTAGAAAAGATTGATTTGCCCTGCCCGACAGCAAACATGAATAGCCTGGAAAGAAGAAATAAAGGGTTAGAAATCATACAGACTTCAGAAGACATGAAAAGGGACAAAAGTGCTGGCCTTAGTGGCTTTTATTTGAAAAAAAATAAGTCCACCCCCATCCCTCAGATTACATACCCCTTTGTACCAGAGGCAGGATAATAAAATGCTGTGCAGAATGACATCAACATGAATCTTGCCCAAGAAGAAATTATTGAATGCATAAACAAACTTTTCCATCCTTCTATGCCTTGCATACTAAACTCTTTAAATACATGCATCAATGCTAAAAAAAACTTTGGTGGAACATGTTAAACACATTCATAGGGCACCATACTCTATTATTTACTTGTCAAACATCACATTTACTCAAGAGGGGCTGGCTTTCAGGGAAGTCAGATAATATCAAATGTCAGAATCTAGTTTGTAATAAGTGGTATCTAAATGCAACAAACCATTACACCACTAAAGATAAAAATCTCCTATTCAGTGCTAATCAAAATACATAAAAGGTGCTAAGTCTTGGCACCTGGAAGAGGAATTAATCTGTTTCCTGAATACAGGCTCAAGAGTACAGTCACTGCCGGTATCAGCATCCAAAATTCCTCCACTCCTCCTCACATGATGAGGGCCGTGACAACCATCCTGGTGGACTGACACACACTGACACATGCTGACCACAAATCAGAGGAAGATGTCAAGTATTCTCTACCAGCCAGCTGTCCACAAAATAAAATGCTGCTGCTCTGTTGATGGAAAGGGAGGGCTCAGCTGGTCGTTCACTGAGTGATCTTCAACTTCGTTTTGAGAGGGAGCTGAGCAACGTGCAGAGCTCTGCAATCCCCTACCTATCATGTGCTGCAACCAGCCAGGACTTCATCCTAAGCAGCTGTCAACTCAACATTTTCAAGAGCAACAAATTCATTAAAACTGTATAATTATGGCTGAAACTTTCCACGATACCCAGGACCATTTTGATCATACGGCTTGCTTTCAAATTAACCAACGCTCAAATACTTCAACCAGTCTTAAAAACTCCAGACTACATATCTATATATTTGTCAAATGCCACAAATTATTCATATTATTAAAAAGGTCTTATCCTTAAATTGCTCTCCTGCTTTTGAAATGCAGATTCCATAGTAACAAAACTTCAAGAGAAAAGAGTTCAGAAGAACAAAATTAAAAAAAAAGGACATACACATGCTATGATACAGATCTTTCACGAGACATCAGATGTTAAAAATTAAACAGCATTGGGAACCAGTCACTGGTAAATTAAAATCAAACTAAGCAAAACTCCCATTAAAAGCCATCAACTTTCACAAGTACACAGTAGCAGAAATACTACAGGCCACAATAGGATATGACCTAAGGCACCAGTTTTATTGGAGTTGGCCAAAAGCACAGAACAAACACAACTTGGATGGTGGGAAAGCACAAAACAAAGTTTATGACCATTTCTTCAAAATTTGCATCCAAATCACAACTGTCCAAACAAACCTCCAGTTCCTCATGTCCTTTATAATTTGCAACATGAAAATTTCCTGCAGTACAACAACCTGTTTTGCCCAAGCACTGAGCACTAAAATTTCCTATTAGAAAAGCCGATGGCAGTTCTCATTATTTGTTTCCTCTTAAACTCAAGTAGAAATCATTTTGTAAAATTTCATATTTGGAAAGGATAAAATATATATTTGAGACAATTTGGGGTAAAATAAACTGGCAGTTACCTACAGCTGCTCATGGATGTATGAAGCATTAGGAAGAATACAAGAGATGGAATTTAATGCACAAAGGGAAGGCAAAACTGCCAAAGGTAAGTGGGGGGAAAAAAAAGTATTACACAGTGTTTGTATTTTCTCCCATCAACATCACTTTAGGGCATTGGGTACATATGAGAAAAATATCTGCAATTCCACAACATAACCAAATTTTACCACTCCCTTCTCATTCCTGTTGTCACAATTGACAGCCTGCAATCCATACAGCTGATATCAGCCTGCTGCATCCCCATGCTCCTTATGTGGGATTTTCCCACTGTAGAACTGGTTGCATTGCTTAGTCCCTTTCCCTCCCCTCAAATCTTAAATAGAAGCCACCGGATTTTCCTTGCAATTTGATTATCAATTTGCACCTCAGCAATGGAAGGCTAGAACTCTATTGTTTTGTTAATTGTCAATTTGCATCTTTGAAAGGTGTTGTGCATTTTCTTCTTTTGGCAGGTTAGGACTAATTCTGTATGTTAACATATATGTGGGTGGTTTGGGTAAAAAAAAAAAATGTTTTCTTTTGGAAGGCAGTTTATTTTAAATGTGCTGCTTTATTTATTTTCTTTCACTAAGTTGCTAAGTTTCCTTGGACAAATCTTGTTCCAAAGCTAGTAGGGACCACTCTGCCTAAAAAAGAGCTAAGAGGATAAAGCTCCTTTTCCAATAGGTTTGTAGAATGTTACCCTCCAAAAAAAGGAAAAATCTTGAAGGAATATTTAGTTACACTCTCCACTTGTGACAAACAGTGGGCTCCTGTGAGTGCCAGTCTTCAGACTAAGAAACCACCAACATTTTTTCATAAATAAAATTCCTTTTACTCCAGCAAAGCCCCTTTCCTGTGTTAAAGATGTATGAAATTGGTTGATTAATGAACAGTACAATTGCCAATTAGTTTTCAAATGCAGGATGGTTGGAGATATGAGCCTCTCAGAACCGTAAGCTGCAAATGAAGAGGTGGCCAAAGTCACTCCTGATGGACAACAGCACAGGCCTCATTGGCACAGAAGAAGGTTTTAAAATCTTCCAAGCTACAAAAAGTAAGAAAATCCTGGAGAAAACAGACTTTAAAATGGTTTCTGAAATAGAATGCTTTGAGGTGGAAGAAACTTTATAGAGATTACAACCTAATTACAACCTCCCAATCATGGGCAGGGAAACCTCACTGTGTTACTCAGAGCCCCATCCAGCCTGGCCTTGAACACTTCCAGGAATGGGGAATAATGCTGAAGTGACAAAAGAAGTAGAAATTCCTGCTCAAATATCAGACAGCCACCAAGACAAACACTTAGGCTGAGACTACAATATATCCAAACACCAGAAAAACCAGAAAAATAACTACAGGAAGACTTAAAAGGATAGAAAGTCTCAGCTTCACAGAAGTCCACGTGCTATTATCACTTCCACATAAAGCTGGACACAGAATGGGGAGTGAGGAGCACTACCAGAAAATGACTTACTGCCTTTGTACACTTGGCAATGTTTCACTTAAAGTCCCTTTATTTTCTTATGCTAGGATCCCCCAACATAAACTTAATCTGCCAGCAAGCGCTAAATTTTCAACTGGAAGCTAATTTAAAAAAAAAAAGCACAGCAATCCATTTTAAAATAAATAAACAAAAAATGAAACAATCCAAGAATCCTGACAATCAGATCTCCTGCTGAGCCACAGAAATCTCACAGAATGAGATCAAAAGGGGGCACTTCATGAAATTTCTATTACTAGTCCTAAAGAGAGGAATCCAAGCTCTATTGGCAAAAGTATCCCAAGTAATAGACTTCCTTCCACATAGTTTAACTCTGTGAACAGTTGCAGGTCGTGACCAGCTCTGAGAACTTAGAACCTGCAGAATCAGAGCCCAGATCAGTTCTCTCAACTTTTATTTCCAAAGAAATCTGGAAAGCAGGTTAAGAGGAACTGCAATGCTCAGTGTGTGTTAAAGCCATATAAAGGAGCAGGAAAGTATTTTATTATCCACATCAGAAAAACAGTCTCAGTTTTACAGACTTCTCCCAGCAAGCTGAGACTTGTTATAATGCCCACCAGCTACGTGTTTGTGAAGATCAAGGACATTTAGGCCCATGATATCAGAAGAAATATGTGTGTCCAAAGAACAGGAAGAGAAAGTGCCTCAGGCTTTGGGGAATCCTCTATCATCAAATCATCCTGTTTTACATATAAAAGTAGGCCCAAGAGTTAAAAGACTGTCTAAGTTTGAGCACTGGCTAGTTGGAGGTGTAAAGCATTTAACACAGTTCTGTTCAATCACTGAAGGGGTAAAAAACCAAACTGAATAATAATCAATGCCTCATTATAATTTTAAGTAAACTATCAAATTTTTAGTAAATTACACTTCCCATAACTGGGATTGAAATGTTACAAAAATGGACAATTGTGGAACTCCTAGAAGTTCCTCTTTTCATGTGAGAGGAATGACAAAAGACCCTTCCCTTATAGTCTTTGGAGCAGACTAGAGTGAAGCCACAAAGACTGAATTTAGACCTCGACTCCACCACAGTCAGGATTTGACTCTCTTTCCTGGAGAGTTCCTTTCCTGTTGCCAGTTGGAGAAAACTTAGAAGACAGCAGAAATACTGAAAGCCTTCTCCCAAAGGAAAAGCAAAACAAGCAAAACCAACCACCAAAACCTCCAAAAAAGCAATACAGTTCTTTAAGTGATGAATCCAGCAGTAACATAGGCAGATCCACATAAATCATCTAGACAGAAAAAGCCTATTGGCATCCCATTTTGACACTAAAGATTAGGAAGGAGTAGAATTGGGCATGTAGGGATCTTGCAACCATCCTGTGCCAATACCAATTGCTGAAGATAGACAATGCTCTAATATAGGCATACAATAAAATCTCTCAAATACTCCACAGACCAATTCAGCAGTTCCGGTAGACTATTTAAGTATCTAGGAAAACATTTCCTGACTCAATAGTTGTTGCAGCAGACCTCTTGTTAGGGGTAGAAAGGACCCAAGACACAGACTCTCATTTAACAAGGTGAAAAGGGTCCCAGTTATTCTTCTTTACGGTTTAACCATCCTAACTTTGACTATAGCAAGCTGCTACTGTGGGGTCCAACTACAGACTCTGACTGTAGGCTTTTACCCAGCTTGACTGTGACTGCAAGCTCCAACCCCATGAGACCCAGACTGACCTCACAGCAGATCTTTTACAGCAGCTACTCTCATCCTTGTTTTGTTCTTTGTGTTTCTCTGGATCATTCCTTCTTCCTCAGGGCTCCCCTACCTCTTCAAGATCCTCTTCTTCCAGGTCCTTCTTCACAATCCTCCCCTGACCAGCCAGCCCACCCCTTTTATCACACTTATCTTTATTAGTCACAGCTGCAACCCATTAAGGGCAAGGCTGTTGCTCTTCTTTGGTAATTAGTACAGCTGTGACTTATCAGGGGCAAGGTTGCCTGTAATCCTTTCTTCTACACCTACAAATGGTGAAGCACGAATTAAAGACATGAACTAATCCTGACCTGACAGGAACACTTTTCCCTTCAAACAAACAAGACCAAGTATTTCAAAAAGTATTTCAAAGACCTCTCTCTCATTCTTTTTTTTTTTTTTTTTTTCTTCTTTCTCCTCTTGACTGCTCCAGACTAAGTTCAAGTGTTTACTCTTCTCTGTGACTTACCCTCTGCCTCACTCCAGGGAAAGGACCCTGCAGTGTTCTCCCTCCCAGAGTAAATGCCAGACCTGTTCTCCCACAGCGTGCAGTGCTGCCCAGGAAACAACAGTTGGACAAAACCTCTGGGAATCTGACTTGACCTGAGGCAAATGGGTACATCACAGAAATCACCTATTGGAGGAGACCTGAAAGTCCTCTGAAAGATAAAATTCTGACTTCCTCCCCAAAACCCAAGTAACAAATTTCTAACAATTTCACTATATCAAGAATTTCACCCAATCAGAAAACCACCCGATTTCCATTGTTATCCTTCAGACAAGAATTGACAATAATCCTCCAAGCACCAGAACAAAATATTAGACATGGCAAAGCCTGAGAATTTTACGAGAGCTGTTTTAAGAAGTGTATCAGTGCACTGACAGATCAGAGACGTGACTCTGACCTCTGCAGAGAATGAGCTCTCTGGAGCAGCAACTCCCTCTCTCACATGCACAGTTCCTACTATAGCAACAAGCCAATCTCCCTGGCAGTGTAGGAGCAGCAGTAAATAGGGAGGCAGGACTGAGCTTTTCTGCTGATGCACTTTTAAGTCTCGTAAGGGCACAAAAGAGTTACAGGATTTAAGAAGAGAAATAACTGTGCTACTCTGCCTGCAGCCCCATTAACACTGCACTGTCTTGAAATTGATTCAACTTTTTAAAAAGTCATATTAGTACAACAGCTCTATTTCAGCATTTCTCCCGGCCCAAGCCGGGACAAGACACTTTCAAGATGTGACAGAAGGTGTCTAGAACACTGTGACACCAGAGTGGATTTGTTTCCCATTACTTTTTCTTCTGTGAAAAACTCAGTAAAACTCTGATTATATCCCCAGTTAGAAATACTAACTTACTTCTCTTGGCATTAAAACAGCCTGTTAAAGCCAGTGGAAGTACCTGCCAGAACATGATTTCCATCACTTCCTTTCAGAAGTGCATCAGTGTCGTATTACTTAGTTTTCAAGTATTTTATGATATCCATGATCGATAGTTATAAGCTCATTTCTAGCCAAACTCACAATCAGGAAATTTTCAGTTTATTCTTCTGATGCTTTCCTCTCTTGGATTCATTCTCCTGTTTCTCAGTTATGGCCTAACAGCAGTATTGCCACTCCTCTGATTTATTGTGCCATCTCTGCTTCAGAGAAAGATGAAGAAAACCCTATGTTAAACAGGAGTGTTTGTCCATCCTCTTACAAGGTCGAGTTTTAACCCCAAAAATCCTGTGTTATTCTAGGAGTAGGCTAGTGAATCATGCTGACCTCTTTCTCTACTGTCCTTTTTTCCCCATTTTTGGGGCATCTAATCCAATCCCCCAGTTGCTGCTTTGATGGCACCAGCCCACTGCACACACATCATGATTAAGGCCTCAGTGTCATCCCTTCCCTTTCCCACATCACTGAAGCTCATTCAGAACCCTAAAAGCTACACAGGTTACTTGCACAGTTTCTCTCTTCAATGGCCAAACCCTTCCTTCTTAGCTCCCCTTCCTCCCAAACACTTGCCCAGTTATTATATCCCCACTTACTTAACCAGGATCTATATGACTGAGTAAAACAGGAGGAAGAGGAAGGTAAAACCCCTGGAGATAAACCTCTCCCTGCCCTCTTAAGCACTTTTTCCACATCCCCACTTTCTCCACCTGGAGACTTTGGGGACTTGCACGGAAGAAAGTGTTTCCACTGGAGTTCATCTAAGGAACAATCAGCTTAAGCAGTTGTATTCAAATAGTATTAATGTTTTCAAATCGACTTCCTATTTTCCTACTGGAAACCCTGCCAAACACACTCTTCAACAGACACTAAAATAATTTGGATAGTTGATATGCAGTCCAAATTTTTAGTGGAAAACTGCCAGATTTGACATCTGTGAGAAAGTGGGTAATTTTTATTATCCACAGAGAGCATGCACTTGGTTCGATATTTTCTACCTCTACACATCTCTTTCTACTGGAACTGCTTTATGGGTTTACATGATCAATGGGCTGCCAGAAATTATTTAACCCCTTCACTGCTACCAGGACCCAAGACCCCACTGCCACCATTTTAACAGTGCCCAACTTATTTTCAACAGCAGGATGTTATCTGTTACCCCTGATCCCTCTAACTACAGCAATGCAGGCTTTTTAAAATTTTTCTTTTTTTTTTTTAGGTAGTATCTTCTGATTGTTATTTGCCAAGTGTGAGAAGGAGCCCAGTCTCTTCTTAGCAAAGGATTAATTCCCTATTTCCTCTTGTCTCTTCTCTTGCTGGAGAGAGGGTCTCTGAACACCTGCTGGGGAAGCAAGAATGGGAAAAGTGCCTTTGGGAAAGCAAACCTTCCTGCTGAGGGGCCAGCTCAGCTCCAGCCTGGAAAGGTGTTTTTCCTTGCATTTCATTTTGCTTAGGGCACCTTCTAATTTATTAATGGTTATAAATACTTGGTTCTGTCCCTACCCCACCTAACAGGTCAGGTCCTCCAGGACAGGGAGGTGCTTGGAATTGTGGCAATTTACATGAGCATATAATCTGTATGACTTCTCATGACTTCTACTCTGACTTCTTCCAAGCAACATCACTTCTGGTTTAGAAGGGATTTTACTATCTCATTTGCAAGCTGTAGGAAAAGCAGAAGATGAAAAATAAAGAAGAGATGAGATAATATACAGACCTTTTACCATGGTAGGGGTTTTGTTTGTTTGCTTTGGTTTTGGGGGTTTGTTTGTTTTGTTTTTAATAAAACAAGAAAATGCAAGATTTCTGTTTGAAACTGCCTGCTGAGGTTCCTTTAAATAAATGAAAACAAATAGTCCCCAGCTGTCTGGACTGCACTAAAGCAGCTCATCCTCTGAGTGATTTGTAATGCTGAGATGGTTTGCCTCATTCACTACAAAGATTATCAAAGTTCACTTTGTAAGTGCACATGTATATTTTATTTCTCAAAGATTACCAGTTTTCTTCATATCCCCACCTCGTCCTGCTGGGAACAGGTGGCAAAACTCCTGACACCAAAGCAATCTCAAAACCTACACTAAACAGGGATAATTTGTTGTTGCTGTCTTAATGATCAAAAAGGAAGATCCTCCCGGCAGCTCTTTTTTTTTCTTTCCTTTCCCCCCCCCTTCTTTTATTTAAATGTTGTATTTAAAGCCAAATCCAAAGCTAGTGAGTGAGAACTCCTGTGCTACTCGTGGATTTTTACTGGACTAACACCAGTGGCTGGGTCACCATGCCTCTGGAGCACAGATCCAAAATGCATTCAGCTTCCAACAAACCTGAGCACCAGACAGAGCTAATGGAGAGATCTTTTGATCTTTGGCGTTTTTTCTGTCTCAGAAATGAACAGAATGCTGTAAAATTAAGAGCACAGTGGCAATAAGAAGCATCTTATTACTGCACTTCTAGAAGAATAAGACACAGATGCATGTATTTTATGATTCCTTACCCACACTTTAAAAAAAAAAAAAATACTGCAACAACTTCTTGCTGTGTTATGTTTAATTTGCCTAATGCCTGAAAGAGGGCAAGTTTAGATTAGAAGTTAGGAAGAAATTCTTGACTCAGATGGTGGTAAAGTACTGGAGCAGACTGTCCAGAGAGGCTGTGGCTGCCCCATCCCTGAAAATGTTCAGGGACAGGCTGGACGGGGCTCTGAGCAACCTGGTCTGGTGAAAGATGTCCCTGCCCATGGCAGAGAGGTTGAAACAAGATGATCTTTAAGGTCCCTTCCAACCCACACAATTCCACGATTCTATGATTCTAAATTAGACTGTTCAAAAAAAGGGCTGAGGAGATTTCATTTGCATTTATTTTATTTTCCTAACGCTGTGCAAACAGGAGTCATTTTTCACTTTTCATACCTAGATTCATCTAAGGATCTCACAGGACTCAAACACCAGTGAACTAAAGCTCTGGTTGTGCAGATGGAAAGCTCTACTGCAAATCCTTGCGACTTTTAATTGCTATATTGCTAAATGCCTTAAACTAAAAACCAGAACTGATAGATGGGAGTCTCCCACTGACTTGGGTAGAGTATGGATCAGGCTGTAAATTTCCAGGAAATTTCAAGATCAGTATCACCATTATCAATTTTGCAGGTTGGTAAATCAAGTGGCAAATAAATATCATGGTGACAGTATAGCAGAAGTGTCACTGGAAGCACAGGACCTGGTCTCCTGCACTTCTGCTTGACTGAGAGCTCTGGAAGCTGCTGCTGAGCTCCCTGTTTCTGAAATTCCAGGGAGAGAAGGAGACATCCCCGTTAAGTGCTGTGTCCTGTCGTACACTTCTTGCACTGGACATTTCCAGAGAACCTGGCACATGCAATTTTTAGGCCAAATAGCAATATATTTGGCAATGGCAGGGCCTGGAGATAATTCATGCCCCAGCAACTACAGCAGTTGACAAAATTAATAAGGAATATGAAGACTGCCTTTCAGGAAGGAGAATGAAATAATTCCAGGATGGAAACTGAGCTTTAATCTATATGTTGTTCTTCTACTTGGTATTTCAGGAGAAAGGGACCTGAAAGGACCACTGACTTCTTTTTTTCTGATAGCTTAGTAGTTTCCTAGTGCACAAAATTATCCACAGATGTATCAACCAGAAATTCTAAAAGGTTTCCATCAACAGTGCCTTTCTCTTAAATCCACAAAAAA
>VYXD01005468.1:149147-171091 GCA_013397195.1 Hylia prasina
AAATCTGCAAAAAACAAAGATATTTTCTTGTTAAACTTGTAAACCTTCTATATTAGCTGCTTTAGGATGTGGGCACAGCATCACAACATTTGCCAAGAGCTGCCAGGGTGGAGATAGCTGACAGCAGACTTCTGCAGCAAAGCCCCCTGAATTCCCTTCCTGCTCCTTCTTCCACCATAGCTCTGAAACCTTTCTTTACTTTGGAATTCATAGTATTCAACTGCTGCAAGAAGGGACATGCCAAGGTGCCACACTCTTCATGGACACTCGATAATACTTAAACACAGAATTGATGGGTTTTCTAAAATCATAAGGCTTCAAGATAGTTTTGAATTTCAAGGAAGAGTTAGTTGTTAGGACTTTTTTTAAATGCTAAAAATGCCAGAAGAAAATATGCAAGCAGCCAGAGTTTGTGACAAACTTGGGGTTTGTGATGACAGTCACATTTAATTATGACCCCTCTCTTTGTAAAGTATCTATATATAAAACCAGTAAACAATATGATTATAAGATTAAAGCTAAATTAATTCCAGAATGTTTTTATTGCAGAATTATTCCTTTACTCCTAGAAAAAGCAATTAAGAACAAAGGAACATTAGCCTTGCACAGTTGGCATTTCCTTAGCTCTGCATGTCTAACACTGTGTAGATATACAGATTACATCTTTATAGTGTAACAAAATCTTTTACTACATCATCGCCTCCTTCTACATATTAAAATATAAAATTTAATACATATTAAATACATATAAAATATTAAAATACTAAAATTATAACCTTATGTGTTTGCATGAACTTTGTCTTTATAACAGTCGAGTACACAAGCATGAGGGTTTCAGCATATCTCAAATAAATGTATTTGTGCATATTTGTACACACACACACCGTGTATGGAGGAACTTCAGTTGCATGAACAACAAAATGATACACAGTAATTAGTTCTGTGCCCACATGGAGCTCCATTACCTTCAAGGGTACTTCACACGATCTGTATTTTTGTACTTTAAACAATACTTTTTAAATTACTTTACCAGATACCATCACACTCGTACTACAGCCATAATGGAAAAGAACAGTAAGCATGATAAATACATCAGCTAATGGGTAGTAGGCTGCACAGCTCTGCAGAAAGATTATTACAGGCACAATGCCACAGATTTATTTATGGCTTAAAGCAGTGCATGTCATAAACATACATAGTTTTAGAAGGTGGAGTCATCTGACCCAATCTGGCAGAGCTTTCACGTGGGAATGGCCAGGACTCCGCATTACCCATGAATTAATGCTTTTATTGGCAAAAAAGTGTCTCCTATGTAGATTCCTGAATGAGAACAATGTGAAGCCGTTTCCAGGGATTCACATAAACTCTCTTTCCTTCTGAAAAACTGGCTGAGTAACAAAGTCACTTCTTTTTAGAGCTCTGCTTCATTTCTTCAGTCCGTCCAACCATGCAAGCCTGCACATTGGGCTCACTTGGCTACTTCAGCAAAAAGAGCCTCAAAATTCAGGGCTGAAACAAGGCTTTAATTCAGGGTTTAATACTGAGCTCCTACAACAGCTTATCAAAGCAAGGTAATTCACGTGTGCATCACAATGGCACGGAAAATGTAAATATAGAGATGCAGTTTTGTCTCTGTACCCAGACATTAGAAATGCTGCTACAGGTCTGAGATGCAGCATGTTCTTTCCCAATGAACCATGAATAAAGGAAGAAGGAAAAGCTCACTGGCAGCTCAGTTCTCCCCATTCAGCTCACATATCCCTCCGTCAGCAGCTCCGCCTGTCCTGAGTCACTGGAAATCCCAAAGTCAGGTTTTGAGCACAGACTGTTCCCTGCTGCATCTCCTGAGACCACAGAGCCCGGGCACATGGTTGTACGTGCACCAAGCAGGGTCCATGGGTTTGATTAAATGTGCATTAAAAAAGCCTTACTCTATTCTCCTGACATCATGTTTCTCAAGCTTGAGGGTTGGGCTCAGATTTATCCTTGCAGCTGACCATATGATGACAGGGACAAATAAGCAACACCTCTTTCTAAGGGTGCTAAACTAGACCACTTCCAACACCATGAAGGTTTCAGCTCGAGTCCCACCATAAAGCCATAAAACACATGATGTGAGCACACAACTACCTCAGAGTTCATAAAAGCAGTCTTGTCCTACTCTTACCACAGCAAAAGTCATCCTTCTCATCTCTTGCTTTCCTCATTTCCTCCCAAGCCAATGCCATTTTGCTTTTTTCTTTGCAGTTCTGCACAGCCAGGCTGACTCGTCTCTCAAGGCAGCACCACCCTCCAACACCTAATAACTATTTTCAGAAATGAACACCGAGTACTCTTCATAGCTCTCCTCACAACCAAAAACATACTATAAGACTTCAAAAGCCTTTCTATATTATCTTTCAAAACTCCTTTTAAAATTCTGCTCCATTGAAATGACTTCAGAAAAACTGACAACTTGGGACTATTAACATAATAAAAACTCTAAATCATTATGAATACTGTTGTACCATTCTCTCCTTGTTTTAATAACTTGTTTGACCTAGATAAAATTTTTAAGAAGCATTAGGCAAAACCAACTGAAAGCTACTTGAATCTCGTAAAATAATTAATTAGGAATGTGCATTTTGATAGAACATACACAACTGTTACAACAACGATCTGTCAAAGGAAAACCAATTTTTTACCATGCCCAGCTCAAATTCATACCTTATGATGCTGCATGATACGAGAGTGTCTTCACCTGCAGAGTTGTGGCCTCACAACTCTACTGACATGAACAAGCAATGCCCAAAGATTTCCACTAACTCAGAACTCATCCTAAGGTTTAATCCCTGTCTCCACACGGGTCCTGTTCTCAGCCTTGGCGCATAAGGGGAGGATTTTTGTTGCTCAGGTTAAGCCACAGCTGAGCCACACACTCCCCACAGAGCCCAGAAAGCTTCAGCTTCATCATTTATCCAGTTTGGGACAGATCCTGCCTGGGCTCTTTACCTCCCAGAGGCAGCTCAGGAGGCGTTTCATCCACGTGTGTGAAAGCCAACTCCACCTCCCGTGGCAGAACACTTAAGTCCTCTTGCTGCCAACCCCCATGAGTAGCAAAGCAGTGAAAACAAAGTGTCATTTTTGCCTAAAGTACAGGAGTATTTTGTATTATCCTCCTCTGTGGTTACTGAGCCAAACATGCATTAAACAAAAAAAAAAAAAANTAGCCAAACATTCATTTAACAAAAAAAAAAAAAAAAATTATTTTTACTCTTGTTCTGTTTCCATGCAATGAAAATAATACATAATATTGGCTTGGCCTTAAAAATACTTCTTTTATGAAATACATTCCATTTGTACTGACATTGTGGAAGGTGCGTGGGTGTGTCAGAAAGAAGAATTTAGTCCCAAACTCTTACATTTCCCTGTATACTTAACACAGAAACAATTCAAGCCTTGTTTGTTTAAAGGAGCAAGTCCAGGTACAGACAGTTTGTAGAACAACACAAACACCTGAATCCCAAGATCTCAAAATCTGGGCAAGCCAATTCCACCTTGTTCAGTTAGGATGCTGCCTCGGCGAAGTAAACAACTTAAATGTGACCTGAAGCCCTGCTGAAGTGTCTTTTAGTACTACCACAGCAAAATTAATACAGTAAAATAAAGTTATCACGTGCGGCATGTCGGGACATTCATTATCCCCACACATTTCCTTGGAAGTCTGGAGCAAAGCAGACGTTTGAGCCAATGCAGGGAGTTTGGATGTTTGTGTCCAGGGGACCATTATGCCTCGGTGTCTTGCTAATCTTTCCCAGTTTTCCTTTCTTCCAGACTCCACAGCACCTTTGTTTCCTTCCATTTATCCTCCTCCTCCCCTCCCTCCCTTCCCCTCACTCTCTCCTGGTGGCCATTAACTACGCTGACAGTTTGACAGGCTGGAATAAGGAAATAAAACACTTAAACATTGTTTCCCGATGTATGCATTCATCTTCTCTGCCAAACACAGATATTGAGGAGATACTTCACTCCTGTCAGCTCACTAAATTATAGCCCGGCTCTCACAGCAACAAAACTCTCAGGTCCGGCACATCCAGCTTGATCTCTCCTCCTGTCAGAAGGCCATGCAAAGGCCATTTCCATGGCTCTACCAGGAGCTTCTTATGTTTATACTCTTCAGTACCACATTTTCATGTGCCTAGGGTTGAATTTCTGTTAAAACCAGGATCTCATGCTTCTTCTACTGAAAACGCTCACATCATCATGACAGCTCCACTTCCTGCTTGGATTACAACAAACCCACTTCTGGAATAAAATGAACTATATTGCATTAAACTTTGTGTCATTCTCATAACCCATTACAGCAGCTGAGCAAACCAAAACCCAGCTTCGCTTTGACCAGGTTTATTAGACTTTTTTATTTAAGCATTTTCTCCTGGTTGACAGAAAACATGCTGCTGGAGACTGGAGGCATCCCACCCTTTATATAAAAACCACTGCTCCCAGCGTCAGCTTGCAGGAGCCAATGCTGTGCAGCTCCCCAGGGGAAAGTTGCAGTGATACTGTCACTGCTCATTACCTCCAGTGGGTGTTGCTGTGAACAAGCCTATGGGAAAAATGCAGGGAGGAAAAAAAAAAAAAAAAAAAATCAAAGTATTACAGACACTCATAAACATGTCCCATGTCTGGAAAGTTTGGCTGTTCCACACAGCCATGAAAGGAAAGCTTGGTGAAAAAACTAAATAATTGCATTTTCTTGCCATTTACCACCATTTTCCACTTAGATAAACATAAGCATTTTGTGTGTTATCTGCTGCGGTGGTGTAAGGCTGCAGTGGAGCAAAATCAACTTTTTTGTAATTTTGGCAGCTCCTGAGGTCTGTGTGGAGCAGCACAGCACTGTGACTGCATCTTCTAGGGATGCCTGAGGGCCAATATCCATTGCAGAGCAGACCAACTTTCCCTCTGACCCTTCACTGAGGAGCTGTGACAAGCAGGGTCCTGAGATCCCAGACACTCTCATAACTTCACAAGGGGGAATGTCACACTACAAACACAAACGTGTCACTGCCTCAGAAGGCATTGTCACTTTTTCCCCTTACTAAGGGGAAGGTTGGCTCACGTTTCAGTTACCAGGTGGGAACGTAGCAGAAGTAGCTTGGCAGGTTTTGGACCTCTGAAGTAAACAAAAAGCCCTCTTTACACTCTAATGGTATAAATCCCAGCAGAACTTTACTCTCCTCCTTATCTCTTGCTTTCTTGTGATTTCAGGCATCTCTAATCATGACCCACAGCAACAGCCTCTGAAGTAACTGTGTGATTCACTGATACACGGATTTAAGTGGAGGTAGGATGAAAAAAAAACCAAAAAAACCCACAACAATGTCCATAAGGAAAAAACTGTGTAAGTGATGCTGTTGAGATTTCATTCTCTCTCTAAACATATTTTCTGTTTCTAAGAGTTGCTATTAAACAACAGAAAATACTAAAATTCAATCATCCTAAAGAGTAAGCAGAGCCTGACTGGAAAAGTAAAAAATGTGTTCGTCTAGAGACAGCAAAGGCTCAGCTACTGCTTTTCCATATTGACTGTCCAAGAGAGCAGTATTTCAACTTGTTACACCCATTCCTTTTGTTATCCTCCAAAGACTATTAATAAAAGTGGCAGACTGTTAGGTGCTGTTACTTACTGAGAGGGTTTGAATTTCACAAATGAAAATGAAAGAAAACATCAATAAAGCAAGAGGAAACACAAGTTCCTTACTATTTAGTTTCATCCATTTTCTTTTTCCTTCTAGTTGTACTTTTACATCAGAACAAACAAAAGATAATCTTCAAAAGTAACTCAAACCACAATAAATACCTGCTTAAGATTTGATTAGGAGAGTTATGAGTAAACTTTTCAGCAACAATTCATTTTAACAAACATTAAATTTGAAAAGAACCATTCCTCATAACCAGTAATGCCAAAAAACATCAGTATTCTCACTCCTGCAAAAATGCTCTGCTTGTATTATCAATGCCAAATGGGTTTTCAAAGTCAAAATGGTAAGTGGAATAAAACAGGGCTTTACAGTCCCTGTTGAAATCAACATTACTTTTCATAGCAAATGTCAACAATTTGCAGTATTAATTACAACCACCATCATCCCCAAAAGAACTGGAAGGACAAAATCCATGCAGCTGGAGGGGAGTGGGGGAAAAAAAAAATCAAAAATCAGTGATCAGAGTTAAAATGAGTCTCAGACAAAAAAATCTCTGAAACTGCAGGAACTTAACAAGCATATAAATTTCTTTCACTTGTTCCTTAGGAGTTCTCTCACTGTTTTAACTTCCTTTTTCCATGGCTTACCCCTGCTGCTTCTCTCCTCCTCTTTTTCTTCCATTTCTTTTTCTCACAAGGCTGTTCTGGTCAGGATTAGAAAAAATAAGGTAGATGCCAGTTAGCTTCTTCCTACTCTCTCCACAGAATGCGACTTTCGGATGGAGGGAAGAAGCAAACCTTTTCCCAGGTGAAGCCACTGAGCTCTGTGAGACCCTGGAGGTCACAGCAACCAGCAATGGGTATCTTCTTGCAGGCTGATGTCTCTGGGGACCTGCTCCCTCCTGAGCACACCCCAGCTCTGCACACTCTGTGGCTGGGGAGAGCTGCACACCTCAGAACTGGCCATAAAAAACACCCAGAGATGCAGAAATGTGTATAAACAAAATAAAGACTCTTGCTCAGAAGACCGTTTTATATGTTTACAAGTATTTGAATTAACATGACTGATGGAGTAATGAGAGGCAGGTAGAAGATGGCACTTCCCTCTGATGCTAGGATAATTAAAAGGGCAAGATATTAACGAGCTTTGGAAAGGAAAAAAGTTATCTTGGTTGTTCTGGGGATTATGGTTCTGTCTTGATCCTACCTTCACTAATCAGTGCATTTAGTTATTAGACACTTTGCCCATTCCCTGGAATCCACATCTGCTGATTACTGTTTGCTGATCTACTCTACAGGCAGGATTTGAAACACAGGGATAGTGCTAAAATGCCCTTTAGAAAGGCCAGATAATGCCATTTCTGGTTTGTACTACAGGAAAGAAATTCTTTCAGAGATATTGATGATGATCCTCATCATCTTTTTACTAATGTGCTCCTCATACACAGTGGAATCCTGCAGATCAAATGTTTTATTCATCAGTCAAATAAGTATTTACTACTTTTTTAAAATACCTGAGGGGAAAAAAAAACCCCAAGCATAACACCACCACCTCCCTCTCCTCCCAAAAATAATTCTGAATTAAACATTACGTGATGGTTACAAATGCTGGCACAATGGGTAGAAAACACAAGTCACAAAATGATTATTGATGAAGCAAATATTAGTATACATCCATCCAGTTAATACATACCTTATTAGCATACATTTATCTGAGATGAAAAACCATGTAAACATGCTATATTTTATGCAAATCACATGCAGATCTCAAAGCTTCTGGAAAATTGTCATTACAGCCTTTGGTACTGCAAAATGCAGGTACTCCCTTTTCACAGTCACTGTATGCAATGATGTTTACAAAAGTAAGCTGTTGGAATAAATGAACTCACAGAAGTGATGTACCTCACTCACACCACATAAAAGACAGTGTGTGACAGGCCCCTGTGCTATAAATTCATCAATGGTTGTATATTCTGTATGATGTAGCTGGTACCAACAATATAATTTGTGCCTTGTATTACTCTGCAAACAGTCCAATTTATGAAATGCCTATTGTGTTTACACACACAAAACTGTGATAAATTCTGGACACTAAACACTTTCAGCCAACTTCCCCACAACATTTTGCACGTTGCTCTTGGCAGGTTTTTAAAGAAAAGGCAGTCACAACAGAAAGGTCCTCTGAATTCAGCTGTTTACTCATGTTGGGGACTGATGACACCAGCAAATCTATAACAAACTTAGCCTTTCCTCACAATGAAAAGATAATATTAAGCTAATCAGGAAGCATGGCACATATCCATAAATTTCGCCTTTTTTAACATTATGTTTTTTTATTAATTACAGAAGAACTAATGGTGGGGAAAATATCCCAGGTGACTGCAAGCATGCAGATTTGTCCTGATGCTGCCTGCAGTACCTGGATGCTGTCATGCACAGCAGCTTCTGCTCTCACCAAACTCACACACATTGGCTGCCTCCACTCCCATTCCACAGCGAGGCATCCAGAAGCCACCAAGTCACGCCAGTTTTAGGGTAAAACATGTTTCAAACAGAAGTAACTGGAACTCAGCTCACACTGATCTAATCATCAGGACCAGGCCACTGCTTGGGAAAGCTGATCTTCCTGGGGCATTGTTCTCAGAGAAGCCATGGTCCTGTGGGAATACTGGCCAGAAGGAAATGCTTTGGGCACTCAACAGCAGCACACCTGCCATTGCTAGGTGCTGGAGTTAGAAAGATATCCATCTCCATGACAGCTGATTCCTGGTATTTTCTCATACACGATCTCAGTACTTCTCAAGGGCCTGGTTCCATCCTTCTGAGCCACTCAGCTCTAACGTGAGTACCAGTGGAAACTCAAATTCACTGCTGGACACAGATGCTTTCTGCTCCAAGACTTCCTGCAGAAAGCTGCCCATCCATTCCCATGGCTCACTCAACTATCACATCTTCTTAAAAGAGGAGAGCTTATCAGGACCAGCTCTCCCTCATGAGATTTTACATAGTCTCCCTCTGCTTCCAGGGCAGGAACACTGCAAGACATATTGTTATTGCCTCATGTTGTATGACAGCTGCTCTCTTGGCCAGCACACAGGGGACTGCACCAGGGACCTCAAACTGAGCATGAGCAAATACAGCTCAGAGCAAAGAGCAGACAATCTTTGGTAGCCAATGCTAATGAAGGTTTCTGTGTGAGCTCATGAAACAATATTGTTACTGAGGAAATGAGAAGAAAAATAAAGATAAAGATGAAAAGAAAAATAAAGATGAAGTCTGCTCACTAGACCAAGGAGTGCTTTCAGTACCCTAGCAGCAGAGAGAACCCAACAACTCAGAAGTGTAAGGTATCATTTCACCATAAATCTCATTTTATTAGNGAACTCAGAAGTCTAAGGTATCAGTTATATTGCAGACTACCCCTAAAATACAGTATTCATCACCATAAATCTCATTTTATTAGTGTTTTGTAGCTACACATATATATCAAAGGTGGCAGGGAAAAGAGTCTTCTTTATTATTATGAAAGAACATGTCAAAAGTTCAACTGTACTTTGGTTGATGTGGCAACATCAAATATCATACAGCCCATGGTGCTCATTGTGTTAATGATAAAACTGGTACAGGACACAGTAATGTTTTATCTGTATAGAACAGAAAAGGAGCCTTAGTAATGAAATCTTTATTTAAAAATAATATTTGTTAGGCAGTTATTACAGCATTAATTTCAATATGCTTCCCTTAATCAATATAAAATAGGTTCATTCAGTCTCTCTACTCTTTTTCCAGTTGACTGATAAGCAAAGGGTACCTCCCCTTAAGCAATGCCTCTACAATTAATTTTTAGTCTTTGAGTGGCACAAAGCTGTCTCACCCCAGCAAACCCAAGGAGGGAAAATTCTGACTCACATATTTTGAGTTCTTCCCTGCTTTTCTGTCTCTCATAAGAAAAGTGTTTCCTGCAGTTCTGAGCAAATGCAGCTTACTGTTCACTAATACTGATGGTTCCAGGAGAAATAAAACATTTGCTACCACCGTTTCCTCAGAAAAACTGCAGCAATCACTATCAAGGCCACAATTCTGACCACGGTCCACTCACACAAGCCATCTGGATGGTTCACAAGGAAGAAACGGGACCAGAAAAAGCAAAATACAACATCCAAATCCTGAATTCCTTTCTCAAGTGACTGAAAAATATTTTTCCAATACGCTTAGCTGTTGCCTTTTGGGCCCTTAACCTGTAATTTGGGGAAGAAAGACTGTCATATACCATCCTTAAAATATCACTACTTCCATTAAACCCTAGAGCTGCTTCCTAAATTCTGTGCTGACTCCAAGGATCCTCACTCTGTGCTGTTATTCTTGCACTGATATCACCAGTTGTCTTAACTGAGAAATCCAATTATCATCACACTTCTGAAAAGAAAGTTTAATTATAGGCAAGTGTGATGATTCTATAAATTATGATGATTATCAGAGTGAACTATAGCATAACCAATAGCATTAAGAATATAGCTGAAAATTCTCATAGGGCAGGGCCCAGATCTTTGAAGTTGGTGAAAAGATTCTCATTGATGTTAAAAGTCTTTGGACTTTAATTAGACACAATGACTTAAAGTAATTACTGGATTTCAAATAAATATTTTATCATTGTTGTTACAAGTTCTATTAGTAATAATACAATTAGAGTGCATTAAGGATTCTTTGAATAAAGGTACTAAAGGCAAGTAACAAGCATAATCTTAGAAATAATGTAACATTAGTCTGCCATCATGATATTCTGTCAGTAATCTTTTGCAACACTAGAAAGCTGTCCCAGTTATTTACATAATATTTTTCTAATCATATTTTTATATCTGAAAAATTGCAGTAGCAAAGAAGTCAATAAAATATTTAAAGTCTAAAGAGTTATCTCTTTGTTTTAAAAACAAGACTGCTGAGCTAGAATAGCAGCTTTATTTTTATTTATTTTCTTATTTTTTTCAGTGTGACACCGTGCTCCCATGCTGCTACTGAAAACTTGTCCAGCTAAGGAAACTCAGTGGAGATTTACTTTCACTTTATTTATTCCTTGAAACATAACTCTGATGTTTTCTGGACAATGAAGAAAACCCAAACACCAACATAACCAACGGAAGGACCTGTCTTCTTATCCATTCCATTTACTTAATGAGAAAATGCGACTGTGACTCTACTGAGAGTAAATAATAAACTGTTGCAGATGGTAGGACTAATACTGCATGGTCTCATAGCCATTATTTAGGCCATCGAGTAGGTAGTACATTATCTTTGGTTTTCTTTCTTCTCTTTCTCCAGGGCACAGTCATGTAGTTCTGCTCCTCATTATTCTTGGAAGCTGTAAATTTAAGTGTAAACTCATTGCCTCTGCAGGGGTTGCAGGTGAGTAACATGTAATCAGATTTACTCCAACTTTTTTTTTTTCCTACTGAATTCTGTAGAACTGTATTTTTAAAAGATTCTCCTGCCCCAAAATCATCCTCACTAACCCCAAACTGCTCGGACCTGTAACCCCTCTGGTGTGGCCAGAAATATCACTTGCTGCATCCAAGGCACCCACATCAGGGTGGTCCCCAAAATGATGTGGGGACAGCAGAGGATTTGATAACTGAAGTGAGGGTGCTCCTGGGCAGTGGTGGGACAGCAGCCAGGCAGCTCCAGGCACTGGCTGATCTCCTTCCATGCACTTTTATTAGCAGCTGCTCCACGACTGCCTGCAGTTCCTCAATTACAGCAAGCAAGGCCACCCCAACAGCTAACGAGGGAGGCACGTCCTCCTCTGCTTATGGGAGCTGCAAAAGACCTCAAAAAAAGAAAATTGGCCCTTTTACTGATTCAGATGCTAACTCCACCTTCAGCCTGAAGCTTCCAATTCCGCTTCTCCGCTTGATCCTATTATTCAATAAATTTTTGCAGGTAGCCAGTGGAGACCCACATGAAAATATATAGTACGGAAGTATGACATTTGAACACAAGATGCAAGGACATACAGGGTTTTATCATGTCTGGTGGCCTGGGAAGGACTTAGAGTCCCTTATCTGATCTTTCCACATCCAAGCTGCACCAAAGAGGGCTGGGAGGAAACAAGTTGTGCACTGAGGGCTGCTCACTTCTACGTAGGTTGGCAGAACAGAAGAGGGAAGAGATCCCAGTGCAACTAAGCAACTACAAAGACAGATGTAAGTTACTAATTAATACAGCCAAAAGTGAACCAAAGAGAAAAGGATGCAAGAAACTTCTGTGGAAGACAGAGCTAATGACCTGAAGGAGAGGAGGTCACCTTTGATACCACAAAAGACTTTGGGAAGGAACCAAAACCTCTGACCTGCAGCCATTGAAATGAGTAAAACAATCCTGATGAGTCCATTTAGAAACACCCTCATGGTCAACACTACTGTATGAATGTGCTGCTTTGGAAAATTAAATTTACATTAAAAATATTTAGAACAGTAATACTCTTGTCTGCTTTAAAAAATAATCAGGGCAGCATTAATAGCAATTTTGTTATTCATTCAAGCAAGTATTAAGACTGTGACTAAATATACTGAATAAATGTTATAAAGGCTGCAAAGCTTCAGTGTCAGCCAACTGGCATTAGGAAACACTCTTGTTAAAATGTAACTGATAGCAAATGACTTACCCTGTTATATTGTCAAGCTTTAATAGTCTTCTATATTTAGTCAAGCTGATACAGTATGCCTGGGAGAGCCTTGTGTTTTGTAAATATTAGTCCTTCAGTGGATTCACTGGATTACCTGTCTTTTATTATTCAGCACAGGCCAGCTGTACTGCATTTGGCTGAAAATTGACATTGCTAGCAAGGAAGAGACATGTAGCAATGCTGACTCCTTACCTAATATTTCCTTGCTTGGATTCACACAAAGAAGAAAACAGCTGCAGGTCTTATCAACTGGACATTACTGTGGGCAACCAAGAACTCACTTATATCACAAAAACTCTCAATATAGCTTAGTCTCAAATTAGGTTCTCACAATCATGTCTGAATTCACAGTGCTAAGACTTTCTTAAAAGATTTCCAAATAATTAAATCACATTCTTGCCTGGGCTAAGATGTGCAAATTTAGGAACTAATTCCAAAGTTAATTTCCAGTTTTAACCAAATGTATCATAGCTGCACTTCTTAAACTTTGCATAATACTTTGGTGAGTTCATATGTAAATCCAATCAATCAATAAGCCCTGTGAAGCCCTATACATATATGTACAAGTATATGACTTATATCTAAATCAGAACTCACTGATATTTCTGATATTTATAATGTATATTTATAATCTCAACCTGTTAATCTTTAGATTTCCATTCACAGAATTTCACAATAAAATTTATTATTGGCTATGTTAATATAACAGCAGTATTTTCTTCTTAGAAGTTTGCCGTGCATAAAAAAGAAATTGATTACAAAAAATTTATGGTTTTTAAACATTGCACCTCACAGCACCAGATACAAGGACAAAGACAATACTTCAGGTTATGGACATAGTCACACAGGCACTTTAGAAATGCAAGGGATAAGATTTTGAAATTAATCGAGAACTTGATTAACTTGAAGACGCATGAGTTGAATCTGATTTTGAAAGAGTGCTGAGTATCCCTCTGAAACACAGTTTCAGCTCGTGAGTTTTCTTCCCACCATCATCGTAATGTACAGACAAATGGTTTTCCAAACCTGTTTGGACCCTGAAATACAGCAGGACTTACTAGGTCCCCAGCAGAAGAGTCATGGCTGAACAGATACCACAGCATTGAAATTACAAAAAAGCCTTTGTGCCATGACATACAAATAACCTTTCATGCAAGAAACATAGATCAAAGTAAAACATTAGCTAAATGAAATAACACATACATCCAAAACACTGGTACCTCAGGCAATAAATTTTACAAGAAAAATAGATTACAAAGCACATTTTTTTTGCCCAAATCCATTGTTTTCCAACAAGCCTGGCGTTCCTAAATTATTCCCAAGTCATATTTGAAATGGGATTTGGGCTTATAAATCACACTGCATCTTGAAAAATGTTCTTGGCCCCCTCGCCAAATAATTCATCGTTTGATTGAAGCAAAACCAAACAGGAGGAAAAAAAAACAAAACAAAACAAAACAAAAACCCAACCCAAAAACCCCAAAGTGACTTGGGAGAATGAGGATCACTACTTGTGAGTACGCTACAACACACAGGTGATTCACAGTTGTGAATGTTCAAGCTCAAGTATATTTTTACAGCTTTGTTAGCTTACAAGACTAGAGCTGCCTTAAGAAAACACATGTATACACATTGATGTTATAGGGTCAATAGGCTTATACTGACATGCCAAAACAGCCTACAAAAAACCTCAAACCTCAGCCAGAAGCAGCAATTCTCAAAGACACATGGCAAGAATAGCTTGTCAAGGAAATATGTCTTCTGCTGACAGTAAGAGCTTAATGAATACATCATATATCCCAGGACTACTACAGAATCACATACTGGGGTAGGAAAAATAATCGACATTTCCTGTATTTCATAGCAACAAAAGGAAGAAAGGAAACAAAAAAAAACCCCAAAGAGCAGACATGCAAACCCAAGGACACTCCTCCTTACTCCTGCCAACACACTCCAGTAGGAGATGGGGTAAAAGTCACAATCAGGAAAGCCACCACTCCAGGAAATGAACCCAGGGACACAAGAACTGGGTTGGTTTAGCCCCACTCTTGGTGGGGAATGTTTCACTCACATGAGCACTTCAGTGCTCATCACTTCAGCACTTCAAAAAGCCACAAGGCATTTTGGCATTCCCAGGAATAAGGTAACTGGAAACCTGTGGTCTGACTCCCCTCATTGTTGCACTTGACACAGTTACAGGACAGACAACCTGATCTTGTTCAGCTGAATCTTTTTTTATCCACAAGGCACCAAGTCCTGAGGATGTCAGTTAATTAAATTGTGGTTAACTTCTGGCATTTATACACCATCATTTAAGAAAAAAAGACGGAAGAAAACTCTTTCCAACAACCTTTAATATATAATGATAAATTTTAATTCCTACTTTGGATGAAATTTCTCTGTATTGCTCAGTTGCTGATCAAAAGCTGTACAGGGATCCTGCTTGGATGGACACATACATGAAATTCTTCTTCAGGGCAGGCCAACAGAATAGCTACAAAGTTCATGCAGACACAACCACTGCTCTGCCTTCATCACTTTGCATCAAAAAAATTCCAGCTTCTTTTACAGCCCCTCAGCTCCCAGTGCAACTGCAGGAAAGGACAGCAGCCCTCTCCCTTGGCTCCTCTCTCCTTGCACTCTACCCACACTGACCTACAAAGCACATCTCCATTTAGTGGCAGCACATTTCACCTCCTTTGCTCAAGAATAGGCTTCACAACGGAACATGGGTGAAATATTTTGGTGGCTTCCTTGTCTCTTCAGGGTATTAATTAAAATCCCTCATTTCTCAAATATCTTGTAACATCTGTGCTTTGTTCTTCCAGGGGAAAACTCGTGCCCAAATTTGACCACATCAAAGACCAGAGACTCGCTGCAAAGTTCAAAAGAGCATTGCTCCTGCTAGCAGAGGCAGCTTTCTTTGCACAGCACTTATGGAAAGCTATGAGAAATTGGGATTGCTGACTTCTTACCCCAGCTCCATTTTCAAAATAGCTGTAGGAGAGAAAAAGGAACAACCTCCATTAAAAATGCCATGGTTTGAGTGCCACAGGACATTTCCAGGAACTGCAGCTGCAAGTACTCAATGTACTTTGGTGTACAGAGGGTAAGGCAGGCCCCTATCTCAGAGGGCATGAGAGGCTTGACACAAATGCCTGCAAGTGCTCCAAGGATCCTGGATGAAAAGTGCTCCAGAAAGGCAAAATCCTCTCTACTGCAAGTTCAACATCTGAGCTTGCTTCTGACCCCTTTTAATTGGGAATAATACTTGCTTCCATTATTAGTTTAGGTAATGGTTTAGAAGAAAACCTTTTTAAAAACTACATATATGGCATAGAGAAAATTTGCAATTCAAATTGATATTTTTAATCTTAAAAGTACTTTGGTGGAATGGAGTGAAAAATAGAAAGAAGAACAAGTCCCATAAATCTGTCACTCGCATAGCACATCACTCACAGCTTTCCCCAGCCCACTGAGAAGGAGAGCCATACAGCTTTAAAATGACTTCATTCCCATATTTACATATTTTTTAATAGGGCTATGATGAATCTCCTTCCGCTTGACTCCTATTTTGAGCTGTGATATTTTAATCTCCATTCTTGCTGCAACTTAGCAGATGAATGTGCAGTGTGACAGAGCTCAGAGGAAACAGTATAAATAAAGCAAAGTGGAGCTATGACATCTCACATTTTATAGCTTTTTTATTGTAGCCTAAGCATAAACAGAGCACAGCTGTGTTATACATACTGCTGTGAGCACTCCCCCAGCTCCAGCCCCCCACCGCTTTTAAAGAGACACGGCCCCCACAGAGCATCCTCTGGGCACAACCTCTGCTGCTCAAGGCATGGCTAAACAGGAGCAAAAACACCCCCTCCACTGCCTCCCTTCAGGTTGTTGTCCCTTTTCCTCCTTCCACTGGTTTTCCCCCTTGCCTTCCTTTCCCCTCGCCCAGGATGTGACCCCAGCGTGTACACACGGCCAGGGCTGTGCTACTGACTGAGGGATGCCTTTCTTCCCTCCTGGCTGTAATTTGCCCTGTTTAAGTACACAGACACACACGCAGAGCACAGAAACAACCTGCAAAAACGACACTTTGATAAAAGGCTTGTAAACTAGCTGGGAGTACTCAAAATATTGCCATCTCTTCTAACGGTGGTATTTTACGGAAAGAACTCGCTCCCATTTCTCATCATTTCTTGATGGTTTGGGGTTTTTTTCCCTCTTCACAGAAGTCAGTCAAAAAAGAAAGAAGGGAAACATACTAACTTTACTCCTGCCTATTTGAAAACAAACTATCATGATGACTTTCCTAGAAAAAAAAAGCCTCTTTTTACCTCAGTAATTTATGAGATACCACAAAAGTTCTCAGCATAATCATCGCCACATATTCCACAAAAATGCTGCCATTTGAAGCCTTAGACAAGAAAATCACAATGCACATGGACACTTTCATGACTATAAAAACATAAGGGCCAACCCAATAGCCAGCAATTTCCCACACAGTCTCCAAGAATGCTGTTTACCCTTGAGGTTTGTGGAAAAGTTTTATGGTTGAACTAGATCTTAAAGGCCTTTTTCAACCTAGATGACTCTGTGAAAATGCCTCTCCATCTCCAATTTCAATATCATTAACATAAGCACATTTAACATAAAATGTGTTCTGCTCTCCTTTTGTTCTTCCTTCCTCTACCCATTAAAATAAAAGCAAAAACCAAACCAAACACATCACAGCATTGCGATGGTCCCAGCTGGCTTGAGAACTGCATCCAACTTGTCCAAATACAGGGTCAAAGGACAGACAGGGAAGCTCTTTGGCTGAGGAGAACCATGTTGCATGTCTCATCTCACCAACTCACCACTCGCCCTCTCCAACAGTGAAGGAACTTCCAGGTATCACCAAAGGTCACCTACGGGCTACAGCCAAATTCTTCTGGGCATCCTCTGTCCTCCCTCTACATCCCGCTGGTTCTTGAGGGGATTTTCTACTTTGCTGCTACCTCAAACATTTTTTGCAGCTTTTTGTTTCCCCCCCTGTCCAGGGTTCCATATAGACTGGGATAAATCATCAAGCAGTGCTCATACAAGCAAAAGAAAAGTCGTTAAAAATAGAAAAAATAAAATCGTGTTAGATATTTGTCGACGATTGTATTTTAAAACTTTTTTAAAAAGAGGTAAATTAAAAGCCACCCAGAAAACCTGCTGAAATTGTTTACATGTGGGAAGCTGATTAAACTAACAAGTTTTCAAAGCTAGGATCTTGGGATTCTCAAGTCTGCCTGAACTCATCCTTTGACTCAACTCAAGGACTACTAAGCCTACTAAGCCACCAGCCTCATACAAAGTTCTGGTTACAAAACTGCACTTTTTTTTCTTTTTTTCTTTTTTTCTTTTTTTCTTTTTTTCTTTTTTCTTTTTTTCTTTTTTTCTTTTTTTCTTTTTTAATAAAATTAGCAGAATTCCTTTGTTTTGCAAGCAGATTATCACATCTTAAACCAAAACAAAACAGGTGCTATCTCATCAAGATTTACTTGTCTGTTCCCTGAAAAGCCCTTTTGAGCTGGAAAGGGAACAGGAGAAAACAACCTTGGACCCAGAAGCTCAATAAGGGCCCAGCAAAGCCATCAACAGGAGGTTCCTACAGACTTCCCACCACCACCATCCAGGCAGGAAGCAGATGTGCACTCCATGATGACACTACAGTCATTATCAAAATTTGCTCCCTCTGAATGAGTGAAGACTGAAAGAGGAGGGCCATGAATTACTTCTACTGAGTGAGAAAACAGACAGGAGAAAAGATTTAAGAAGAGATAAAAAAATAACATCACGACAAAATGATGTATTTTCACTGTGTACCAGCATCTACCTCCTGTTGAGTTTTTAAGTGTATTTTTTCAAATTCAGATATGTCATCTTCCATAATAATACTAGCACCAGCTTCACTTCCCTGAGGATTGTTCCTTGATGCTTTTCAAGATTGCTGGAAAGCTCAAATACTTAAAGCACTGGTCAGGGCCACTAAAAATCAGTACTGGAAGTATTAGAAGGAAAATAAATGAGACATTGCAATGGACCCTGAAAATTCAGACTCCCTTACAGCCCTTTGTGGCTCTCTGAGCTCCACCTGGAAAAGATCCTGAAGATACTCACATCCACAGTACTAAGCATGTTCTGAATGAGTGTGACAACACTGTGGTAGAGATTTAATGACAACAGTGGGAACTGACCCCTTAGGTACTACATTAAACATCATCTCTGACAGGGACTCTCGACTTTGAAAGCTTAATCCAAGTCAAATAATCTGCAGCTCCAGATCAGACCTCCCCCTTCAAAATTGGCCTAATGGGAATTTACAACCAGTATGAGATAAAACCTTCCTTGAGCTTCCAATTAATATTTCTGATCCCAAATTCCTTCGCATGAACTTCCTGCCCTTTGCAGAACTGTTGGTTTGACTGGCACAAGCTCAAATGTCTAATAAATTTAAGAAACAACAACAAAAAAACAACATCAAAAACCCACCCCAACCAAAAATCATAAACAAACAGAAAATGATCAAACATATATTAAAAAAAAAAAAAAGGGAAAAAAGAGAAACCAAAGACTCAAAATTCATGGCACATGCAACACTTTATCAACACAGGTGTGGCAATGCTGAAGCATCATCAACTCATTCCCAGGCTGGTACAATACTCCGTGAATTGATGGTGTAGCTCTCACCTACTGATTTTGGAGGGTAAATACAGCTGAGACCCCAGTTTCTAAAGAAAACTTTTCAGATCATGAAAGGGATTTTCCTTATAGGCCTCACCAAAAGCTTTCAGCCAAATGAGGTGGAAGAGTCTCCAGGCAGGAGCTGGGGGGTACCTGCTCTGCCAAACAAAGAGACAGAGCAAGGGGCTCTTTTTTTTTTCCTCCTTCTTGTTTAGTTTTCAGTCACAACAAATGAATGAAATGAACCAAAGAAAAGAACTAAGCTGAGAAAAAACAAAGTAAAATTAGTAACAGGCTAACAGCATATACCCACTGCCTGGGGCAACATACGGCTGATGGATGATGACAGCCAACAGACAAATCCTCATTCCCTGTCTACTAAACAAATTAGTAATCTCATCAATATCGTCACTACATCCACCTTCTGCAGCAGCTGCTGCTGCAACACAACTGCTGCTAAGCTTTGGAGGGAAAGACTGGCTTTGTCTCGTGGTTTGCCAAATCCTGTGGGCAATCCTTAGGATTGCCACCCTTTGAAAAGTGCAATTAACCAGATAACAAGATTTTTTTGCTGTTGTTTTTACCTTTACCTTTTTTTAAAAAAAGCCTGCAGAGTTGTGTTTAAAGATGATGGCCACCTGCATGGCACACTCTGAACTCCTAGGAGTCTGCAGAACCTGAACCTTCAGGGCCTTCCCAGCTGTCAGGGTCTTGCCAATTAAAGTCTGAGTTCAGAGACCTTAGGCTTGAAGAGGACAACAGGACTTCTCCTCAGCCTGAGATCTGGCTCTAAACTCCCTTTTGCTCATTACTCCAAAATTTTCTGTCTTCAAATGACTAGAAGCAATGAGTTTCAAAAATAAAGCTGTTTCTGGATGTCCAGCACATCTTGATTCCCCCCTCTCCCCAAACTTTTCTGAACCCCGTGTAGTACTGGCACTTGCAACATTGCCAAAAGAAAGACAGAATCATTACCTTCACTTCCAACCCTCATCAGAACAATAATGTAATTCAAACACATTCCAATCTGGAAAGATCAATTTTCAACAACACTCAACACAAACCAGGGCAAAATGATTTGTTGTAAGAAGTCTGGATTACAAAGCATCCAAGCAAACACACGCACAAAACAGCTACAGCAAATTTTGTACCTTCAATATCACTTTAGCTGGAAATGGAGTGGGGGGGAAGGGGATGTTTATAGACTTTGGAAGAATGGGAGGACTACAAGGATATACTGAGGTTAAAGGTCTTCAAACAGTAAAGCTGGCTGTATTTTTTTTGTCAACAGTTACATTAAAAAACTTATTGATAACTTGCATTACTGAATATTTGCCATTTATTTCAAGTTATCACCTTCCACTTGAAAATATGCAATATATGGAACAACTCCTTTCTGAGGCAACCCATTGTATCTGTGTACAGGTCATAGAATCCTCAGAGAATGGCTTGGGTGGGAAGGGAGCCTAAAGATCATCTAGCTCCAACAAAACCCCACCCTGTCATGGGCAGGGATGCCACCCTCTGGAACAGGTTGCTCAAGGTCCAGCCTGACCTTCCTGGGATCTAAATCTCTCCTGCTTTAAAACCATTCCCCCTTGTCCTGTCACTATCAGTCCACGTAAAGAGTCACTCACTTTTTCATGGGAAGGCTGATTGATCCGTCTCTCTTCCAGGCTGACCAGCCCCAATTCCCCCAGCCTTTCCTCACAGGAGAGGTGCTCCATCACTCTGATCATCACGGTAACCTCCTCAGGACCCACCCTAATAGTCCCTCCTGTGCTGTGACTCCAGAGCTGCACTGCAGGTGGGTCTCAGCAGGGCAGGACAGAGGGGCAGAATCCCCTCCTCCCCTGCTGCCCACGGAGCTTTGCACACAGCCCAGGATGCCACATGCTGGCTCATGTGCAACTTTTCATTTACCAGAACCCCCAAGTCCTTCTCCTCGGGGCTGCTCTCAATGTGTTTTCCTCTGTTCACATTTGGGATTGCCCCAGCCCAGGTGCAGGACTTGTTGAACTTCATGATGTTCCCATGGGCCCAATTCTTGAGTTTGTGTAAGGTCTCTCTGGATGGCATCCCTTCTTTCTGTTGTGTCACCTGCAAACTTGCTGAGGGTGTGCTCACTCTTTCACTGATAAAGATAATAAAGAGCTCTGGTCCCGAAGCAGAGACCTGAGGAACCTGTGTTAATGCCTTAACTGCAGGAATTTACCAACTATTCACTAGAAAGCTTCTTGGTTGCATTAGATTTTTTTCATCCACAAAATATCTAAAGGTGTTCACAGCAATGACTGATGCTTAATTGCACTGACTCAGCCTTTCTAGTTGTTAACAGCTGAAATTTAAAGTTTATGTCAGGACCAGAGTGGTCTCTTGGGGTCAGGTAAACCAACAAAATACGTGTTTTCTCCTGTTTGCTTCCATAACTGACCCCATGAAAAAATCACAGCATTTCTTTGTGCTCAGGTATGACATGCAACTTTTTTCTGTATCCTGTAACAGTTGGCACAGTGTCGTGGTTTGACACTGGCCAAACACCAGGCACCCACAAAAGCCACTCACTCACCCTCCCCTGCCACAGCTGGGCAGAGGAGAGAAAAAAATTAATGAAAGGTTTATGAGTTGAGATAAGGATTGGGAGAAAACACTCCAAGGGCAGAACAGGCTCAACTTAGAGGTACAAAGTGAACTTATTACTAACAAAATCTGAGAATAATGAGAAGTTAAAAATAAGCCCTTAAAAACACCTTTTCTTCCCCCAACCCCTTCCTTGTTCCCACCCACAGAGCAGGGAGACAGAGTGTGGAGGTTTTGGTCAGTTCAACCAAGTTCTGCTGCTGCTGCTCAGGGAGAGGAGTCCTTCCC
>VYXD01005468.1:171546-222008 GCA_013397195.1 Hylia prasina
GCACAGCTGCTTCCCCATGGTCTCACCATGTCCTGCAGAGGAATCTCAGCTCCAGCCCCTGGAGCAGCTCCTGCCCCTCCTGCACTGACCTTGGTGTCTCTGTGTTGTTTCCCTCACGTGTTCTCACCTCCTCCTCTTCTCTATCTGGAACTAAAACTGCCCCACTATCCTTGTTTTGATTCTCTTCTTAAATCTGCTGTCACAGAGGTGCTACCATCATGTCTCAGTGCCCCAGCTGTGGCCAGCAGCATGTCCATCCTCAGAGCCAGCAGGGACTGGCTCTGCTGGATGTGGTGGAAGGTTCCAGCAGCTTCTCACAGAAGCCACATCTGTGACCCCCCTGCTACCAAAAACCAGGCAGTGCAGAACCAACACAGAGACACACGTTCCTGGAATTCACAATTAATATTGGATTTAGCTTCTAGTTCACTAATTCATGTGCCTAGTAGAGACTTCAAGAACGAAACTTAAATACTGAAAGATCTTCACCAGTCAGAGTGAAATATTTCACCATTTTAAACCACAAATTTCCATTTACCTATTTTCCAACATTAAATATTAAATATCTTGCTGTCTAAGTAGGCATTTACTGTTTCTCCTACTTAATATGAAGGAAATGAAACAATACTTTCAAAAATGTATCAGGTTGCAATAGAAATAAAATTTTTCCTACTACATGTGATTTTCTCATTATCCTCCCCCTTTTTTTTGGTGGTGGTTTGGTTTTCTTTTTTTCGGAGTTCTGTCACGTGTGTCATTATCATGTCCCACCCCCAATTATTTAACCATATCATAGGCATATTCCTTTTAGCACTTAGTCATACACAAAAAATGTTCCATTGCTTCATAAACTCCATCACAATGAACATAATCCTTTAGTTAAGTGCCAATTAATTATTAAAAACATTCATTGAGGATTAACAGTCATGAAATAGATACAGTTCTATTATGTAGTTGTTAATCCTCAATAAATCTACTTGTAATAGACAGCATTTTAGTAAGAGAGCTAGTCTACTTAAACTAATGTCTTATATTTAATTAGATAATTATTGCATGTTAAAAAATACATTCATTAGTTTTATAACTATGTAATAAGCATATTTCTAATAGAGAGATTAGCAATCCTCAGAAATGAGATTTTGTTAGTAATCACTTGTATTAGCTTCCAAGAGCTGCTCTACAACATGAAGGCCACTATACTGCATCTTTCCTGCTTCCACAAACACAGGCCAAGAAGGGGTTAATGCTCCCTAATCCACAGGTTTTTTGGGCCCCAGGATGAGGACGGGGGAGTCTGAAGTTCATCAACCTACAAATCCTGTATTACCTTGAAGCACCTGGGATCACACCTCTCCAAAAAGGAGTCCCACCATTCCTAACATCTGTAGATGACATGGCCAAGCTGCAGTCTTGGTTTTAAGACAGAAGGCTTGTTCTAAAAAGGGTAAGTGGATCCAGCAAGACAAATCTCTCTAACAACAGAGAGCTCACTAGGACTTCCAGTTCCTTGGAATAAGGCTAAATGTCTATCCAGCTGTAAAGAGATGCATTTCTTGCCATTTCATTTCTCATACTTCTTTTAGTTTTTCCATCTTAAAAAAAAAAGAGAAAAGAAAGAAAGAAAGAAAGAAAAAAAGGCAGTGAGGCATATCCTGTTGTTCTTCTGGTACCAAACTCCAGTTAGGCTCAAAGCTCAAAGCTGTGGGAGTGATCTATGGCATAAACAGCACTGAGTGGCCCTTTTAGGAGATAAGCTTAAGGTCCCTCCCAGCCCCAAAACATTCTATGGTTCAATGATCAGGTGATCAGCAGCCCCTCAGTAGAAGCTGTGAGGGGTATCTCGTGAAACAGTAAAAATATTAATGTATATCCTGCACCTCTGGAAATCTATTCTCCCAGCTGATGGTCAGTATCATTACCTGACAAAGGCTGCTTGTGGGATGGAGTTTCAGATGACCCTGATACACCCCTAGAGCCAAATTTGTCTTGCCTTTTTTCCCTTGCTCTTCAGTGATGAGCTGATTTTAGTGAGTGCTCTCTTTGAAGAGGTGTTAGTTCTTGAACCAGAGCCAGTGCATTGCAGCTCAGCAATAGTAGACCTTGTTTTCTTATGGTGTAGGGAATACATCTGTAATTCTGTAAATCTGTGACTGCTTACACTCCCTTTTGGAACCAAAAGTGGAGAAAAAGGAAGACAGTAGTCAGACAGCATCAAAAAGCACAGATTTTGGCTACTATTTTAAGATTTGTATTGACACTGTAAGTGATCTATGTTCCTTCTTTGAAGTGATGCTACAGCAGCTCAAAGTTAACTTCAGTATGGTTTTTTAAATGTCACAAAAGTCCACTTAACTTGGAAAAAGTAATTAATCTTTTATATGAAGATGGAACTGTTCTGGATTTTAGCTACAGGGTTACAGTTATTGGATCACTCATTACATTTTGTACACTTCATAAATGTCCTCAATTTTAAGAGTAACATTCAGTAATAAAAGACAGTAAACATTACCAGCATGTTCTGAATTTTCAGAGTAGCAAATGCTCCAACAAGTTTACCAAGAATTCTTTCAGGATCAGTAGCTTTTTTTATAAATTTTGCTGTTAGACCAAGGACGGGAAAGAAGCTTTTTCTTCTTCAGAAGAAAATCCTTCCCCATTTCTCAGGCCTTCCCCATTTCTGCAGGGTCTGATTAAGACCTAGGTACCCTATTGCCCTGCTCAGCTCAACTCCCCACTCATCCCACACTTCCTTTAATTTTTTTTTTAAGATAAACTTTTAATTTAAGTATGGAAAAAACGGGGGGAAAGTTCCATAAAGTAACTAGTGAGTAATATCTGCTTGAACAACTGTCTGCTCAACACAGCTGTCAAGGAAAAATGAATTTCCCAACACCACCCAAAGGGGAATCCACACCTAGTCCTGTTAGTCCTGTGCTGTTGCTCAGTGCTCTGCCTGCTCAGCTGAACAAGTGGCTCCACACAAACAGCAAGCATGCAGGAAGGAGGGAAGGAATAAGGAAAGGGGGGAAAAACAGGGCTGCCTGAATGTCAGTGGTGCTCACTGCTGCCTGGACAGCCCCAGCATCCAGCACAAGGGATATGGAAAAAGCACACTTACCCCTTGGGACAGGGTCAGGGCTGCAGAGCACTCACAGCAGGGAGGGAAGAAGCTGCTTCAGTCTCTCCTGGTTTACAGTACCACAAACTCTCTCTCACTCTGCCTTCCCTCCCAATAATTCATCTAGAGTTTTCCCAATGAGGAAGCCTTCACCTTTTAAAAGTTTGACAACAGAGGGGGGAATAAATACTTAAACTCCATGGCATTGGGCGGTGGGGGGGAGGGGAAGAAAAGTGTAAAATAAAAAAAGATTGCAAGCCTGGGACACTGCTTCAATAAACAAAGTGACCTTATAGTTACAGCAGAGTGAGAGAAGAATTCAACCTTCTGACTCCACACACCCCTACTCTGGGCACAGCTTCCCCATGGAGCCTGGACCATAGGCATTTACTCCTGCTGAGAATAAATATAAATTTAATAAATTTAAATAAATTCCTGCCAGCCCCAGAGCCCAGGGGAGAAGCTGGCTGTGGAGAGTCCTGTCTGTGCCTCCTGGAGCAGCCAGAGTTTGCTCTCCCAGCAGCAGCACAGCACCTCAGAGCTGCAGTGACAGCCTCTCCCAGAACGTACAGCAGAGCTCTGGTGGCACAGGGGCTCGTCGGGGCCCTGCCCAGCAGCATCCCCACTCCCATGCCAGAACCAAGGACCTGCTTTGAGATGAGAGGACAAGGACAGAGGACATTGCTCAGTTACAGCTGTTTGAGTGACCAGTAACTGCAGCTGGGGGTCCGTCATCCCACGTCACACGCAGTAGGAAAATGGGTCAGATATAACGGGTTTGGTTAAGTATCTAAACTGAAAAGGTACTATTTTCTTTTAAATTATATAGTCTTTACTGGCAGGAAGGTTACTGGTGCAAGGCTTTCTAGCTTTAAGACATAACAGGGACATGGCCTCTGAGGGTCAGGCTTTCATTTGCCGATGTTAATTCTCAGCTGCCTGTTCTTCGTCCTTCATTGTAGCCTCTGTCTTGGCTGGGCACGCTCCTGATTCCCTGCTATATCCAGACGGTCCATGTAAATAGTGTTTATGTTAAGGAAGTCATGTTCTGTGTGACTGGAGCACATAGAAACTGATGTTGTTGTCACTTTAGATTAAGCTCTCATTTTAGCAAAGGAGGCAATTGGAGCAGGCAGCTGAGTGGCCGAATGAAATATTCAGCTCATTTCGTTTAAAGCTGCCCCCGTCTCCATTGTTCAGGCTGGCAGGGCTGATTAACCCTTGCTGGTGCTGTCACAACAATGCTCACTCTGTCTCCAGACCCGAACACTCAGGCAGGTTTCAAAGGTCAGCAAGGTGATATTTGTCAGGGCTTTTTCCTCACCATTAATGAAGTTTAAGGAAATGGCAAATTAACCCTTCAGGCTTCCACCACTCTGTAGAGAAGAGAAATAAAACAGTATTTAGCAATGGCCAAGGATGTTCTCCATGCTCAAGACAAGCAGGAACACTGCCCCCCTTAATCACAGACTGGCACCTGAAACCTGTGGACATCCTGCTAACCTTGAGCTAACCCCAAGCACTTAATGAGCTCTTCCTCACGCAGAATTACATACTTGGGGTGGGTTTTTTTGGCAGAAATTTTTGACAGTAAATAATATGCCAAAATAAACCTAAGATCTAGGCAAGAGAAAGCCATGGCCAATGCTGCTGTGAGTGTTCAGCTGTGGCCCACGTGTGCAGACAGTCTGTGTACAGCACAGCAGCCCAAGGCTTCCAACACTGCTGCCACGGGGCTGCTTGCCTACAGCCATCCCAAAAGCTCCCTGGGAAAGGCTTCAGCCACAGCATTACCACTGCACTGAACCAAGCACAGCCTTTCCTCTCAGGGAACAATCTCCAGGAGTTTGCTAACATGCAATGGTTGCTACAGGAGAAGCAGTGAAGGCTCAAATACGCGATGCCTGATGTCGCAAAACCAGAAAAGAGAATTATTACATGGTCTCACTTCAGCTTGACTTGTTGCAAAGATCCTGTTTATGGACTGCCCTAATGCTGTTTCATTACAGGCACTTTCAAAGCCAGTTCTACTCGTGCCAGCATCAAGTGCTCTGTCACTTACTGCCTTATGCTGAAGGGCCTGATGCTCCAGAGAGCTCAGCAGTACCTGCTCCTTAGCTCAAGACAGAATTAGAAGCAAGACACAGAATATTCTTGGCAAAAATATTATTAACAGTCTCAAATACTGCAAGGTAAGGCCATCATGAACTGCAATATCAAGGGTAATAGCATTTGATTTTTAATGCGAGGTTTGGTATTTTAAGACAACAGCTCAAAAACAGGAGACAAATTGTCTTATAATCATACTAACAAAAAATGTACCAATATTTACATTTTATCTGTATTTTGCACTAAATTGCCAAAAAAAAAAAAAAAAAGTGCATCTAATAAAAATACCAGTAGTTATACAAACTACAGTCATACTGACAGCAGGTAACCACAAAAGTAACTCTGTTATGGAGCAGCTGAAATCATAACTCCTCACCCCCCCAAGACACTGAACTGTACGTAAACACTTGTCTCTCTCCACTGCTAAAGCATTTCTCTAGGATACAACAGAATTGGGTACCACTGATAAATGGATAAACCTCGTAAAATAATACTTATACTACCTAAATTACTAATTTCCAATAGCCTTGCAGCTACATTTTACTGTGACATTTTACAGCACAGTTCATATGAGAATATCCTGTAAGAGCACTCACACTAATGTTCTCTACTTGCATCTATAGTATAATATTCCAGCTTTGCTGTAATGATTTCTACAGAGTCAAAATCTCATCAGCTGTATGTTTGCTTTACTGGTTATCTAGATAAATATGCAGTTGTCTATGAATGACTTGTGAATGCAGATAATAATAAGTTAACAGGAGAATATAAACATTAAACATGATATATTAGGTGTAATTATTGTACACACAGTTTAACTACTAGCACTTTTTTTTTTCCATTTGGTACATTGGAGAGTGTATTACCTGATTCCAATACTTTATCTATAGCTGCTTAAAATTTAGGGTCCAACTCAAGAAGATCCTTCAATGCTGTTTAAATACATAAGTATCCTAATACCTCCAAATAAATTATACATCTGTCACAGTGAAACAAAGAAGTGCTACATGTTGTAATGAGACCTATTTCTTCAAAGACTAACCTCTTAAACCTCACAAGCAATGAATGAAAATGCCTTTTAGTAATCCCTTTTGATACTTTTCTGAACAAGAAGTCATGCAAGAAGTACACAGACGTAGCTAAGCGCCTATAATCAGTCTAAATACGAGTGGTTGTAAAACCAAGTTTATGTTATGCATGAACATATTTTAGACCTATGCACTGGGAACAGTGAAGTGCTTGACATCTGGAGTCAGACAGTGGTGAATTGTAGCATGCACACATCACTCTCATCTGCATAAGTATCTATTTTCAGAATCACCAAGGCTCAAACACCCCCAGCTTTCCACTAATTTGAAAGCATCATTCATTTGAAATGTCAGGATGAAGCCCAAAAGGTAGATTTCCCCCTCTCACCACATTGTAACAAAAAGCCCGAACAAACAACCCATACACAAGCGAGACCTACACACAAAAACACCCCCTGCTACCCTGACCACCTGCATCTCCCAAAGATCCCTATCTCAGGATGGCAAGAATGGAGACGGGTGTCCTCTGCCGTGGGGAGGAAACAAAACGCAAAACATCAGAGGCCCTGCAGAACACACTGCTAATTCCAGGGGCAGGGCTGTCCCCTGCACGAGCCAGCCAGCATTCCAGCCCCAGCATTCCAGCAGGGTGCTGTGGGAGCCTGGCAGCCAGAGGTGTTGTTTTGGCAGGAGAAGTCTCAGGGCTCCCGAGGGCCGCGGTCATTAAAACCGCGGCACCTTCTGAAGGAATCGAGTTATTAACCTCCCTGACCCCGACACATTTAAACCCGACTAACTGCAGATTTCTCTGAGGAATCAAGGCACGTGTTTGTAAATTGCTTGGATATTCAGCGTGATGAGAGATGTTACATAAATGACAGTTATTAATATAATAGTGGCAAGCGGGTCAGGAGGAAGATTTCAGGTGTTTCTAGCCGACGTCAAATATTGCTCAAGTTTGGATACTGATGTCTTAAAAGAATAAATATGATAGTCACCTCCTTAAAACTACAAATCCATTTGAAATTACAAATTGTTTCTCTAGTTTGAAGAAAATCCTGGAATAAACTCTTCAAAGAAAAAGTTCAAACCAAAATGGTAATAATTCCCTATATTTGGTACAGTATAGGATTAAAGATTTGAGTTTGGACTCAAATTTGTCATCTACTGATTACTGCCAAAGAAATCCCCCAGCAACATTCGTAAAGCCAATTTTCCCAAAGCAAAGAGAAAAAGGAATGGCATCCCCATTGCCCAGGAAGATGTTGTAATGATATAAATTATACTAACATTTTTCTGAAAGAAAACAAATAAATAAAAGCAACCTGAAACATGCACCACAAACAAACTTTCCCACTGCAACCCAGCCAGAGATCTTGTGTCCCTACAGAGCATTCCACTGGCATGGATGGAGATGCAGAAGGGTAAGTCCAACATCCAAATTCACCAAAGATCCTATCCCTGGTGTTATTAGCTTCATTAGGACTGTTGTCTGGCCAAGTTCAGCAACTACATATAAACAAAAATATGTGAACATATCCATCCACAGACACCAACTTCCCTGCAATTCCAAGCGCCCAGCAATCACTTACAGATCATGGACAGGCAGCTCTTTTCCTAACCCTGTTCCAAAATAGATAGTGACCATCAAGCAACAGCACCACTTCACAAAAAGAAATCAAGTGGATCTGCTCCCAGATTTGAAGTCAAAGAAGATACCAAAAGCAAAGAGCACGTAATTACTCAAATGGCAATTTTTCAAAGCAGAAACTGCCTGAGCCTCTCAGTTCAGAGGTGGAGGCCTTGACAACTGGGGTCACAAGCTTAACCAAAATTAAATCAGGGAAGTTGGGCTCACAGACCAAAACGTGACTCCTGGGCCTGTCAACAGAAGAAAACTCTGGAAGCCTGGTCCAAGGTAAAGGTCTGGGTCTAGGTGGATATAGGGAGTTTTACATAGTTTGTGAGAAATAGGGCAGTAACTCGTTACACACACAGAGAAAGTGTATCTTTGTTCAACATTTCTCATGGAATGGTTATCCAAAAATACCAGCAGCCTGGTTACGACTGGCTTTTTTGGTGGAAAATGGGGTAAGAAAGAAGATGTCAAAAGTCAAATACTGCTCATCAAATTATAAACATTAACTCCCAGAAGATTATAGTATTTTCAATGCAAAAATGAACTCCCAGGAGATTATGTTACTCTTAATGCTATTAACCCCTTCAAGAGGTTCCCTGCAAGGTAAAAAAGAAGAAAAAAACCCACAAAGATATCACATACCTATGCTCAAATCTGATGTGACTCTTATCATTTGAGAAGAACCTGCACTTAGCATCCTTCCTGTCACAGGAACACGGTGAGGGGTGTTTTCTGCTGATTTTATTTCTACTAAACCATGCAAGAAAGAAAGAGGCACTTCAGAGAGATTGTTCAGGCCAGCTTCATCAATTTTCTAGGTCAATAAAAAAAACACCTTAGCCCCCAAAAGTCATCGAAGATACTGAAGAGCAGTTCCAGAATTTTGTGACTGTATAATTCACCCTCAAAGCTGTATATCAGGATGCATGGAAGGCCAAGGAATCCAGATTCACAGAACATTTAGTAAGGCTTCAGAAACTTTTTGGTGTAACTAGGCCTATGACAGAGTGAGCCTGGCCAGTTTATGGGTTTTGGTGGAAACTATGCAAAATGTGGTGGTGGTTTCCTGAGTTTCATTCTAGGGTTTGGGTTTTAAGGGAAACTAAAGGGACATGAAACCATGCAACATGAAACTGAAATAAGGTTTGCATGAACACTGAAAAGACGATTTCTTGAAGTGGGGAAAAGGGCAAAAGCCCCAACCAATAAACAGGCCTGGGCCATCAAATTCACCATAAATACAGTGCTAATTCCAGTCTTCACTGTTGTTATCTCTGAGGTAGTCATTGCTCATACTTTGCATCCAACTGAGAAATTCAAAGTCAAGAGACATTACTTGCATTCATGAAGGTTTCCAGAGTTTCAGCTGGGAGGAGATGGCTCCATGTCATCCTTTTTCAGTCAAGAGTCAAGATTAAAATAACAGCATTTTATTTATTCACATTTAAACTTATAAACATTTATACCTCACATCTGTCTTTCGAGATATACCCAGTATCATCATCCTTGACTACAAGTGAAAACAATGCATCATGAATCTATAATAACCTCTTCATTTGGTTTGCAACATGGATTTTTGTCTGGTTAAATGTCTCAATTACTCCCACTTATAGGTTATCCACATATGGACTGAGAGCTGAACCCATTTGAGAATTAGCTTTTAACAGCTGACCTGGTGCCTCAGCAAGTGTTTTGCACAGTCTCCTGGGAAAAAGCACATTCATGAGCAAGCCTGGAATCACAAACCTTATCCCAGGAAAGGCAAGGCACATTACTACTTATCACACATAGAATTCAACTACCCTACTGCTACAATGCTGCTCAGTGGCCAAGTGACAGAACAGCATTAAATATTATTTGCAGAGAGAGCCATCTGCCTGCCATCACACAGGAGGGTGAAATCCCCTACCAGCAAGTGAGAATGGAAAGAGATGACAGAGTTTCATATGAGAAATACAAAGGGAGAGGCAAGATGAAAGCCAGCAAAACCAGCAAAAAGTAAAACAAGAATTAATTATTTAGAGCTTAGCATCAGAGCTTGCTATTGGATCTATTAACATCATATCCCAAATAATTATAGGGTTTCCCACTACCCTCACACTAACCGCTACTGCATTTTTATAAATTGCTATGTTACATAAAACACTGTGTATTTTTAGTGTCCCTCTAGTATCTGAGCAATTATATGCATTATAATTCTGTATTTTCACAACGTCAAGGAATGATGGCTTCAATTCGCCACCTCTGTGCTGATGACTTCCACATCTCACTCCCAGACAGTCTTGTTCTATCTAAACATATATTTCAGCCAGTTTTGCTTCAACTTAACAACTGTTAAAATCTCTTTCTCTGTCTGCTACTGAAGACTCAACAGCAGTGACTTCAGACATGCCAATGGGACAGAACTTTTTCTTCTTTTATATTTGCCTTTAAAAAGAAAAAGACTATAAACTATCTAATGGATATTTACAGTTGAAGTCAAAAGCATTAGAAAAGATCAGAGTGCTTCTAGGCTCAGAATGTAAACTACTCAGTAAGTGATTTTTTAAAAAATCATAATTATGGGTTTTAACAGATGAAAACAATGAACCACCACTCCTTCCATCTGGCTGGTAAAACGATGTACCAACAAGTTCAGCTCATTAGAGACCATGACCACATTTACACCTCCTACCTAGCAGCGGCTATCAAAGACTCTGTAACAGCTTTAAGAGACCAACAGTAAAACAAACCCAGAGAAACACCAATAAATTTTTCTACACAGGCCCTGCTGCCATCCACACTCCCCTCCATGCCCTCAGTGCACACCCATGGAAAGAGCCCACCTGTGCCCGAGCCAGATTTTAAGTGTTCCCTTCAGCTCAGTTGTCAGGCCTTTGGCTAAATCAGGAATTAGTACCTGCAGCCCTTGCTGCTCTGATTTCACCCAGACTTGAGAGGCAGCCAAGCAGAGAAGGGTGGTGTTTTGGCAAAGCACCCTTGGAAGAAGTGGGGTGAAAAGAGCTAAAGGTACAGCCAGCTGTTGAGGCATGTGAAGCTCGAGGAACCTGGGAATCAAAATGGGTGGGTTTCATTTCTCCCATTGCTCTGGTCTACCCCCAGCATGGAAAATCACAGCCCTTGTCACTCAGTAACGAGGAAATGCCACCTTGGTGTAGCAGTCCATATTTCATCAATTAATTCACGCCACTGGGGGATCCCCATCATTCTATCAGGTGTGCTGATGCTCCAAGGGTGTATCAGACAGAGACAGGAGAGGTTCTTGCCTAGCTAGTAATCCCATAGGAGTTCCACACTGTGGGATATAGCAGCAGTACTAACCAAAACAGGGTAAGTAGCTGCTCAAATTTCATTTCCTACCTAAAGGAATGCTTATGTTGTTCCCTCATCAATTCTACCATGCACAGCTTGCTAAGGAGTTCACCCTGTTCTCAACCTGGAACTGTGAGGGAAGAACAGACTCAATAAAGGCTCAGAGGTTTTGTTCAAATGGGTGTAGAGAGAGAATTTAAGCTTCACACATCCTATCTAAGCAGTCCAAAAAGAGAGAAAGAAATCTAAAACTCTGGACTTGCACACAATTTTTCCAGCTCTCCCGTCTGTTACACAGACTAGACATTTTGCAGATTTCTTGGAGAACTTCCTGGCAACCACAAGCAATCACCAGGGCAGGATGCATATGTGTTAAACTGAAATCTTAAACAAAATCATCTTTTTGAGCTTCAAACATTTTTTTTAACTGTGAGTTCTGGAAAATGGCTTATTATTATTATTTTATTTCACTGCAGCTAGTTCAGCCATTCCCCCCACCACAGAAACAAGAGGACTGCAAAGGCTTAGAGGTGTTTTATATGGCCCTTCTAGGAAGAAAATGCAGTATTTTTTTTTTCTGGACATCTCATTTCTATTATGGTCATTTTCCTTTGTCTCTATGCTGTTGTGGTTCAGATCTAAATGAAGATTACAACTTGGTGTTTTTTAGGCACACCCACCTAAACAGACTCTTCCTGATTATTAAATCAAACAACCTGGGGTCCACAAGGTCAACAGCTCAGTTTGTTCCAGAGCTGTTAATCAAGCAAGAATTAATACACTAAGCATAGGGGAAATTGTCAGTTAAGAGTCAATAAAAGGACTTCACCTCTTTGTGAATCCCTAAAAGGTTAACAGCTTTCTCTTGGATGGATAGTAGGTACCAAAGTGTGACCCCACATCACTGGTAATGTGCAGTTTGTTGTTGTTATGTTCAAGGACATTGTGGAAGCTCACAGCTTTCACCAAGATTTCTCCTTAGCAAATGATACAGCACCATCCACTTCCAGGGAGAGATGGGGGCATGAGGAATAAATTGGGAATAACTTGTGTATAATACAAATGCCCTCCCCTGTCACAGGCAGCACCTCACAACTGCTGCCACAAGAAAAACAAAATAATTCACAGAGTTGAAAAATCCAGAGCATTATCAAAGTACATTTTGCAAAATTACTCGGCATCATTAAGAAACTTGTTATTAATTCATGAAACAAATCACCTTAAAAGCCCTGATGAATTTATGGGTTTTAACCAATAAATATGCTCTTAGTAGGCTGGTATTCACTCAATTATATAAGCAGGTAAACAGTGAGAGAATATCCTTTCCTTTAACTACACATAGGGTTGGGGAATTTGATATACTTAACGTCCCACTAAAGAAAATGAGTAGAGATTAAGCTGCTTGCAGAAAGCAACACAGAGAAAGCTGCTGCCTGTGATGTGATAAGACCTCAAGTGATAATTCTGTGCCCACTCTGGCTCTCTATAGCTCTCCACTTGTCTTGGGAGTTGTGCATTTAAAAAAATAAGAGGCAAAAAAGGTCTGAAAGTGTTTAAAACCAAGTATAATCAGAACCAGCCTTCAATACAGACTGGGAGAGCAGTGAACCAAAAAGGGAGAAAGTGAGAGTCCCCCTGTAATCACTAGAAAAAAAGACCAAAGGAGGAGTTTATTTGTCCCACAAAAAAAAAATGTCTACAAATACATGTGTTACACAGGACTCACCCTGAAATGAGGAAATTCCCATTGGCAGCCCAGTCTTAAATATTACCTCTAAAAAATCAAGGACAGAATAAAATGCCAGCAGGCCTCTGGTGGATCCCATAAAAGCTACAAAGGTCTCAAACAACAACAACAAAAAAATACAAATTCTGAGCTCTCCTTGTTCCTCTTCAAGGCCAGTAACTGGCCAGCAAGTAAACTTGAATAACTAATGTAAATCAGGAAATCTGTAATGAGCTGCACAATAATTCTTTGCTAAAGGGAAAGAAGAAATAAAATAATTTATGTGTATTCTCTGTGATCCCGCCGTAAAAATCTCAGGCAAAATACACAAATCATTATTTTATTTAAAAGAAAGAGGGAACAAAAAGGTAATAATCATAGTTATTTGATCTAATTATTCCTAAAGGAATCCATAAGAGACTAGAAAATGTTTTAAAACCACCAGTCCTGATCTGCTACCTGGGGAGAATAAAAAACATCCTAAAAGGAAACACAGGTGAAAAAAATAATGAAATTAGCATCTCCAAATTGTTTAAAAAAGGATCTTCAGCCTAAAGAGAATCGACAGCATAGCTTTAAGGACAGATAAATGGCTGCCTCAAGGATCTGTCTTACCTCCTCTTTTTTTTTAAGTAATACCTTAATTTGCATAGTAATAACCCAATTATTGTAAGATTAAGTGACAGAAATCTCATTATTACCGTTCCTACAAAACAGTCGATATTCCATTCAGTACCTTTTAATGTTACACACCTTAAAACATAATTATTCCAATATATGCTCATTCATCTTTAATGCAATTTCCTTAATAATAATAAAAAAAGACTCTTCTGTAATTGTTGGGGCTTTTTTTTTTTTCGGTCGAATATATTATTGTTAAAACATGATTTTCCTCCTTCAGGCTGCTATAGAAACAAGCAAAGCCAACCAACTGCTTAGGGGCACGCTCCCTCCCCTCTTCCCAAGAGGGAGTCCACCAAGAGGCCTAAAGCACATATGTTAAAATATGTTGCAACAACTCTCTCTCTCTCCATCTCCCCACTCCCTGCTTCTTCCCACGCTGAGAGCTGGTCATAAGACAAGCTTGCAAACAAAATCAAATATATAGCAGCTTCTGAGAGTTATTTGTGTTCAGGGATTGCTGCTACGGGGAGAGGGGGAAGCGTTGTGGGTCTAGGGCTGTGGGAGGAGGAGAGGCAGGGGGCTCACCTGCTGCAGGCATTCTCAGTTCCAATTACAGAGATAATAAATGGGATAAGTGGTCAGTTACCAGATTAGCAACAGAAAGGAAATGGGGGAAGGAGATAGGGCTGGCTCCATCAGAAGGACACGGCCCCACACATGTTCTGCTTCAAAAACATGTCATGAGCAGTTAGAAGAGGAGAAATAGCAGCCACCACCTCGCCAGTCCCATCCAGCTCAAGGTAAGGCTAGGTAGCCTTTCACAGGCAGATCTTCCACACCTCTCCTTCAAACCCTAGACAGGCTGGAAACAACTGAGGGCTGGAAGCGCTGGGTGTCTCTCAGGAGCCTGTACTAATTCAGTCACTGGTCCAAGTCCAGTGCTTAGTGGCCAGGGCCTTCCCCAGTCACTTACAGGGGCTGGGAAGAAAAGGATTGTAAACAGACACCCTTTTATGGATGGTCCCCCTCCCAATATACCCAGAGCAGCTCTCCAGGGAAAGTTGGTGGGAGACATTCTTTGTAAAAACACACAAATTCAGCTCGCTTGGCGCTCACTCGATCGCTTATCCCACCATCACTAAAAGCAGTAAATACAAGATGCAATTTCACAGGAGTTATTTACTGTTTAATTTTTGTGAAAGCCTTCTGTCAAAATGGCATGAAGGAGAAGTAATTTGGCTAAGTTCCGATTCTCAAAGTCCTTTACAATCACCGAGACACCGCAGGTCCGATTAAAAAGGGAAAGCGCGCATTGCTGGAAACCATCCCTGGGTGGAAGGATTCCAGGGTTTTTCAGTGTTGGGAACACAGCTTGCTGATCTTGGAGGTGAGGCAGCCCACCTCCCGCCTCCAATCCCTGTGGGGCTCCACAGTTGAGAACCTCTTGATGCTGCCCTGGGTTTCACAGAAGGGGAAAACACCAGGTGCCAAGCCGGCAGGGAAACGACCATCCCTGGCACTGCCCACAGCCCTGCAAGGCTCCAGGGCAGAACAGTTGGACTTCTGCTCTGAAGATTTTGACCACTTCCCTAATGGTTCTGGTTATGAAAAGTTTCCAATTATACCATATTCCACAGAAAGCAAATTAAAATGACTGTCTTTACTTGAAAATAAAATAAAGCAGTGAATATGCTAATGATTTTTTCTTACATTCTTATCTCATTTCATGCCTTTAAACAGAAAACCTTGTGAATCTTACTATGAAAATTATCAACAAAGACTAAACAGCCTTCCATCTTACACCAAAACTTGGAGGGCTGAGTTTATACCATCCTGACCCAATCTGACTGAAATTGAAAACTTTTCCTCTTCCATTAATAGCTTTTCCAATTCAGCAGTTCAAAGCCACAATCCCTCACAGCCTATGCAAGGATTTGGGATCATTTTATAAATCTGTGTGGCAAATGAACATGAAAGAGAAACTCTCCTTATGGCTGGGAACTATCCTTTGGGGGGAAAAATGTTATTAGCTTTTTAGAGAGCATTTGCAAGGGTAATTTGCACTACAGCATTTCTTTTTATTGGCCTTGCAAGCAAGTGTTGAAACAATTTGTCTTATCATATATATTCACTTTGAATAGGGACCTCATGTGAAATGCTCCTCTTGAAACAAGGAACAATGGGTTCGAAAACCAACACTAAAAACAGTTGAGTGTGGTAATAGTTTATTTCATCAAAAATATTCAAAGGGAGAGAGGAAAGCAAGAAGGAAAGGATAAATGAATGAGGGAAGAAAAGCTTCTGATTTAGTCTGTCATAACTTAAGGCAGCTATGCCAAAGCTCCAGTTTGGTCCAGCAATTTCACAGGTATTATAACAGGAGGGTAAATCGCTACTCCTGGACATCATTTGTATTTTATTACTTCTTAAGAGTCCTCAACCAAAACCAGGGCCTCAGCATGTGAGACTCTGCACAAACAAACAGTACAGAAACACCTTTACTACCCACAGATGATTCCCAACAGACAGCTCTAAGTCAGGATTTCCATGAGCTCTTATGAACAGCAGATGAGGATGCAGCACTTGATACAGGGAGTACAGAAGTCACTGAAGATCATTCCCCTCTTTCAGCGTGCTTTGGCACATGGAAGAGGCAAAGCAAGAGATTGCTCCTGAAAAAGTAAAAACTGAAATCCCTGAGTCACCTCACCCTGCTCTTGTGGGACAGTTCTTCAACACAGAGCACTCTGAGCAAAGAGAATTGATCTCTTTCATGCTCTGATACAACAAAATGCAGACTGCAGATCCCCAGTTCTGAAAGTGGCATTTCATTCCACCAGAGCCAATAACTCCCATGGTAAGGAAGGAAAAAAAACCTATTCATGACACGGAAACAAGACTACATTTGCAGTGAAAATACACATCATTTGAATTGCAAGTACTGTCTTCTGCACAAAATCAGTAATAAAATAAAAGACCACTGGAAGTACAGTAAAAAAAAAAATAAAATCAAAGGTTGCCAGTTACATATGTTTCTAGTGCTGATTCATCCCTACAGCAAGAATTCAATTTGCAGATGACAGCCCCAAAAGGCAGTTTGCTAGTGCAGCTCCCTTCCCCTTCTTCTGGAGCTCAAGGGATTCCCAGGGGGTGGTAAGAGTCTCTTGCTCACAGGCTAAAACAATTTACTGGTTCTGTTGCTGCAACTCTCCTATCTCCCATCTCAGTGGCGTACTGGGTACAGTAACCAAAATTTAGGTAGCAATACTACTTACTCTGAATTTTTCAATTAAATTCATTTTAATTGAAAAAGAAAAATTAATGGAACCTTGCTAGTTTCAATAGCAAAGTTCTCAAGCCCAGAATAACTGAGTTAAAAACAAATAAGCAACAAAAAAGGCACCAAAAATGAAAAAAAAAAAAAAAAAATTAAACCAAAAAACCAGAAAAACCCCCAAAACCCAAAACATGCCACAGGCCAGGATGAATGCTCACCCAAGCTGTGAGTTCAAACCCTTGCTTCAGATGAGAGACCACAATTCCACATGTCTTGTGGGAGAATGTTAACCCCTGGGCTATGAACTGCTCCAAAGTGGTGTCTTTCTCTCAAGGTTACATTTGACTTCTGGGAGGATGACCTTTTAGGGTTTTTTTAAAGTGAAGATTCCTGAAAGCTTTCTTTTCATTCTGATTCACAAAAAGACAGGAACAGAGGGGATTTTTAGAGGTTATTGAAAAGTACAACAGGCCAATGCTTTCAACTTTCACAAATAAACACAGCGGCATTTAAATCAGTATAAACCCCTTGATTTAACTACTTTTCAGCTTAACCCAGCAGAAACAGAAATTATTTAGGCTTATGTTCAATGAAAACTGAGAAGTGAAGCTGACCAGCAAAAGAGAGCAATTAATTTTTCAAAAATTCTCCTGAGATAAGAAGACAAAATCCCCCGAAAGCCCCCACATTCAATTCTTTAAAACATCTGTCCATGTGAAGCTATTGACTCAAGTCCCTTGTCCTTTGCTGAATTCTCACAGGCTCCTGAGAGGTGTCTATGGTAGCTTTTCCCCACCTTCAAGGATGTTTCACTGCATTATCACTGCATGCAGAGAAAAGGCCAAACTCTGCTTCACTTGCTCGTGGCAAAATTGCCACTTCTTTACTTGCAGCAGTAAGGAAAGGCTGGCTGGCCCCACCAGCTTGGAAGCAATACATTTTATACATTGACATCCTCATCAATATTAACTTCAGAGAGAGGAATTGTCTCTCAAACTGACCCACTTAGGAATATATGAAATAAAGCAAAATGCGCACAGCTAGGAGTGCGGGAAAAGACAGACAGACTTAGTAAAATGAATGAATAAACCCCCAAAACATTGCACACTTTTTTTCTATTGATGCTTTGATAAGTACTATCAAACTGAAAAAGGAATTTTTGGGAGCTATTTAAGTCCAAGGCTCACTTAACATTCATGTAAAAAGTCAAACTGAAGCACCGAAGCACATGACTACACTTTTAACCAAGCCTGGGATACCCTGTTCTGACTGCATGAACTGTTTCTCCCCACTTATCACAGCCACCACCAGTGTTTAGGTGCTCTGCTCTGCGTGCCCAGATGAAGATGCATATGATGATATAGATGTAGCTACCATACATGAGCCCACCTGCTTGCTGCCAGCATAACATCCTTGTTAAATACTGCATTAGTGGTTAGCTGTGACATAAACAGGCCCCTATTCAGCAAGTTTCAGGTTTAAAACATTTGAGTGAATGCTTGTTGAAGTCGTTAAAGTTAGCCAGGTATTTAAATACTCTGCTGAACCAGGGCCAAAGTCAAAGCACTGACATGGTATGATGTAAAAGCTTGATATCAAAGGAATAATGATAGCAGCACAAAGCACATCCAGCTGAATTTCCCTGTCATTGAGCTACACATATACATGTAATTTCTGGAGACATCTGATCTAATGGAACCCTAAGGTCAAGCAGATTGTTCCCATACATTTCCATGTGAAAACAACATGACTGCTCTGTGACTACTGAAGTTCTCTCAAGAGTAAAACTGTTTGAGACAGATTTGTCCACACGTACAAGGACTTAAATCTTTATCTAAAAATTTGAACAAAAAGAAATTACCTATGACCCTGCATGGATATGTGATAGAAAAATGTAGAAGAATTAATAAAATCCTACATGACATTTCATTTACATCTGCAAACGACTTGATAAAAATCTATCTTTCAGTATCTCCCTTCTCAGATGATTTGATTACAGAAAAGTAAGACAAAATCCATCATTAAATGTCTCAAAGCAAACTGAAGACCTGATAGAGAAAGCTGAGCTCTGACTGTTCTGAATACCCATGGTATTTGCACAACGTGTTGTAATATTAACACTCTTTAACTACTCACATGTGGCTGAAGCATTTAGGTTTGAATCATACAGAGAACAAGTTTTGATGCAATATATAAATATATTCTTACTTGTACATGGTTTACGTTATGATCTGGGGAGTTTGGTATCACAGGACGTGTCACTTTCGATGAAATAAAATCTGGGAATTATTATGAAGCCATTCTCATTTCACATGACAAAAATATCAGTGTTAAATGTGCCTTTAAAACATTTATCAGTCACGTGTGTCAAGAAGCAAGGGGTGAGGAATATTTCATGTGAGTAAAATGCAGATAAGTTAACTTGACAAGAACATGTATTCACTTAAGAATGGGCTATGTCCCTCTTGGCATGGACATCATACTGTGCAAAGTCTCCAAGAATTTAATTAGAACTGTAATACAGTAATTAACTACTGTATATTGAAACCTTTTGTAATTTTTTAATTTTTTTTTTCAATACTGGTTGAAGGAAGAGAAATTATCTGGATGAAACAAACCAAGAGCTCAGGAAAATAGAAGCTGCTGTAAATCCACAGGCATTTAAAAGGTGTGTGGCAGGCTTTGTCATCTCTTTCTTCCATCACTGACCTCACCCTGCACCCAAATACTACTGACACCTTCTCTGAGCTACTAAAATGATGCAATAATGTCTAATTTCTTCCTCATAAATCATTTCACTTCTTTAAAGGAAATACCCCCGCTTCCCAAAATCGATGGGGTAAAATTCTCCCAGACTCTAAAAAGTACATTCCACAACTTCTCAGCCTAAGTCAGAAGTATTGCTGGGTTTACACAGGTAATAAAAAAAATCCCAAACCTGGGTCCAAACCAGGGACTTGAAAGCACTGAAAACACTTTCTTTTACAAGGTACCTGTCTGTAAGGCCTTTGTTTGACTTCCACAAATACCAGTACAGAATCTTGTGGGGATTCTCTAAATAATCTAGACAAAGGGATGCAGTGGAGTAAGCCTAACCTAAGCCAAACCTGAACTCCCTTTTCTCCTATTCATGCCAAAAGCATGAGAAAGGGAGAAAGTGTTCACACATTGTTTATACTCCATGAATCTGCAAGTTTATACTCAGCTCTGATGCCCCAATCAACCAGCAAATGCTGGACTTAGTCCTTTCCTCAAAACTCTTCAAAATGTCATGCTTATGAAAACACTATCAGGATTCAATGGACAGTACCATGGATGCAGAGAAAAAACAGAGACATGTATTCCAACTTGATCCTTATTTGGGTGGGTGATCTTAACCACTTCTGTTGTAATTTCTCCACCCACAAACAGGAATAATAGTAACTTACCTCTTGGATAAAGTTTTTTTGGTGAGTAAAAAGCACCATGAAGGTGCTGAATTCCACTACTAAGTGCTATTATAGTCTAAGTGGCATCTGGCAAAAATAAAGAGAATATAAAAGCATCTGATTTATTGTAACTTAGCTCCTGGGGGTATTCCTTCGGACTCCCTTTGCCTTCTTCACCCAGCAGTACAAAGCACAAACACAACATTACAGAGAATGAATGTTAATGTGTTCAGATAAATGCACCTGTGAAACATTTGCAGACGTGACACACACCACAGAGGAATGGTTACCACGTGTCAGCTGAGCTGCGTGGATGATTCTGTCTGGATGTTCTCAGCCTGCTGAAAATCTTTTAAGCTGTGATCACTCAGTCACTGAAAAAGTAGCTCCTGCATGAAGTTTTCAAAGCCAGAATCCTCACTGGCAGTGGAGTCTTAATTCATAACTCATCTGCTGGGATGGATGTGCTCCAGCCCTTACTTGGAATGCCAAACAACAGACTTAGTGTTGGTTGGTGAAGCAGGGGCAGAGTTAGAAACAAAAAAACCTATCCAGTTTCCCCATGATGATTCCCATCACTCTATGAGGTCAGATTTCCCAGGACAAGGAAAGTAAGGGACCATCAACAGAGGGAAGGACATTCACTGCCACCACACAGGGAATTTGAGGCTTGCTCAAGGGACTCCCCAGCCAGCAGGAGCCCTAAGGGGCATGGACAAAACCCCACAGGAACAGACTTCCTGAAGGAGACATTTTCAGTGTGCAGGGACACACTGCCCCTGGGCCCAAACTGTGTCACCATGGCTTGATCCAACAAGGTGGAGGCACAGATGGACAGCAGCCTGGGATCACAGGAAGGGGTCACCCCTATGACCTATCCTTCCTGAGTCCCCTCTGCTCATTCCTTCAGTGCCCCTCTCCATCTTCTGCCTCCCCCTAATCCAGCTGTTTTCCACCTTGCAAAACAAATCCAAACAAAAACCTCCCACCTCTCATACACAAAACAGGATGTACAGGAAAATAAAGCATTTCTGATTCCCTTCTCAGGGGATCAGGACCAGGGCTGTTCCCTTGACTTTACATCAAAAGCTAATCCTCCCACCTCCTCCTCATAGACAGGCAAGTTCTCCAGACTCTTCCTCATTACATAAGGCACATGCATAATCCTTCCCCTCCCACAGAGCATCTCAAGAAACACAATCCTCCGCCTCCCCCTCAGTCACACCAAGTCTAATCCCAACACTTCTGACATTCCCAGCTAAATAGCCATCAGTACAGTGAGAGCAAATGGAATGAAGCACAAACTCTGCACATGGTTTAAACCACAGCCTCACAACTGATTCTCTCAATTTTCTACTCAGCCTTCATGTTTTGCCTCATACTTGCAACTTAAAATTATTTTTCTATATAAATTCTGTCTTGTGTTTTACTTTTCCTCTGTAGTTTCTTTTGTGAGGGATGAGAGGGAGACAGGGTGTTTTTTTATTAGTGAATAGCAGATTTTGTTTTGTTGGTGGCATTTTATGGCCATGTTTTAGAAACAAGTTCACGGTAAGTTCAGAGGAAAGGAATTTTCAAAGAAAATCTAGCACAAAGCATTGTGGGGAATGATATGGAAAGTTGACAAAATGATAAACAATGAAAAAAACAATTAAGTGTGGGGAAACACTGCATCTGTATTTATCACAGTAACTTTTCTTATGGAAAATGCTTTATTGTCTGCAGTTTCTGAAAGAGATCTTAACCCAGGCTATGAAAGTAGAATGCTGCATATATAATGGGTTTGAAACATATTTTTTATATATATGGGAAAAAAAGAAAATGGCAAATATGTCTGTATGAGATAAGGCTTTCAGAACAAAATATAATACATGGAAATCCTTTCTTGAAGTGCTTTGTGGTCTTAAGGAGGTAGGAAACTTGAAACAGTTACAGTAAACACAAGTCTAAACAAGGTGTGAAAAATTGGGGCAGAGGCAGAAACAAAACCTGAAGCAAGCAGTTAAAAGAAGTAAGAGAAGTGATGTCTTACATGGTCACAGCTAATCTATTTACAGTTACTTTAGGTTCCATTTAGGAACTCAGTTGCAAATAAACAGAGAATGTCTACACCCAACATTTAGCAAAAGTAGTTAGAAACGGAAGAGTAAGTGGAGAGACAGGCACTCAGAACTTCCAGCTCTAATTCCAGGTTCCCTGTATGGAATTGGCTAAGCTGTGCCACCTCTTAAACCAGTTCCTTCCCTGAATAATGGGGTGATGGCACTTTCCTCTCAAGCATGCTATCAAAATGAATTAACTAAATTATATTAACGAAGGCTCTCTCACTGTCCTCCCGCAAATCTTCTGCCAAGGCTCCTTACTTGCCTGGATGTCCACAAAGGCTATCCTGACTGCTGGGCAGCTGGTGTATTAAGAGACCAGCCTATTATATCTGTATCTACATTACAGAACAATTTGGTGCAACAGAGGCAGAGGACAAGACCTTTGCAGCTGTTACCAGGGCACCTCCATCTATATTATCTGGGCTCAGGCTGACTACTGACTAGATTCAGCCTTGTGTGCTGTCCTGAATCTTGTGTGTAGCTCACTTTTGTTTCGAGGGACCAACCACAGGTTTAGATCCTTGTATTTCTCTCAGTGCTCAGAGTATCTGTGGTGTGTTTCAGCACAGTAAGTTCTGCTTTGTTTTCCTCTAGAGGAATCTAGCTCGACACAAACCAAACCATTCTTCAAACCAAGCTGACATATGCTAAGTAAAAAAGACCAGGGAGATTTTCTTCAAAGCCACAGGAGTGGTCCCAACCAAAATGCTAAAACAAAAATGTTAGTAACTGATGCTAACTATTATAATTTCTCTTTATGCATTCCCTCTATCTCCTTATCCATATCTGGGCTGTTTTCTTTGTTAGTCTTCAAGATACATTTAAGTTTTACACCATGTAGAGTTTTGGTGGTGAAGCCACTCTATGAAAATTGCTCCTGGCTGCAGTTTACAAGGACTCACAAGCACCTGCAGTGGCACAGGATGAAGTGCAAAAAATTGATATGCAAAGGCAGAAAGAAAACTGTGTTTATAAACTGTTTTCCCCACTGCACTGTGAAGTGGTTTAAGACAGCAAACTTTTGGGATGCAGTCAGATACTATGTTGAAGAATTATTTGGTTTATTATCTGTACTATAAAATTAAGTTTCTAAACCATAATGCATTTAAATATAAGTGTTAATAATTTGTCTTCTTTTGCTGGTATGTCTTATCTTCCAACTTATTTTCTTTCTGAAAGGACATTTTACCTATGGATACAAACCTCGTTGCAGGGTTTTTCCCATCTGTTGAAGGAACAGATAACAAATATAACTGTCAGGAGTACTGTTGGCTGCTTTCTATTTTGTATATGAAACAATTACTCAGAGAGTGTCAAAAAGACATTTGGTAATGAAAGAATAGAGAGTATTTAGTAAATACAGAAAAAGGACAACTTCTTGATACAAGCCAACCAACATTTTAAGTAACAAGACTTCAATTTTTTTTGTTACTGTGCTTTTAATTGCAGGAGGTGTCGACTCCTATTCTTGTGGAGAAATCAGCCAGGAATCGACAATAATGAGGAGTATATTCAAAAAGGTTACTTCAAGCACCAGGAAGCTAATCTTCTTTGGTTATTCATAACTACTAAAGAGATAAAAGCTTATTCACAGAATAATTCAGAGCACCTAAGCTAAACACTCTGTCTGAACCACCTTCCACCCACATCCTTCCCCACTGAGAGAGGAACAGATGAAAGCCAGCCTTAAGTTAGTCCTTCGGAATAACCCCTGTTTGTGAACAGCATTTCCATATTCTTCATCTCTTTAATCAGGAGGTTTAAAACACATTGTTTTATTTTGAACTGCGAGTGCTTCAATTTTGTCAGTCAAATCCCACTGAAATATTCTCAAATTTTAACACTTCATTTGGCCTTGCCATTAAAAATGCTTCAATGACTCTCTAAAGTAGAAGTATTTCAGCTTTGAGAGGTATTAATTTGTATCAATTTGCAGGATAATATGATTTAACTTACCAATATTCTTGTGGACTCCTGCTACTGATATTCAGCTAAGGTCCTCATATATACTGTTTCAGCTTAAGGTAAATCAGAATTGACCTGATTACAACCAAATTTCAGAGATACTTTGCTGTTACTACTTTGTAGTCAGTCCCAGTGAATCGGCATTCAAATAATAAGTTTATCGTTAAATAGTGTCTTAATACCTCAAAAATATTCTAATGCCCTAGACAAATACTGTTTTACTGTGCTATACCTTAAAGGTAGACACAAGGAACAGTAAAATCCTGGAGATGCTTCTGATGGGAGCACTGTGCAAAAGATGAGTGGCTCTGTGTTAACAGGGATCACCCAGCAAACTCTGATTAAAAAAAGCAGTCTGCAATACTGTACCTTTAAGTCTTGGAAATATTATTTTTTAGTTTGTTTTGATTTTTGGATCAAGTTATTTTTGTAAATGAGAATAAAGTATCATATTTAAAGTAGGTATTAAATTGGCCACTTTTAATTTCCTAGGGACCTAAGAAGCCTCAAAAAGCAGAATTGTAAAAAGTATTTTACTTTCATGTTTCTAATCATTATTGTCTTTCTTGCTTCTAAAATCAAACCAGTTTTTCTCATCGTTTCTTGAGAAGTCAGAACAAAATATTTGCAGACCAAAATCCTTGTGTGACCCAGAAACATCAGTACTTTCCAAAAACATAATAACATGCTAACCTAGTAATGCAAACCTGATGCTTTACCTACTTTTTACTAAATCACACCGAAATGGTCCATTGTGGCAATCTCATTGCACATGTTGCCAAATTTCCTTTATTAAAGACATTCACAAAAACAAAACCTTCAATTAAGTATTAACTAATCATCTCATGGTCTAATCAGATTGTTTGCACACTTAAAATAATTATTGGATCTGCAAAGCATATTTTTTCCTATTTATTTTATTTATTTTTATTATTATTATTACTTTATATTTTCTATAGATAACACAGGGTTCAGTTGACTTCCAAGTCTTCTGAGAGACTCAGTGCAATACTGGTTTGGAAAATGTGAAGATTGAAAAATCTGGCCCTAAGTGTCCATCTCTACTTCTCCCACAGTGTATCAAGCTTTCCCTCCTTTGAGTTAATGTCAGAGCTGAGCTTTTAATACACGGCCTTAGATTAATTTATGAGTACATTTAAGGAATGTGAGGTCACTCAAGCTAGCAAACCAGCTGGCCTCCATGCAACAGAGTAAAACAAAAACTTCAGGGAAAAAAGTCTCCCTGGACTTACGTCAAACAATGTATAAAATAAATCTTTTAAATTTTACTTTAAAACACATAAATAAAACTATATTGTCATGCTTGAAAATGCAGGCCTATTTTAAATGGTAGCCACAGATGCAGCAGAGAAAATGGGATTTTTCCCTGTTTTGTCCTTACACGGCAGAATCCACAGTCATGGCTACTTTATTACCTCTGAAAACGAATATCTAAGGGAAAGAGACTCCCTTTAAACTCAAAATGAGTAAGACTTTGTCAGTTCTTTGATATAACATCATGTGGAATGAAGGATGAAAAGCCTTTCCAATACAATACACCAAGTTGTTCATGCTGCTGTCTGCAAGGCTTTAGTCAGGTGAATATTGTATAGACACTGAAGAAACATCGATGCCAACAGCTCCAATACATCATTTCACTGGCAGTTTGTGAAAAATCAGGGTTAATCTATAAAGACCACAGGGCAGACTAGAGGAAGTCAGTATTTATGGGCTCCTCTGCACTCAGAAGAAAAAAAAGACATAGCATGAAGACAGCATCAGTTTCCTACCTTCTTCAATTTACGGATTAACTTGAAGTATTCCAGTGAAATGCAGAAACCCTACACTAAATTTGCCTTAGTTTTTGCAACACCCTCCTAACACAACAGTCAGAGTCTGCCAGTTTCCTGATAAATCAGCCATACGTGGTCAGCCACTCTGGAGCTATACATTGCCATTCAGGGAGACAGTAGAGGAGGTCTAGACAACCCTGCTTCTCCAGGGACAAAGCACTGCAAAGAACATACATATTTACACAGACCCAGTGTTGTCAAATATTGTGATTTTGCCATGAGATTCATAGCAGGCATTTCTCTTACAGTTCTGCTCTGCTTATTGGAGAATATCAGCTCCAATTTAACAAAGAAATGGAGCTACAAGCTGTGATGCTTAAAAAAACCCACCCTTGAAAGTGTGAACCCTGACAACTCCAATGCAAGAAAAATATAGAAGGGGATTGGGTTGTTTTTTTTTATCTTACGATTTCAAAATGATTTTGTGGCCTGCTTCAACTGGTAATATTCACACAGATGGGTTAAATGTCATTTTGCACTCTGAATTAACTTCCCTAAAATCTGTTCTCCAAGCCTTGTCACTCACCTGAGTAATCCTCCTGGTTTTAAATGGGCCTCCATAAGTGACCAGACTAGTTTACTTCTGCACGCTGATGAGCGTTACGTAGGAGGTGCCGATACTCCCACATCCCTTTAAAAAGAAGATTAGGCACTAAGATAAGTGAAAACTTCTGTTCAAATTGGCTCAAATCCTTCTCCTATTTAAATTGGTGGCAGAACTCCCACTTACTTCAAAGGTCCAGGACAGGCACACTGTATTAATTAGGACAGTGCAGAAACCCTCATTACAAAACTGAAGCGTGTGACGCTCACCTGATTTAAAGGAAAACAAAACAAAAACAAAAAAAACCCCAGCCTTGGATTTGCATCTCTGAGAACACTGAGCACTGAGACTTGGGTACAGAAGTCCCAAGCATTTTGGATTTTGAACTAAAACGATGCAAGAATGAGATACGTTTATTCATTACTCATTTGTTATAAGCTTGAAAGTAAGGCCCTTTTACAGCAGCTCTAAATTTGTTGTAATTCACGTAAACGAGAACAAAACTTGACCAAACAGTAGGTCATATTTGCTACAGCTCTACTTCACTGAAGAGGGCTGCAGCTTTTTAATTTTAAAGGAACGTAGGCCTTTGCACCACTCTCTGCAAAAGGAAAGAGCCCCCTTAGCAGGATGTGAGCCGAAATTCCAGTGTTGTCACATCAGGCTCTTCTGACAGCGAATCCCCAGTGCGGGGCAAATACAATCCATTTAATTTATCCTCCTGGCTCATTCCCACCCCTAGAATATGGCAACACCAGGCTGGCCCATGTGAAAATATCCTCTCTGCCACGTCAATTAAACCTGAGAACTGCACTTGGCAGGGCAGCAGCAATGCTTGCTCAGTCCTGACAGAGCAGGGGCTGAGCCCGAGCTGCTGCTCCCCAGACCAAGTGGTGACACATGCAATTCAGCCTTTTTTTGAAGAGATCGGGGAGCAAGCAGGCTAATGTCAGGCTGAATATTTTTAATATTTATAATGAATAAAATTATATGCTTGGAATGCATCATTCAGCATAACAGCATTAAAAGCTAAATTTTTATTTGGATTATATTCATGGTAATAATAAGGAATGTAGGGGGTTTTTTGTGACATAGGTTAAAGAGTCTGTAACCTCTAATTTGACAGGAACTCTATTATCACTCTCTGGAAAATTAGACAAGATAGAATATTAAGACATCCAAAAACTGACACAAATAGAAAACTAGGTCTCTCACTTGCTCCTCTTTCTTTAAACAAGGAAGATGATTATATGCTGTTTGACATTCCATTTTCAGGGCAACTAAAGAGATGCCGGGAGTCACACTTCATTTATTCTTCCAAATGCCACCACTGAAAAAAAAAAATGTGTTGGTATTTGAAGGCACCATACTCCCACAAACAGCGGCCAGAATTAACCTTGTCTTCCTGATGGATTCATTTGTGAAGTCCCTCAGTTTAGTTTCTCAAGATGAAATTAAAAATACCCTCATGGCTGAGTGTAAGCACTTAAAGCACACACACTACATGGTGGGCCAAAACTCCCCAGGGTGTAGCCTCGCTGAACTCATTGTATTAGACAAGTCAAGGGGAAATATGTTCTTGTAGAGATTTCCAGCCTCAAGATATTTGGATTTGCTTAAGGTTAGCATCTGAACTTTTACATAACTATTCTGACTGAACCTCACAAAACTTGGAGGTTCACAACCCGCTCCGGAACTAAGAGCAAAAAAAAAATTACTTTTGCAACTCTTTCATGATCCCCAGTAAGATGTTTTGCTTTACAGTGTGAATAAAACAATGTTGTTTTATATCTTGTCATCCCAGTGAACAAAGGCATAATGTTGCACACATTTCTGTAAACAAACAAACAACCCCCCCATGTTTCTGTTGGAATTTTATCAATCCAAAATAGGCAAAAATAAAATTCAATTTTTGAAAATCTACTCAAAGCTGACACAAAAAATCAGAATCATTAGTGAGTTTTTTAGTCTGTTTTTACTCAGGCAAAAGTCCCATTGAAATGAAGCCAATATTACTTCAAAATCTGAATACTGTTTCATTCAGCTTTTCAGCACCAAGATGAAGCTTTAGTTACAACCATCTGTCATGGGTATAATCTCATAGCACTGATACCCATTTCTCTTAAATATAACCTTTCTTCATAAACTCTTTATCTACCTCTAGGGTATATACAAAGCTCAAAAAAATACAAACGAAAAATCACTATTTTCACTATTATTGTACATGAACAATAATAGTACCTTGCAGTGTAATAAAAATGCATCCCAGATAGCTTATCTAGGCTGAAACACACACTACAATACAGTATCTTGAAGACAGAGATTAAGACTTGTTTTGGCACATCTTGAAAGAACGTATGAACCAGAGGGATGGTGGAGAAGAAGACAATGTTGTATTTTTAGATTTCAACACATTGTGAGGTTTCTCAAATGGCAGTTCCTCCATTACCATTAAAAATCTACTATGTATGCATATTAGACTATTAATAAGATGACGTTTACAAGGTACTTTCAATGGGAAAAATCACAGAGACACAGAAAAACATTGCTAGAATTGTGTCCAATAACCAAGCATAATCATCCTTGAGAGCTTGCATTCCTCAATACCCAAGTAATTTCACACTGATCTTGGTAATGTGTGACAAAAAGCTCAGAACTCTGGACAAAACAGAGAAATAGGGGTTGATGGTGACTGAAATGAGGAAACAGCAGAGGCACTGAACTGGGTGTCATCCAGCTGGGGCTGCACCTCTAACTGGGCTACTGACACACTTCTTTCTCTCAGACCAAGTAGTGGGTCGTGCCAAACTCAACTATCCAAAAGGCCTGTGCAGTTCAAGGTGTGGACACAGACTTTTATTTGCCCTCTGACCTGTCTGGCTGGAATCCATCCTGGTCTGTACAGCCACATTAGCAGGATGCTCTGTCCACCCACAGTGCTGGGACACAGTAATTTAGTTTTTTTACTTCCAGACTAGTCTGAGCACGCCCTTCCCTGCAGACATACCCCTTACTGAAAAATAACCGGTCAAGGTCAAAAGAGAAATTCCAAGTAGTGCTACATTAAGTGCTATATTGATTGGTTGTTTTTATTTTCACACCTAAAATCCTAAATAATGTATTATCTTTCAGCATACCAAAATCTAAAAGTCATCACCAACTGCCCAGAACAAAAAGCAGGACAAAGAGCTGTTCAGGGGAAAGAAGACTCTTGATTTTTGACATGTCTAAAATTTTTGACTCAAAACAGATTTTTTTTACATCAGTTGTGATTTTTGGAGATGTGGAAGGACTTACACTGCTAATGATAAATTTTTGAACCTAAGAGATTAGTTTGGGATTTTTTGCAGGGAGCACCATTTAGAACAGACACTTCCAACTCCTCAAGATGAGCAGCTGCAAAAACACAGTGCTTTAATTTTAGAAGTCCCTATCAGACTTCCTGAGGATTCTGGGAAGTGTAGTCTCCTATCTTAGTTTTCTCCTAAAATGTAATAAAGTTAAGACAAACCATTCAGGTGTTTTTGTTGGTAAACACGAGGCAAATATTGCTTCCTGAAATTATCTTCACAACTGAAGGGAAGAAAACCAAGTGAGCCTATTCCTCTGGTGTAAACAGATTATCCCCTTGTTTAAAGTGATGAACTTGTCTCTCCCTTTTGCTCAAATACATAAAACAATATATCTTATCTATTTGCCAGGATACTGGGTAATATCTCCAGGGCTGGCTATCAGCTGGTTTAATTGTAAGACAGTTTTACATTAGGCATGGGGAGAGGGGGAATTTGGTAAGCACCGAGAAGAGGGCAGGAGCAGAAAATAGGTCAGATAGCCTACAAACATGCCAGAAACAGAGACTAATAGGTCTTCTTTTTATTCTATAATAAAATTAATGTTGCCCCAGCAGCATGCTATTTGGTACATCCATCTAATCTATTAAACAAACAAGAAGACAAAGGATTAGCTGAAGATAGTACTCCTGTGTATTTGTGAACTAGTTTCTCGTAATTAACAAAATTGATGATAAATATAATTTTGTTTTTACTTTCTCTTCATTTTCACATACAAACATGCAATATTATCTATCAGCTAGAATAAAATCTGCTAAACTGATTATGAAACTACAAATCTATGATTTATTTATATGCTCAGTAACAGCATTTTCCTTTTTGCTGGTTCCTTCACGTACTAAAAAGAAAGGGCAAAACAGGAGGAGATATGCACAATTTCACCCACCAGAATTTCACATTAAACCCCACAACGTGCACACAGCAAAGAAAACAGTGCAAAAAAACATGAAAGGGGAGAAAACGCTGGACAACTCTGAACAAAAGCAATCTCAAGTACAAAGACTTGAGATCTTTTTAAGATCTTTGCAAGCAGAGAGGAAAATAAGTGCTTCAAAATGGGGGCAAAGTGAAGAGGGTTCTTTATAAACACTGACTCGAAGCCTTCAGACATTAAAGACTCACATTATAGACCAATGCTATAAACTCCCCCAAACCTCGTCTCTCTAAATGCTTGAATTAATTTTTCTCTTGTCACTGGGAATTAAGTTTACTTGGTCAATCAAAACTGTCTGATTCTCTGCAAGAATTTTCAGCCCTCAGTACAGTTTGTAAGCAGCTCTGCAGAACAGGCCCTTTGAAACTATAAAAGAAGAGAGGGGTAAATGGCACCACTGCAGCAGGGAGAGTCCTGCAGAGAGGAAATCCAACAAAAGATGCATTATGCTGTTAACAATAAGAAAACAGCTCTATGATTTCCTCTTATTTCTAATATTTATATTGGCTTGATGCCCCAAAAAACCCGTAAGTCCTCCTGCATCTCAAAATCTGAATGGAGTTTATAGACAAAATTTAAAGACTACAGGTAAAATATTTTTTCTCTAAAAATACCATTGCTGGTATTTGAAAAATTCTCTTTTCCCTGCTTTGCCTCACAGGCACAGTGGACAAGTGTGTTCAGTTAAAGATTCCCAAATTTATCATATCTGCTGCAATGACAGCATACTCACATGATGACAGTAGCCAAGATATCAGTGCTGATTCATATCTGCATGAAACTCACTCTTCGGTTCATAAAATTCTTCTTATCTTTTTGTTAAGTTTAAGGTCTGCTGGAATCTAAAAGCTCAAAGTGAAAAACAGCCTGTGTCTATTCTGGGGCTGAGCTAGAAGGAAAAAACTGAGTTCCACAGCTTTCCCCCCAAACAGTAACACATTCAGTTTTATTTATAACTCTCACCTATTTTGGAAATTTTTGTGAACCTGGCCTGACATTCAAATTGGCAATTCAGCTTAAAACTAGGGAAAGCTCCTCTCCTTTTATGCCTCCATACAACTGCTTTGAGAAGGTTAACAAACAACAAAGATATTAATAGCATACCATGGCATGACCTACGAATGTCCCAACATGATTATTACATTCTAAAAACCAGAGGTAAATAGACAAAAACCTACTCTGAACTGCTCCTGTTAAGCAGCAAACAGAAGAAGAAGGAAAAGATAGTGTCTATATGTTGGAGATTATAAAAGGTTCTAAAAACTGCAGTGTGACTTTGGCATGGGTGACACAGAGTTGCGAATGTTTTCAAGGAGGTCCCATCAGACCCTGGAGCTAACGATCCTCTTTCAAATCTGTCTGCTTCTTCCTTTTAATCTTCCTTTTCTGCTGTTTTTGCTTGAGAGAAAACAACAAGGCATGATGCTGTGGGAGAGATGCCAATACTCAGCTCCTGCTGAGAAGTGGAGGGAAAAAAAAAATAAAATAAAATAAAAATGTGTCTGAGCTGGAGCTGCTGATTCCTGCTCACTTTGTGCAGAGGAATTAAACAGCATCTCCCTTCACTGCCTAAATAGGGCAAATTTGGTTTATCTGGCTGAGAGAATGTCTTTCACTGAGGGTGTGAAGGAAAATGACGTGTGTTTGAGGTAGAAGAGGGATGTGTCAATTTAACTCTGTCGCTGCCTCAAGCAGCATCCAAGGGAGGTGGGAATTGCCCTGCTCCAGGTGGGGTGTCCCTCCACACCTGCCTGGACAAGGAGATGCAGCAGCTCCTCCCTGGTGGAACATCTCAGACCATGAGCCACAGACACACTTCTGATGACAGAAGGAGCGGCTGGGTATGGACAAAAAACAAACCAAAATAAACAAAAAAAATCCATTTTGTCTCGTTTTTTGAGCAAAGATTTTTGATACTGTAGAAAATGGAATTTTTGGAATTCAGCCTTTAACTTCTTCCACCTACTTTAGTTTTTTAAAACAGCATTTTTAACTGAGAGGATGACACAGGAGATGTCTGAACAAAGCTATTTGCTGTTCTTCTGTCTCCATCACAGGGTGTGGCTTGGAAAACTGGAATTTCTACCACATGGCACAACTGCCACGAAGAACAAGCACCACATTCAGTATTTAGTCTTAAACATGATTTTTCTAAAAAGAACCTCTTCATAAATTACAAAAAAAAATTAGCAATACTGGCATCAATAATTAGCAACACTGAAAGCCTCTAATTATTTTTACATAGGAAACCAAACACCATGATCTACATAAAAAAAAACCTACAGTGCACAGAGAAGTCAAGTATTTTCTCCTAATCTGATGTCTTTTCCATGGTCCCACAGTTTCTTCATCTCCAAACACTGACTCAGAGTGTAATTACAAATTTGGGAGGTTTTGATACATTACTGCAAAAGAACTTGTCTTCTGTGGAAGTCCACAGCATCTGCATTTACATTCTGAAAATATTACCATTATTCTGTTCCAAAGGAGAACTGATCACCTTGCTCTAAAATTGGGTTGTTTCCAGGCAGTGAAAAGCAGAAAAAATGATTGTGATGCCCAGTCAGAAACAGACACACGCATACACACAGAGCTCAGAACTAACATTTCCTTTTACAAATCCAGGCTAAGACAATAGAGTACATCCAAAACCATGAGCAGCATCCTAATTTTTGGGGCACCTCCATGGGCCAGTGTCCAGGCTCCCAGCAATGCCAAACTCCTCCTCCCCCTCCACAGGCACGGTGACAATTTGCATGGATAAGCAAAAGTATTCAGCAGCTGCTGGATTTCACATCCAACTTTTCCACTTCCCCCCCCACAGTCCCAAGGCAAGGCCACAGCAGAAAAGCAAGCAAGTCAGACAGCAGCACCCCACAGGCCACCAGCTGGACTGCTCAGAGTTATTCCAGCTTTAAGAGGGGTTTTTCATTTTACTGTTTATGTAGGAAGTTACATCCTTCTCTCTCTCTCCTTTCCTTCTTCCTCCCACCAGTTATTCATTTAACTTTTTGGAAGCAAACAGAAAAGGGAGCCAGCACTTGCAGGGAGGGCACCTACCATGGAGATTTTGTCCTCCCTCTGACAGTCGTCCCAGCAGCAGCAGCACAAAGCTCAGATAACAGAGGCACGGCTCACAGCCAGGCTCTCTCACCTGGATTGCCAGCGAGCTCTGAGCTCCAAGGCTGGCAGCTGAAGTCACACCCCTCCTGTGTGACACACAGGGACACAGGAGAAAGGGTTTTCCCTCTGAAGACCTTTCCCCAGTTCCAGCCCTCTGCACTGTGGGCCATGCAGAGGGAGCAAAGAGGTCTGTCCCCAGGGATTTGCACCCTGCCACGCCTGGCCCTGACAATCCATGATGGGATGATGCCTCTGTGAGAGGGTGGCCCTGATACCAGATGCTAAATGTCACAGAGATGGGAGCAAAAATCAGAAAAAACAAGTTAAATAGATTCCCTCTTTCTCATACATGTGTGAGTTATTTCTCCATTCTGCAGCCAATGCACAGGCTCCAGAACTGCAGCTTTCTTCACACTAGTTCAGCCCTTCTTTCCAAAACCAAAGAGGCTTAATTTGAAGCTCAGTTCAGTCAGGAAGGAAAAAACAGTCCTTCAGCTGCAAAGATTTTCAAGCCATATGTAGTACTTTGGGGTTTGAGTTTTCCTTGCATCATTTACCCTGTGCCTGGTCAAACATTTTTTCTCCCTTGACTTTTCCAGGTCTCTTCCTCACCAGCCCACCAGTTTGTACTCACATGACTGTTTTAATGAGCCTTCCTTAATCCATCCCTTCAGACCAAGCTGTTTTAATATTTCTGCTTTATTAATTTCTTTTTAAATTCTAAGCAACTAAACAAACTTAAAAAGCAATTATTTGCAGGAAGGACTGGTAAGAAGAAACCAAGTTTCTCAATGTTTTCAAACAGAGCATCTGATCTATTTAACAGAAAATAACACATAACTGTAAGACTTACCTTAAGTTTTGACCAAGCTATGCAGGAGAAATCTGAACTTCAGTTATCATGCAATATGCAAATTTCAAGATGATATTTTAGCTGATGTTTAGTTGAAGCATGTGGCAGAAAACCTGGCTCACAGCAAAAAGCCAGCTTGCCAGGAAGGCTTCTGTGCCTGCTAATACAGAGATGCAGACAAAAGAGGTTCTGCAAAACCTAAATGAACAGACCTAATTTATCTAAGTCCTTGACAGCCCACACAGTACAAAGCAGAGGTCTTAGGGCAGCAAGAGGGGGAAGTCTGTACAAATACAGCACAATTTTTTGCACCTCCGTATTCTGCAGATGGGCCATATTGCTTACAAAGGTTGAATGCTTTTGACTAGGAATGAAGAATACCACAGCAGTTGATTTTTATTTGTTTACTGTTAATAAAACTGCCTAAAGCAACCCTTGCTTTTGCCTGCCTCCCCTTTGGAGCCTCCCATCCCAACATGCTGCCATTCTCTGTTTTACACCTGTTGCATAAACTGCAAATACCAAACTAACTAGAAAATACCTGGGCAAAAGGGTACTCTACATGCATTTCCCAGTGGTTCCCTGCCTTGTGGAAGCTGGTGGCACTTGCACACCACAGGGACAACAGAGATTTTAGAAAAAGAGGTGGCTTTTCTCCTTTCAATACAGTTGCTAGTGTTGGAGGGCACATTCAATTTGTTTATCTGGAGGGGGTGAGCATATGTCAGGAAGAAAAAGGGAAACAAATTCCTATTTTTTAAAGTGCTGCAAAATTGTCTGAGGAAGCTGTAGGTTAGCACCACTGCAAACTGTTGCTGCATTAGTTTTGCTTTTACTGTGGAACACCATGGGGTAAAACCTTAGTCTTCCTCTAAAAAAAACTCAAAACAAACCTATACTGGTATCAGAAAAGGGTGGGGGAGAAAAATGACAGCCACTGGCCTACCCTTTAACCTTTCTAACAGAGCTGGTGGCCGCAATGAAGCTTAATCAATGCAATGGAAGTGACATTTCACAGTCAAATCAAATTAAATGGAAATGAAAGGAAAATCTGAGGTCCAACCTAAAGGCTGTTCCCTCTTGCACCGAGGTCATTGCCATGGCAACTAAATGCTACAAATGTGTAGAGTAAATCCTTAACAAATCTGTAGAAAGCATGTCCAATTGAATATGATAGTTTCTGTCACTGTACTTTGTACCTTTCAAAAGAAAGGGAGACAATAAAACAAAGCACATCTTAGAGCCCATGTAGCAGAAAAGAAGTTCTGCCAGCAAGTACAGGGCACAGCAGTGCACTTAATCTTCCTCTTATGCTTGGACATGGAGAAACTGAGCAGCTTTACTGTAAGACAGCAAGTGGGGAGCTATGGACAGGGACCATATTAAGTGGATTAGGGCACGGTGTGTTACAATTTTCAGTCTTGCTTCAAATGGAGAGCTGATGACAGTGAAAACTTCCTCGTGTCACTGCAAACGCATTTCATCGTGGTTGAGAGCGATTCCTACAGCAGAGTGCCCACAGCTTCCACCATCCCACCCAGCTTCAGCATGTGCCTCCCTCACCCTTCTGCCCCTGCCTGATGTGAGAAGGCTGCTTTCTCAGAGGGCTTGGGATGGTGAAGGGCCATAAGATTAGAAAACATCAGCAGCTGCTAGAAAATATCAGGGATGGTCGCACCTTTTTGCTTGCAGCCCTTTCTCTGTCCCACTCCAAAACAATGGGGCTGGAGCAGCTGCCCCCTGAGCTGCCCATGGCACTCCCTGGGCACAGAGGCTGCTGGAAAAGGGGACACGAACCCATTTCACCCCCTGCACACTCCAGCATCACGGGCAGCCCTCACCCCTATTCTCTCTGCGTCAGCTCTGACTGACACATGGGCAAACTCCACACCTCTCCGTGCCCCTGTGGAGAATTAAAGGTAATTACCAATTCCTACTGCCACTCAAGGCCTATATTTCACTCCTCAGCCTAACAGCTTCTGACAACGAAGGGCAATTTAAGAACCACATCAAAATACAACAGTCGCACTCTCACACTCTCTCTGCTATTTAATTTCAACATTTCCACCTGTGTAAGCAAAGAGATGAGGAGCAGGAAAGGCACTAGGCAGGATGTGGGATTTTTTTTCTTTTTCTTGCGAGACGTGGAAGAGTTTTCACACCGAGCTGTGACCTTCCCCAAACTCGTCACTTATCTGAGCTGCATAAGGTGGCAACCATTATCATCTCCTTGAGCAGGGTGAAGTTTTGATTCCGCTGTGGTGATGCAGTCACCGCGCATTACGGGAGATCTCGGGAGATTCCGTGCCCTGGGCCAGCACGGGCTGGGAGGATGGCAAGTCTGATCCGAGGTGACATTTCCTACTCAAATACAGACAGCCCCGGGACATCACACACCTTCCTGCATGAATAGCAATACACACTAATGAACTAATTTCTGGGGGGAAATCGTTACTTCCTCAGTGGGTGGGGGAGGAGACTTCCCCGACACTTCAACCAGAAAAGGGTTCTGGTTTTCTTGTTGGTTTTTTTTCAGCTTTTGCTACTTCACGTGGCTATACAGAGCATCTCCAGCCCAGGCCATGGAGTTAGGATCTCTGTGTGATGCATCCCACACTGGGTACACGAAATCACACACACTCCTCTGCAAAGGAACACCACAGAGCATCCACATGCCCCACCATGCTCGAGTCTCAATTATACATAAGGAAATAAATTTACTCTGAATTCATTCTGGTATTATATTCACTCAGTATTGCTGGATATTCTAATTTAGACTAGCCAAGCCCTCTTTTTTTATCACGCATAACAGTGATATTTACAGATCATTTCACATTTCTTTTACCCTTTAAGTGCTGCTGAATGTTTGTGGTCATTTATTCATGCTCACATGAGTTGTAAATGCACTCAGAAAATTTGGCTGTCAGACCAGGCAAGATGGTTATGCTGGAAGAATAGAAGTGACAATTTGCTGTAAAATATACGTAAGCTCTGACTCAGAGACACAAAAGACCAAGGAAAATTGCCTTCATATTACCATTATTGTGTTTTCTCTTGAGCTTCCGGGGAAAAATAAACTGAAAAAGTACTTCAGAGGACCAGGTAGATCAGGAAAGCAGTAAATTAATGTATGGAGAGGGGAGAACAAGTACAAAGCTGCAGGCACAAGCACTTGGTGCTGAGACCAGTGTTTTGCCCACACAAGTGGTTTCTTGTCAATAGAAATTGTTAATACCAACACTAAATTTTAGAGGGTTTATAATCTAGAAATCTACTTACTCTCATAGCAAGTCTCTGTGCAATGCAGGTGGTGAGCACCATCACTCAGGTGCCATCAGGACATTTCACCAGAGTAAAATACAGTGTTTAACCCTCAGGTCCTTAATCTTTGCTTTGGGTTAAAGGAAATGGAGAGGGTTTGACATAGAATGGAACATTACAGAACAGAGCCAGGGAAAAAAGAGCAAGGAAAAGTGAAAGGCACTGAATATATAAAGAGATGAAATGTTGGGAAGAGACCCCTATTCCTATTGTATCAACACTCCTTGCGCCCAGTTGTTCTTACTGAGAGAGAAGCAAAAGGCCTGTGAGAACTAACAGCTGGTGAATTATCTACTCAGAGCTTCAGAATTATATGAAAGGAAACTATTTAATAAAATCTCACCTTTGTTATGGAATTCAGTGTCAATAACACATATAACTTTTTTAAAAATTCCTAAATTTTTACATAAATATCTTTGAGATCTTCCTTAAAAAAAAAAAAGGAGTGTCACAAAAAGCAGAATCTGCAATGTGATGGACAATGACAAGCAAATAAGGATTCTGAAACAATTTCTATCTATTTTTTCAGTACTGTTTGATACATATTTTCTCATGTTATTTCTTTTATATTATTTTTGAGATCTAACAACTGCTTTTAATAAGCAACTGTTATTGCAAACATATAATTATACTAGGCCACAATCCAACAAAGCACTTAAAAGCACAGATTAAAGACACTGAAAACAATGGGATTATTTATGTGCTTAAGGTTAAGCATTTGCTGAAGGACTCGGATGGATCAAAGCCCCATTTCTATTACATCTACAGACAAAATATTATATATGTTAATTAAACGTAAAATATATGTAAATTAACCAGCACATGAAAAATAGCACTTGCATAAATGTTTTTAACCCTATATAATTTGTAATCATAGAATATTTCAGTTAGTCAAGATGAAAAATAACTGCTAATATCAACCATTTTATCACAGAGAGTGACAAATTCCTGGAACTGAGCAACTACAAAATAACTTGCCATGAGAGCCTTCCCCTCATAAACCATCTCCTGAGTAAGTGCTTCACGTTCGGAGGCAAAAAGGAGAAAATAAAGAGACAGAAAGCACATCTCATTTACCTTCAAACTTCAGTAATTCATGCAAGATTTGCTCTTTTTTTAAAAATCAGAATAGTTTTATTAGGAAGATCCACAAGTTATTTGTAGGTAGTGCCTAATAATCCTATTTTATAAAAATATCTTCCTTGTATTTTTCATTGAACAATTCCTTGTTCGTGAATTAAGGATGAAATTGACAACAGTGATTAATTTCTATTTTCTCCAGAATTATTTATTTTGTTTAACTGTATACCCTTTCTTATTCTTTGACACTAATAAAAAACCCATCTTGACTAAAAAAACTTGCAAATAAATATTTCCACTGTAAATTACTATGTATTTTATATTAACCATTTCAAATAAATAAAGCAATTTTTATGATATTTCAATTCAAAAAAAGCTAGAAAAAGTCTCTCGATAAAGTTGAAAATTTTCCATTTTAAACATTAGCCTTAAAAAGCACTATTTGATATACAAATTACCATCTGAAAATTACTTTCACCTGATATTTCTTTTTAATTTTATGGTGTTAAAATAGAAAAAGCCTTTATTTCATTACAGTGTTGTGACAGATGAAGCCAAAAAGACTTTATAAAAATGGTTCTCCACTGTAAATCCAAATGTATTTAATTTCTCTTTAATTTGGAAGTTACAAGAACAACAGTTTAAAAAAAACGTGATTCAATCAGAGTAGCACTAAAACTTGCAGTACTTTCAATTTGTTTTCATAGTCACTTTTTCTGGTCTTTCTGGTTTGGGTTTTTTTTTCCCCTTGGAGCAAATATAATATTATTACTACCTTAATCTTCCATAATATCAAGTAACATTTCCTTCAATATTTTAATATGAAATTGTGTATGGTTTAATACTGAAATCTAACCACAGGAAAAAGTATTAATTGTCTTATGTCTTTAAATTAAAGATGTACTTGGAGAATTAGAGCCAAGAATTACACTCAACGCAAAGTTTTAAATGACAGTAAAACCCATAAAATGGCCTGATCACACCTTCTTTTAATCGAATTTATGCCAGCTCACTGACTTTGCTTGTGACTTGACTTCAATTTTGATTTTCTCTATGCAAATAAGGATTTCGCTTGAATCCTTCAATAATGACCAACAGAGAAAAAAGCAGAGAAATAATGACATACCTGAATAATCAGCTGCTCCTGAAAATATTGGATCAATTAGGCCTTGTATCAGCATACAAAAGAATTTAACATAAAAATGGCTATCTAAGGACACAGGGAAACTTCAGTGATGGGGATATGTGCATTCCTAGGGAAGTAAATTCTGGAAACTACACCACAGTTCCCAGGTGGTGACAAGAAGAGAGGATCTTCTGATTAATTCCAAGTCTACATTTCCTACATTCTGGTTCCAGTAGCTGTTTCAATAGCCATCAGAAGTTGCCAAACCAAATACAACACACATTTCTGACTTTCTGCAATGAGCATCTTCCCTGCAAAAGGAATAGCCACAGCGATAAAAAAGAAAGCACATGGATTTTTCACTTGTTAGTTGAAATGTCTTTTGGTTTTTTAACATGTTTTTTTTTCATTTAGAAGGACACACTGTCATTCACTTAAGATGACAAGTCTACAGATGGGAATCATGCTATCACAGCTTTATCACCAATATTCTTAACTTTTTTCCTGTTCAAAACAAAGCAAAGCTACACCAATGGATTGTTGTGGCCATCTTTTTCCCAGACATTATGATAAACATCAGGCAGTGATGGAGGCAAGGAAAAACCTGAGAAACTGCCTTTATTCTGATTTGAAGGGATGAGAGAGCACCCAGTGCTCTCACAGCACTATGGAGTTAGTGCTGAAACATCTGAATGCAACTAGAGAAGTGCATCTCAACTGTTTTGTGTACCACAGATGTACTGTTTAATTAAGCCATCAAAAAAAAAAAAAAAAAGAAGAAGGAAAATGGAAACAAGGGGATACAAAAGCGAGGGAAACTTCTTCAGCAAGTTAAAGCACTCCTAATAAGTAACAACATGACATTAGTCATTAAGAAACAAGAACTCTAAATAATGCATTCCAAACCTATAGATCTAAACCAGAAGATAACAAAGCCTCATAAATCTGTTTGTTCATTAAGTTAAAAAAAGGCAGACTTTGTGTTGCTATCATGTCAGCTGGCACCAAACTGTACGCAATTTAGTGCAACTACAAAGTGAAGCCCATAGTCTACAATGGCAGGGTTTTTGATCACGCTAATTAACAGCCATTTTGTTTAAAATAAACAGATACGACTCTAATTGCCTTTTTTACATAAGAAAGGGAAGATCTTAAAAGTGAAAGCATGCAAAAGGAAAGATCAGACAGTCGCCTTTCAGGCTGATAAGCAAACTCTGTGTGAAATGAGCGCAAATGAAGTTTGAGACACTCTGGATTGACAGCAGAGAGACAGCAAAGCAAGAGGAGGAACTGCTTCCAAAGCTGGAAATGCATGGCCACCGTGCCTTCCACAAGGAAATGCTCTGTTCAGATCCTTATTTTCCCTAGTGATGCTGTCTTCTGAGCAAGGAGTTTCCTTGTTGGCGGGGCTGGGTCTGCAGCAGTGCTACCTGACCTCATGAAATCACCGGATGACACAAGAAGCCTGGTCAGGATGTCTGTACAGACTCTGACAGGCCAGGAAAATGCTGTAGGAAAGGAAGGGAAGAAACATGGAAATTTTTTTTTTTTTCCTTTACCTAACCCTGGCAGCAGAAGACAGCCCTGTAGTGCTCTTTGTGCCACCTCAGGGACACACAGAAAGAGCATTCAGGTCCCTGAAAAGTCCTGGTAAGTAACATGCAGGGCAAGTGCTGGGACCACAATCCAGTGTTGTAGCTAACTTCAGTGTGCCTGCACTGCAGCCTGGAGTTGCAGCAAAGATTTTGTTTTTGTTTTTTTTTTTTTCCTTTTCTGCCTCAGTGTTGGTTACTTCTGGTAGGTGAAGTATATTGCCTTTCAAACTTAAATTCAAACATGCTTTTTAAATGAGTTATAACATTGCAGAGTAAGGCAATGAAGTAAAAACACTAAAAACTATTTAGGAAAAAAAGAAATTCCCTCACCTTTCTCCCCACTATTAAAATTCACGCTCCCCCTATCAAAAAACCCCACTCTGGTAGGTTTTAGGATGCAAGCAAAGAATAACTCCATTCAAAAATTCATTCTCCCTTTACTGTAAGAGTGTGACATCCCAACACTCACATTAACAACAAACCCTCTGTTACAGCAACCTGCAGCATCCTTCCTCAGCAGGACAGATTCCTGTGTGAAACAGCAAATTCTGACTCTCTTCCACAGTATTTCAGAGACAAGAGCAAGGTCCTTATTTTGAGGACACCACATGGACTGCATGTTTTCAGCATATTCAAAATATCGTTGAAAGTTCCAAAATCACAGTAAATTGCTCTGCTTAGGCACAGCAGGCTTTTATGCCATTGTGCTAATGGTACAGCAGGAGACCGAGTTTTTGCAGGACCTGGTCAAAGATGTGGCAGCAGCTCTCACTGGAATCAGGGTCTGTGAAAAACCATTTCCCATTGCAACTGATGGATGAACTTGCTTTTCCTAATGCCTCACACCAGAACTTGTACTTTTAAAACAACAAAGCCCCACTTGAGGATCTGGTTTGATGTAATAAAGATTTTTCCCTCGGATGAAACAGAGAGAAGACTGTCACACGTTAGCCACGCTAATGAACATGCTGGTGTAAGAAATTTAGATACAACAATGAGAATCTGACAGCACAGATTACATCTCCTCTAACATTGTTAGTCCCTCTTCTTGCTGGGACTACAGGGGTGACTCTGGCATGCACAGGAGAGCCAAGGCACTGAACACACATATCTGCAGCTGACCTAAAATTCCCATGAGGCACCACAACACCATTCACATACAAAGATTTTTCTGTTTTCAGCTGAATCTGTAAAGTAAAAAATTATCCTACATCCAGTTCTCAGAACTCAGCTTTGCAAACCCAGTTTTAAACCAAACACTTCCATCCAGCTTTAATGATAACTACATCAGAGGAGAATTTCATCACAAGAGCAATCTCCCTGGCCTTCAAATATTTTGTTAATGTAACTCTGAACATCAGACATATTTCCTATCAAAAACAAGCATCAGTATATACTGTAGGGGAATTTCATTACTACTGAAACAGTACAATGTATTGTACTGCTGGCTGGGAATCTCAGACTAAATGACTTCAGCTTTCAGATCAGCAGCCAGGACTGACTACAGCTGGGCTAATTTGACTTAGACGAGGCCATGTTGTTGCTTTTCAAACATTAAAACCCCACAGAGGCATAAAAGACCAGTGCTGGTGTTGCCCAAGAAAGGGCAGGCAGAAAGATGCAGCAGCTTTCCAAGCAGAAACCAAGGTTGCCAAAATATTCCTTCAAGAAGCACACTGTGGGGAATAAGATATTAAAAGGGAAGTAAGAAAGAAAGCAAGGTGGATTTTGGCATGAAGCTCTCACTAGCATCAGGTCAGGAATCATAGTGGAGAGCCATGAGTGACATAGCCCTGCAGCTGGTTTATCAGCTCACTATGGCCAAAGTGATACTTGCAAATACAGACCACATCCATGTATCTGCAGGTTGTACACTGAATGTTAAAGGCAGTAATTATTGCAATGACTTTATTGGAAAAATCTGTCAGTCTTTTGTACCAAAGGATTATCCTCACAAGGAAAAAATGATTTGGCTAAAGTTACAACCACAGCTCCTCAATGATCCTTGTGGGTCCCTTCCATCTTAGGGTATTCTATGGTTCTTCATTTTCAAAGTATTTATTTGACTTTTGAATCCAGAACCTACTAACTTCTCACTTTGACTTCAGTTCCTCCTGCCTAAGTCCCATGATGAAAAAAAAATTACTTACCTAAAAGGGCAATTTTAACAAACAGAATTGAAGTCCATAAAATAAATACAAAATCAGCACATAATAAACAACCTTTCACATTCTCTCCTCTGTGTGTGTCTGTGTCCACTCTTCTCTCTTCCAGGAGATGTTTTGATGGAAAATTATGCTTAAAAATCAGATGTTAAACTCTAACTAACCACTAGTATCAGCTGCACTTGTAAGAAGGCTTTCAGCAGCTATTTTACACAGCACAACAAAAGACAAACAATTTGCCTCCAAAGATCTGACCGCCCTTCTTAGCTATCATACGTCCTCAAAGTAAACCATAAAAATAACCCATTATAACAAGCAAATTCCTAAAAATTGAGTTCTGGGGAAAAAATAGTGTGGCAAATCTGGGCACTAAATTTGAAATAAAAACTTCATTTGAAGAATTTATAATTGAAGTCTCACGTAAACTCTGACTCAAGTGAAGTAGCACACTTGACTGTAATTCTGGGTTATGATTTCATGTTAAAATCAAATGCATAATTTACCTTACCAGCAAGTATGTCAATAACTGGGAATATAAAACAAGTAGGATAAGGGTAAAACAAACTACAGGCAATCAATAAACAATAATGTATACTATAAAGCAAGGTTTTTGTAGATAAAAGCTTTTCAAAGAATTCTTCCCATAGCAGGAGAAACACTCCATGGTTACTTTAAAAAAAAACATAACATATGTTTGGAACTCTGCAGAAATTCTGTATCTGAATCTGAAAGTTCTATAGAGTATCACTGAATTTTTCATATTTAATGTTTTCCATTGGAAAAACCTTTGGGTTTAGTGCTCATTCAAACCTCAAAAGCAGTAAATCAAGTTTTCATTCCAACACCTAAATAAATAAGAGGATGTTATTGAATGCAGAACAGTAAATGCAATTTTATGAAGTTACATCCACTACAGTGTCATCTCTGTCAGGTTTTACATCAACACTGGAGAGACTGTGCCTATTTCTGTAATGACCATTTTCATACTGTGCTTGAATAAATCCATCTGGGTGACACACCAATCATGGTACAGTTTCAGAAAGTGGAATAAGACCAAGTTAGTGCAGTTATTTCTGTCATGAGAAAACCCTATTTTCATCTCAATTTCTGTCACGAGAAAACCCTGTTTTCATCTCAGCACTGCTGCTGGATACTTACTGAGCCATGCCCATCAATAATATGTAAATTGTTGGTGTGGAAAGACAAGTGAAGGAAGGACATGTCCCACCTATCCAGGTCACATATCCTGTGTTCTAAACACAGTAAAAATAAGAAAATATCTAGGGCACCAAGCCAAGCCATGCACTGTCACTAGTTAGGGCTTTACAGAAGAGTTTAACACTGCAGAGATTTTTTTGAAAAGGCCAAGTCATCAACGCTGGACTGTGTAAGTCCCACAAAGTTCTATCACACATACATCCATTCAAAGGGGACCTTTCCATAGTTCTCATTATCTCCTTAATACACATACTGCAGCACTGCATTGCCACCTGTGTTAGGGGAAGTTTACATTATCCTACTGGAGATATTTGCTGTCATAAACATGTTTTCTTCAGTTGCACCATTCAGGCTGTATTTTCCACATAGCATGAGTTTTTGGCATAGGACAAAAGGAAAGCAGCAGTGAGCTTCAAGTGCACATACCATTGGAAGGACTGACAACAGTGGCAGGATCAGCAACAGAAGCAGCAGGTTTCATTTGCAAACCAAGGCAGTCAGATAAGCAAGTCATGGAAAAAGGAATTGCACTGTAAATCGTTTACTGGCATTTATATTTCAGCTCAAAACTAGTGCTTAGTGAACTGTTTGGGTTTGGTTTTTTTTTTGGAAGGACTATTTCAAAAGCTAGTCTTTGAAGATGAAGATGCTGTCTTACCTTGGGGAGGAGTGTCCTATCAAAACCTCACAAAAACTTTCATACACTACACAAGGAAAAGGGAAAACACAGGCCATTCCTGACAGCTGGATTCAGAAAGTGTATGGCTGAATCAAAATCAAACTCCATAGCTTAAAATAAGTTTAATCACTAGCAATTCATCTTTACCTTTAGTGCCATAATCTCTAGTACACCAACTAGATTGTCCTCCAGTAGTTCCTCTCCACTGAGATTGCTGTAAAATGCAACACTGCAGCCACTTTTGCTCACAGTGTCCTTTCCACTTTACAGTTCTCTCCAGCAGTCTGAATTACTCAAACATATACCCTAATTGGCCTCCTGCTTTTCTGGAGATACAGCTCCTAGTAAGTCCAATCCAGTATGGAATTTGTGCTGTCATCACTCAGCCAAGTGAAAAAAACCCATAATCTGAAAACAGAATTTCTTGTGTAAGCAATTCTTTACTAAAGGAAAAAAAAAAATAAAAAAAAAAAAAAAGAAAAAAGTAATCAAACAAATATTCAAGGAAATGCTTTTTGTCAGGAATACATCTTCAGAGTCTCTTCTAGGACTGGGCATGCGTCACAGGTGGCTTCAGCAGATACTTTGGAAGCAAAACTATTTATTGTGAAGTATAACAGATTTAATTCTGGGTTGTTTTTTTCATCTTTAATCTTTTCTTAAATGAAAAATGCTTATCCCTCTTACTCATATCATTTGGATTAGAATGCCTAAACATTTTGGCACTTCAGATATTTTTCATATGGTTTAAAACAACTTAAACATGAACATGTGAGAAGATACATAGACCACACCTTCATGCAACAAAATTAACTTCAATAGAGGTGCAGAATCTCTGCCTCCCACAGAATAACATCAGAAATACAAAAAAACCCCAAAATAATACGTCTCTGTCACTCTGTGTATAATTATACACACAAATATTTATATGCACTCACGTGTTTATACTGTATACACACAGGTTTCTTGCACATTCTTTCATGAGACGTTCAGAAACTCCAGAAGCTGATTTGCATTTTAAAGATTCATTAAAATGGGCTTAATCACAGTGATCCAGAGCTCATCTGAACAGCACTTAAATAGGCAAACTGGAAAGTCATTCTTAAAGCACTTCAACACCACCTCAAAGGTCTCAGGAAAGATTCTTCTACAGATCTCCAACTCTCCCAAAAGAACCTGAGCATGTAATGCAGGAGGACTTTGCAGCATGTAAAGCTGAGTATTAGTGAGAATGGTAATTTTGTTTCCATACTTGCAGCGTAATATAAAAGTGGAAAAATGTTAGTGACATGCTACGTTATAAGCATTGTCTCTTTAATGCAATTCTGGTTACACAGAAACATTTCTCACTCAAAACAGTGAGATTTTACATACTCCTCTTTCTCCTCATCTCATCTTAAGGTTCGTAGGTTTGAAAGACTTAAGATTTAGCCAAACAAAAATACAGATTAAAATTACATATTCATGTTCCAGATCGCGCAAATTTCATAGTATCTCATCCCTGGAAATGCAGCCACTTCTGGAGAGGAATGCAGGAGCTGATCAACAGCACACAACACTGTTGCAGCACAGTTCACAGGAAGAAATTAACACATTAGATGTAATTTTAAAAATCACTGATTGACTGAAGAGGCTTTAGGTCCTCATCTCTAAAAAAGCACACGATCCTTTAAAAGCACAGATCCTGAAGAAAATAAAACTTGGCCTACTTTACCACACGTGGCTCTATGCCAACAACTCTACGTGACCTCTGTTTAACCTCCAAGAGCATTTACATGAACCTAAAATCCCTGGTCCATGTTCTACACTTGGATGTGAGCATGCAGCTCCAATGGCAGCCACAGCCGTACAGCTGAGGGCAGAATTCAACCACGTTACCAACATCTGAGGGATGAAGGCAGCTCTTATGGAAAGGCAACCAGGCTTGAATCCACCCAAGAGAGTGCTCCTCCCCAGAAAGAGGCTCCCCAACAAAAAGTACCACACTCACGGTTCGGTTATTTTAGTGGTGCTTCTGCCAGAGAGAGAAAATCCAAAGGGAAGGCACCGTGCTTAGATGGTTCACACTCAGAAAGGATTGTATGCAGTGCCTTATATATGAAAGCATCTATATATGTATGTATGAGTGTATTTTTCTGAGTGGGAGAGGCTGCATCACAGATGTAGCCAAAGTCTCAACTCTGGAATTACAACAGCTCCCTCAGACCGTGCTCACTTTCATGCACCAGTCATCAGGCAACATTAGAATGTGTGCTTTGCAAAAAGAGCAGCCATTTCCTTTTCCCATTCCAAATGCTAATCAACACCTACAGATCTTTCTGACTTCTCTTTCTCACTGTATTTAGCTATTTATTTGGATGGTAACCTGTTATCACCCACGCAAGGACAAACAAAAACTGCAGGGCAACTCAGGTACAGAGGAGATGCTGTGATACCCTTGTGTGAGGGTGTTTTAGCCCACAGGAGACAGGGATGTTAAGCTTTATGTGGTGAAGACAGGATGTGCACCTGGCTCCGTCCTTATGTTCCCTGATCACCAGCCCACACCTCTCACCTTCAAAGCCAGAGTCTCCCCCTCTCCAGGAAGCAGCTCTGCCTGTGAAACTGGGAGAGGGGCAATAGCCCTGCACTGCATCCAGGAATGGGGTCCCCAGCAAAGCCCCACCTGCACCAACACAGACCTCCACAGCTGGGGCTCCATTCAGTGCACATGCCCTTGGCATGCAGGAATGGAATGCATGATCTGCCTCTGCCCAGTGACCTAATGTGACACCTGCTCCCCTTGCAAAGGCACCTTCCTCCTGCATGGAATGGTGCTGCTGCTGCAGAGAGACACTTTGGGATTCTTGCCAACACCGTTAGGTTATTTGGGGAGTACAGCACCAGGTGGCCACAGGTACTACTAAACACTGCTCTGGCTTGTAGGTGCTGGTGATGCCTTGGGAAGGCTGACCTGAAATAGAGACTGGACAGAGCTAGAGAATAACAGGGATTTATTGAAAGGTCTTGGGCAGGACAGGGCCTGACCAGGGCTGCACTCAAGGTGGACTAAGAATGGTCACAAAATATCCGACCAGTCACAAGGTCTCACACTTTTCTAAGTTCTGGGCCATTTGCATATTGGGGTTTAATTGTCCAATTACAGCTCCAGGTTATGAGGTCTCATCCTTCTTGTTCCTCCTTTCAGTCCACTGTTGTTTTGCTTTTGGGCCTGAAAGTTGTCCTTGGTCTTCAGCAGGAAAGGGTTTTGTTTTGTCTCCCTACTCTGTGAAGAGAGCTTAATTTAATAACACTTAATGTGAGGCTCAGAACTATACCCCTAGGCAGCACAGAATCTGAAAAACATAAAAACTTTAAAGGCATCACTGGCAAGTCTAGTATCACCACATCACACCTCTTCAAACACGAACCAGAGATCACCATAGCACACATGATGTGTAACTACTACTGAATGGCACTGGAGCTTCACTCATATCTCTGCAATTATATGATTTATGCTGGTTACAGGTCTGGGTTTTTATTAATTTCAATCATTAGAAAATGAAGTTGGAGTTGTCAGCATGATGATAACTAATGCTAATGTACCCTGCCTCTTAGAACTAAGTGCTGGCCTGTTGTCTGAATATTAACATGACAACATAGAAATAACACCCTTTTGGAGCATACTGCAAGTTTTGAATGCATTTTAGAGGTTTTCCACTTACACAAGTAATCAGCATATTTACTTCTGCCTGCAGCTTCTTAAAAGGGGCCCATGGAGAACTAATGGAGAACTATTAGAAAATAGAAGAACTATTAGAAGAACTAATGAAGAACTATTAGAAGGCCTATTCCTGATCTCCAGCATCAGTAATACATTTCTCTGAGGTACAATCCCCACTTAAAACTTCTAGTAGCTCAACAACCAAGTTTAGGAAACTGCAAAACCTGACATTAGCCCTGGGGCTTTTAGTGCTCAACTCCCATATTTGTACCTGGGCCCTTCCAGTGCCTTCCCCTCTAGTGCTTGTTTGAGAAGAGGCATTTTCTCTTCTGTTCCTTAATGACATCTATTTCTGGATTTCAGAGAGGAGTCTCCTCCTGCTCTGCCCCTCCAGTTATTTCTCGAAACAAGGACACATGTTTCCAGTAAGGGTGAAGCAAGAGGGATGTGTGAGCCCAGCATTTCGGGCCAGACTCTGCACAGCTATTCTGGGAGTGCCGGAGCCACCAGCAGAAAAGTATCAAACATTCAGGGGAATCCCCCTTCTGACACTTTTATTATTATCACACAAAAAAAAAAAAAAAAAA
>VYXD01005468.1:222023-267490 GCA_013397195.1 Hylia prasina
AAAAAAAAAAAAAAGGAGTGATGATGTGACTGCTTAGACACGGTCCTGGGCAGAGGGTGTTCTTTATTTTAAGTAAAGGCAGGAAATGAGTAATAGATTTCCTCTCCAAACTGGGGCTAGGGACTGGTTGGTTCAGTGAGCTTTTAGCCTCTCAATATTTCAACTTTGTGCTTAATAAGGAAAATAGTTACAATCCTAACTACTTTTGTAATTTTTGGACATTTCAAGATCAAAAATATTAACTACCTGTGAGCCTCACTGTTACTCTGTAAGGAACATTCTGATCTTATCAGCTGGGAAATTTAGGTAAAGCTTGGTCTGTAGAAACACATGAAGAGTTTGGGACATCACTGTCCCCTCACACAGCACTGACATATTATCCATATAATTTCCCACTAATATTAAAAGGAGTTCTGTTCTCCTAGTGGTAGAAGTGATGGGATTGCTCTTTTATATATGGATGGATGCAATCCCACCATAGATATATGTAGATGATGATTTTTTTATATATATCAATTTTGTTCAGAACAGGTCCAGATGCCCTTGCAACAAAGTCCCCACACACAGCCACCTGTGCCTTGTTTACACTTGGCCTCCTCCTACCATTCCTCCCACTGATGAAGTTACTTTAACAACTGTTAATAAAGTTTGAGAGGGGGAAGATGTTTTTGCATGCAAAGCAGCTGTTAGCTCACAGCACCAGCTCATGTTTAGGATTCCTTTTTACCTGGATGAGAGCAGACCCATTTCTGTGTGTTTAAACTTCCTGCAGTATTGACAGTGATTTTTTTTGCCTCACAGCACTGAAGAGCCACACCAGACAACTTCTCCACGTAGAAAAAAATCAAGCAAAAGGAAAGAATAAAAGCTTAAGAAGCCATCAATGAAAAGAGACTGCACAACTTAATTATTAACATGCTGAAGAGAATCAGGCGAATGGAAGAATGAATTTGCAAAGAAATCTGGAAAAAAGGGAAGTTGTTCCATTTCAGAGTAATTTGAAATGTTTCCTGAACTAGTATGTTAATTGTTTGGGAAACAACTGCTTAAACTCAAAAATGTAATAAGATTCTACAGCAGAGCAATAGTTAATTCTGACAGTATGGATTTTCCACTGTGTCTCTAGTTAAACTGATGCACACTCCCTGTGATGACACTCTCCTACACTGACTGAAAGGTCACTTGGAAGGCTGTGCAGTTCCTGCCATCCACTTCTGTCTTCCTGATGTCCTCACTGCTTACCACGTTAGTGCTGAGTGGTTTGACAGCAGGCTTACACTGCAGACAATGACACTTAAGTCATTACTAAGTATTTACTACTGTCATGTTTCTTATTTACAATTTTTCCACTTATTTAAAAAAAAAAACCACAAACAAGTTTTCTCCTGAAGTTATGACCAAAAAACCCAGAATTTGGGAAACATATTAGGCTGATTAATATTTTGATTTACTTCCTCTCAGAAGAGCAGTCTCACCTTCAAGGTGGCAGCCCCATTTTCTACCCTCATTCTGTTTCATTCTTCTCTGCTTGCACAGCCAAACTGAGTCTGTGGGGACTGGCTTTGTCCCATTTTCCTCAGAAGGTCACTGCATGTTGGAGAACAAAGCTTCAGCTTCTCCCGAGCATTAGCACTGGATATTCTTTCCTGTTATTGGCATCCCTATCCACAAACACAAAATTTTAACACATTTCCACTATTTCTCCTAAACAAGCTTTCAGCTTCTTCCCATGACCAAGCCGACATCTTTTTTCTGAATTTTTGTTTATGAATCAAATTTATAAGTATTTTTATCATACTTACACCCAAGATTTCTTAGTTTCTTACTCCTGAAGTAAAGTTATTTCTAATATGCAAATTTAAACTCCACTTAAAACTTCCACAAACTTTTCATAAACCAAAATTAATACCCTTTTTACTTCACTTATCATAACTACCATCTAACATTGATGTCTAAAAATAACTCAGTAATGACCTATAAGAAAAGCAGGAGTTTCAGACTTTGAAGTAAAATACCAGAGATGGAAAGCTGAACTTAAGACAGTCAAATGCATAAATAATGTGTGCAGTATAAAAAACCCAATTCCTAAGAACAAGAACTCATGACTTGAAGACCATGAACAAGCTTAGAACCATTTATGTGCTTTGTGCTGTCCAGGCAAGGACAGAACCACAGTACAACCTGTGAAATATCTGATACAGAGCCCAGTTTCACTAAGTAACAAAATTCCCCCTGAAATCACCAACACAGGATAAGGACTGTGACACAAAATGTCATTAAAAAAACAACACACCAGCACAGCAGCACTGACCTAAGGTGGGGTTAGTAAGAGCACCCTAATGGTGTTCCCTGCACTGGGATCTTCTGTGTGGTTTCCCTCCAGCTTAGGTGCAGCTGGACCATGGAAATCTTGATCAATAACCACGTCCTTCTCTGTATACACCACAGTGAAGGAAGGGAGAACAATTGTGGAGGGGGATTGAGAGTAAGAATCATTTTGATTTTCCCTCGTAGCTTTTCTTGTTTAAAAAAAAAATCACATAGCCTCGTGTCTACTTCAGAGAGCTCATCTGAAAAATCCACCTCTAAAACCCCTTTAAAAAGAAAGTTAGAAATCACCAGCCAAGCAGAAATCCTCAGTCTCACCACCATGCTGGTGTCATTTCCCCGTTTGTACTGCTGACCCAGGTCTTCTTTTTTTTTTCTCTCCTTCCCCCTTCTCACCCCATGAATGCTTCAGTGAGGCTGCTAGTCAAACAGATCCTCAAAGCTCCCAGTGTTGTTCTGTAAAAGGATGAATAATCGAAAGACAGAGATCAGCAAAACCTGCCTCAGGGGTTCTGGGAGAGCCACTAAGAGGAGTACGTCATTTTAACTGATTAGTTTCAAGTAAATTTTATTTTTTAAAGTGAGGCTGAGGAATTTTTCATTTTTCAGGAATCTTTTCTGCTACGTAAATGCAAACCAGGCTCCCTAAGCTGGGAACCAGGCACACACAGTTACAATGTCTGAAGAAAAATCACTCCAAAAAAACCTTTTAAGGGTGAATTCTCTCCTGGGACTAAAGACCAGAATGGGAAAGGCCACCCAACCTTTGTGATTTCTTATCACAACTCTAGCAAGACAGTCTTTTCCTCAAGTCCTTGGATTCTGAAGCCACCTGATTGCATAGGAATATCATTAAAAGAAAAAAAAATACCTGTCAATGACATGCAAGCGTTTGCAGGATTATGCCCCTAACATTCATATGAAGTTTAAGAAATATGGGTGCTATGCTGTCCTTTTAGAACTACATGACCTGAAAGTTTAGCTATTACTAAGCTTCTGTTTTTCAAAACTACTTTCTTAAGTTCCTTTAACTTTTACACTGTTGTATTTTCCTTTTTTCTCTGGGTAACTACAAAATAATAAGCAGCCAAGAACACCAGTAATTCCTAAAAATAGCCATCCTATCTTCCTTTCCAAATTTAGAAAGATATAGCATTTCTCATGAAAATGGAGATATAAAGCATTCACTAAAGGTGGAGTGTCGTATTTTTGGCTATTTAGTCACCTGTTTTTTCCCTTTCAACTCCCCTTTTCATTTTCCTATCCCTAATCCTTATTTCCTTGCTCCTATTTTTACTCTGGGGAGTAACTATCACCATTACTCACATTGTCCATCTCTTTCCAGTTTTCCCCTCACTTTCAGTTCATTCTCCCTTGCTTCCTTCTCCTTCAAGCTCAGCTTTTCCCTAGTAAAGCCTCCTCGGAGCAGCACACTCCTCCAGCTTTATTTAAGTCCTCCTTCAATGATCATAAAAGGGCATAAACATATAGCTGGGAAATAAAAAAATAAAAATAAAAAAAGACTGTTCCAGCTGATTAAAAAGATCAGATGATGAAGTTATGTATAAAATAAGGTCAGACCCAGTTATCAGTCTGATGAAAAATAAGAAGCAAACTTTCCTGGAGATGTAGAAGGGCTATTTAAACTTAAAGTATTTAAATTTTTCATTTCCAGAGGCTTTGCTTAAATATTCTTTATAAGCACACTTTCAGTGAGGTTCCCAAGTATTTACAATCCTAAACTCAAGACAGATTTCATTTTTGGTTCTGTAAAATAATTTCTGTTCAGCTGAAACAAAAGGTTGTCCCCACATCAAAGAATAAAAACCACCTCCTCCAAAATGTTTTTATTTGATGTGAAATAACTGCAATCCTCAAACCAATCAGCAAACTGAAAAATCCACTTTTGTGTAGTTTTCTGGATCCCTTTGGGATGAAGAGCACTGTTCAGCCCTAGAAATAATTAACCAACATTTATGGAATGTCAAATGAGCCTCTGCATTATGCACTAGCTCTTCCTAACTTCCAAACACTATTAATGTTAAGGAAAGTGTGTATGTGACTCCAATGGATGACAAATCACTTTCCTTTTTCTAAATATTTTCTTGTTGCTGTGCCATCCCTTGATCTACTCTCTTTCCACCACCAACACCCTCTCCCCTCTCCCAGGCATTTACTGCTCCTGTGACGGTGACATCTTTTCTGTCACCCCCTTGACAAAAGTTTACCTTGATCCCTGGAAGCATCTCAACGTCCACCTTCTTCCTCCACTTTTTTAGGAAACACAGCACTGCCTGGAGGAGGGTGGTGCTTCCCTAATCCTTGTTTTCCTCCTTTCCTCCCCCAGGTGACCAGGACACTGTAGGCTTCTCTTTCTTCCACCACAGTGTCTGAGATCAGCAGCTGGCCAAGCCATTATCTAAGCATGCCCAGCAAAAATGCTGGTGTTTCCATGCTCACACAACCAGAGATGCACTTTCAGGTCCTCCAAAGGGTTCTTGGCAGCAAGCTACATAACAAAGCCTTCACTGAAATGAAAATAAAAATGAGCACGGGGAAGAGTGACAGCCCTTCATTTCCCCAAACAAAAGTCAACGTGCCAACATCCACACCTCCTGCCTTCACTGATGTAAATTGAAATAACTTCACCTTTAATTTTCAGTCTCATTTCTGTCTTCACATGCTAAAAAAGCTCTGTCAAATAAAAAAATATACTCACCAGCACTGCTTCTGAACTGTTTGTCCCTTTAAGTCCCTTTCGTCTGCCCTTGCAGCAGACGTGGCTGGTGATGCTTGTTAACTATCCCCTCCTTCCCTCACAGATACCCTCCATCCAGACCATTCGGAGTAGATGAGCACAAAATGCTGTCCCTGAACAGAAGGAAATTTACTGTATAGCCAGTAATTATCAGTGAATATTACCAATCCCACAGAGGACGAGGAAATCTCTGTTACAAAAATCAAAGTATGAAAGTGCAGTCCTTTGTGTAAAAGGGAGAGGGAAAAGTAACATTTCTAATTGAAAATTAAAGCAAGAAGCACGATACTAGCAAAGTACATTTATTGTGTTAACGTACCATTTGTCTTCTGGGCAAGTTACTAAAGGTCATTTGTTCTTCATAGCAAGTGTTGAAAATAGTTTATGTTGTGGGTCTAACTTAAAGGAACAATGTCAAAACCCTCAGGCCCAAAATGACCTTTTTATGCCAACACAGAGATCTAAATCTCTTACTGAGGAGAGCGGTGATGTTTGCATTTCACTCTCTCCCCCTCCCTTCTTTATCTAACCTCCCCCCCTTTCACATGAGATACCTCACCACAGAAGACAGCACAGACTGCAAAGTTAACATGCCCACTCCACACCTCGTGCTGCTCATCCCTTGCTCTGCCCATCCTGCCAGACACCCAAGACAAGCTGCTTGCTGCTGTGCCTGGTTCCCAGCCTGCCCTCCAGCCAAGGGAGGGAGGGAAAGGGGAGGGGAAGGGACCAGACCTACCCTTGCCTGCTGGAAGAAAAGGAGTACACGCTGCCACGTGCTCCAGATGGTAGAATATGGTGACACGGGCAATTCTTCTTGCAAAACCCTATAACAATGTTGTCTTTCTGCCTAAACAGAGCCTCTAGCTGGTCGTCTCAGAAGGGCCTGGCTGTAAAAGAGGGAGGATCAGGGTTGCTGATGGTGAAATAATAAAACACACGTGTGTATGACGTGCACACAAAGAGGCAGACATATACACAGAGGGATTTGAATATAAAGGCTCTGAATGTTTACAGACTGGCAAAACACCTGGAGCCTCATGTGATTCATTTGAAAACAGCCCATCTTTACAACTGCACAGATGCTCTCCCTCAAGTGTCAGTGTAAGATCAACACGGTGGCCTTGTCCTCCTGCTCGGTGTAGTCACATTATCCCCAACTCTAATCCGAGCATATTGTGAGCACCTGCAGATGTGGGGCACAAAGAGACGCTAAGCAGCACCTTAGAAGAAGGAGCTGCCATAAAATGCATCGTGGAAGCGTAAACACCTTTTCACTCCCAAGGAGAAGCGCACTGGGTAGGCCTCACCCCTGCTTCCTGCGCTGCTGCCGCTCCTCTGCGGGCGAGGAGAGATTTTTCTGTCTCCACAGCCGTCATTCCCACTCTTCTGAGCCACACCTGGGACTTGTGACGTATGATACATCTCACATACATGAGGCATGTGAGAGTACAGGCAACATGTCATGTTCTCCTACCCCACGCAGATCCCGCAGGGCTCCCTCTAGAAGACGCGTCTTTTCCAGGCTGAATCCCGCAAGGTGAACACCTCCCCTGAACTAACGCTGAGCAGGCTTAGCATAACCTTTCAGAAGGCACTCAGCACTTTGCAGGATTTAAATGCAAAAGCCTCAAAAAGGCAAAGCTCATTTTCCTGAATTCCCAGCTCTGGCTGCCATTTGTGACAGACTTCACACATTTATGTGCTGCCCTGTCACATTTGGGTGGCAAAAAAATGGCAAAGTATAGATGCCGTGACAAGTAGATGAGACATGTTTTTCCTCTTTAGTGTTCTTAGGCTCAGATTTCCCTTCAACACATAGAGGAAGAGAAAAAACCCTTGGGGCAGACAGAAACAGTTTAAGAGTTTAGTTACTCAGTTATTGTGAAAAGGATTTTTAAAAAATTAAAAATTCAAACATTATGAAATATAGAGCAGTGTTGGACTTTCTGAAATTCTAAGTGGAGACTTTTGTATGTGTAGACTAATGTAATAAATAACAATATGCAGTGGCAGATACTCTAATTTTTATAGAGAAATCTTAGGAGTGAATTTCTATATTAGATGCATGAACTAAATTTACAAGTCTCTTTTTTTCAGTTGGTTGGAAAGACATGTAGAGAAAAATACAGGAACAATTCAGACAAGACTGTCATTCCTTTTTGTGATTCCCACCAAATCCAATATTTATTTTCATTACATTAGAATCCAAGACCAAACCATTTACCTATCTACCTAATAGGTTCCCCTTGAAGTATATTTACATTGAAGTATATTTAATACTATATTACATTAATATGAGGTATATTTAATACCAGAAATACACTTAAAAATATATATGGTGCAATTTTAAGTGTGGGAGATATAAGCAGGATATCATATCTGCATTTAGTCCCTAAATAGCTGAGATTCTTATTTGGATTTTGCACTTGATTGTGGCCATTAATATTACAAGGGAAATGCTCAGCTCACAGATGGAAAATCTTCCCACAAGAACTCTACAAGAACAGTCACCATCAGACCTCCCAGGGTTCCTGGGCTGGCTCACCAGAGTATGAAATATTGCCCCATAAAATACATGTAAATAAATAAACCTACAGTTAGATTTGACCACATTATTTGTGTCCTTTTTTTACTGAGTATATGCACTTTTAGTAGTAAAAAGCAAGTATTGACACATCAAGATTCAAAGTCATAGTTATCACTTGGATGGTATCCCCTTGACTCCAGCACGTCACCGGATTTCCTTTAATGGGCAAATTATAAACTTCAGCAAATTCTCTCCTCCACAGCCACACTGAACACCTATTATCCAACAGTAACTCCAACCTTAATCAAGCCTCACTATGGAAAATTTATTTCACCTTAATCTCCCATGTCTGTTGTAAAGTAAAATGTCCAAGTCAAATCCAAGACTGAAAATAGGTTATTTTTAATTGCGAGATATTAAATATTCTAGCTGAAATCCTGGCTCCTTTGAATGCCACAGCAAATATCCCATTCACTTTAATAGTGCCAAGATTTTTACCATGGAGAATGGCCTGGAATTCAGTTTGTAAAGGTGAAGCAATAGAGTCTGAATCAAGTCTCACTGAAGCCCATGGACAGACTCCTATTCATAGCAATGGAGTGGATCAGACTCTGTCTTGGCACAGTTAGAAGCTGTACCCTCAGAGATAGTGAAAGAATTGTTGTAAATGCCAGACAGAATTAGGAAGTACAAGAACACCCAGTACTTTATACAGCACTTTACAACAAGTTCAAAGCTCTAAACTGGACATAAAGTTAAACAAATTGCAATTAGATTAAGAATCAGTCATTTCAATGTATTAAAAACCCAAGGTAAATTTTCCTGTAATACTTGAAGTAGGCAGTGCAGAATAACAGTTTACTTAAATGTAAAAGTAAACCTGTAAGAGAGAGACAAAGACAGAAAAATCTCAGAGAGGGGTGGGGCATAAAACCATAAATTAAAGGAGTGATGGCTCTAGAATTTGAACTATGTTTTTGGCTTCTATGTCCATTGTAGTGAATCACGCTGCATTGAAAGGTGAAAAATGCTCATACCTGGATTAAGAAAACGATTCCTAATTGACACTGCCATGAAGAACATTCACAGCACAAAACTGAATTTACAACCTTAGTCTATTTATTTAATCTAACAGATAGAAACAGCTATCAAGAATATTTCACAATGAGTGGCTTTGCTTGCAAGGGCTTCCCTGTGGAAAAGCAGATGCTGCTGCTGTGCTATTTTGTGTTTCCTGATATTGGTAGGACTGCACTGAAACCTGCCCAAGCAAGTGGCCATGTGCTTGGAATTCATTTAATCCTCTTTATCCTATTCTCCATAACAAGTTTATTGTTTTGGAACAACGCATTATGGACAGCAATGGCTACAGTATGCAGTTGACACATGACAGCAAGGAAAAGGAAAAAAGACATGTGGAAAGAAGATGAACTGATGAAAGGTAGAGAGGCAAAACACTGAGCACCAAGCCTATCATTTGTATCTTAGTAGGAAATAGCATGATCCCTATGAAGATCTAATATGTATGTGCAAAGAATACTTCTGGAACACGCTGTAAACAGCAAGTAAACTCTTCCAGCTGGGATCAGTGTGCCAGTTAAAGACCACAGAGGGACCATAAACTCAAAGCAGCCTGCAGGATGGGAAAAGCAGAGATCCCACTCACTGTGTCTGCATGGAGCAGCAGGTGATCCACACAGAGCACTCTGCAGACAGGACAGTGATCCCACCTGACGTGGAGGCAGAGCAGATATGTAGTACCAGAGAACTTTTCAGGCCTATGGTACAGGTGAGCATTAGTCTGTCATTCCTCACACCTGGGAACTATTCATAGGATCATATAACACCTCAGTTCTGGGAAGAGACCCATAAGGATTGCTGAGTCCAGCTCCCCTGCTCCTTGCAGGAATACCTTACACTAAACCATGGACTGAAAGCATCATACAGACAGTCCTTGGACTCTGACACACTCAGCACCATGGCCACATCTTTGGGGAACCTGTTCCACAGACTGACCACCCCCTTGGTGAAGAGCCTTTTCCTAATGTCCAACCTGAACTTCCCCTGGCACATTGCAACAGAAGAGGAGGCTGTGAATACAATCACCAAATCATAGAAACATAGGAAGCCCTGGCTTGGAAGGCACCCTGAAGACCATCTTGTTCCAACCCATCCTCAATGGGCAGAGAGATCTTCCACTCCCCCAGGTTGTTCAGAGCTCCTTTCAGCCTGGCCTAGGGCACTTCCAGGGATGGGGCACCCCCAGCTTCTCTGGGCAGCCTGTTTCCAGTGCCTCAGCACCCTCACAGGGAAGAATTTCTTCCTAATATCCAATCTAAACCTACTCTCTGTCATTTTGAAGCCATTCCCCCTTGTCCTATCACTCCAGGCCCTTGTAAATAGTCCCTCTCCATCCTTCCTATAGGCTCCTTCCAGGTACTTAAAGGCTGCAAATAATCAAGGTTTATTTTATTCTTTCACCCTTTTTCTGGCAGCCTGGTCTCCAGTTTCACAATCAGGAACATTATCCATTGCTCTATTAGACTAAAAGGAGATGTTCTTCCTGTTAAGCTCATTAAAGTGTTGGATTTAGACATCTTCACCCATCCTTAAGTGTACGACACGCATACAGAAGCAACAGTGCATACAAAACTTTTGGAAGCCTGAAGTGCACAGCAAGTGTAGAATTCCCAGGCACACAGTTCAACACTCCCTCAGCTGAGAAATTCAAACAAATGCTCAGCACTGTCATGCACCACAAGACATTAAAAAGTGACCCTCTTGCAGCAGAGCCCTGGTTAGGGCAAGGGACAACTTCATACCTTGATCCTCCATGCTGACTCCCTAAGGGAAGAAGGACACAAGTCCAGTTTCCCATGAAAGAGATGGAGCACACACTGGTACCCAGAGTGAAGCAGATGCTGGCAGCCAAGAATCCCATCTGAATAATCCACTGAAGGATAAAAACTGAAAAATGTACAACTCCATAAAAGGAATGTACCACGCTAACAAAGTCAACCAGAAAGGGCATAGGGGAAATTGAGACAGCTAAGAAGGAATCTGAAATGTACATGTTTGGAGAGGTTAAAAAAGGAAAGAAAAAGGATAAGCCAGTCTTCAATTAGATATAAATATTGAAAACATTTCCTTTCCCCAGTGGCAAAACAATTTTCAAGGAACATGTTTGTCTAAATTTCAAATTAAAAAAAAAACAGCAACAGGAAAAAGGTAAACTTAATTCAAAATGTAAGCAAAACTTTCAATTACAAATACTTGTAACTCCAACCTCTGGACCTGAAATAGGGTCTAAGTGCATTTTATGTCTGTTTTTCAGAACACTGATATCCAGAGAAGGCAAGGAAGGGTACTCTCTCATCTGCTAAGTGCACTTGGCAAAAACAAATGAAGACACATAAAAGAAAACAAAACTCCTCCCTGTGCATAATGGCGCAGGAAATGGTAGAGGAATAAGTGGTTTATTTGGGGACCTGCATGTTTGGAGCAGCTGTTGTACTCACTGCTTGTATTTGAGACTGACCTCTACCATGGCAGTGGTGGATTGCACATGGGGCTCACCACTGCACTTCTGGGCTGGGGATTTCCAGGCGTTCAGCAAAGCCCATCTGCCTCCAAGGTAAACGAGAGCTTTAGCATTTCATTACATAACAGCAGAGAGAAAGTGTGAGGGCTTTTAAGTCACCAGCCCTTACTACAAAACAAGGCCAGAAACAGCCTCTGATAACTGCTCTAAAAAACTTCAGGAGAAAAACCTGTGTGAATAAAACCACCTGGGAGGACTGGTCCAGGGTCCTGACAATTTATTTGCTGAAATGGATGCCTCATCTGTCTTTAACAGCTCTGGGAGGACATTTCTGCAGACCTTCCAGACTTCCAGCACTATCTACAGTGGGATCTTATTATCAGACATGGCTGGGAGAAATGAAAATGACCAAAAAAAAAGAAATGCAATAGAAAGGAAATAAGCTATGCAGGCTCTCCTCACATGCAGCCACTACATATTATTTAGATTTGAAATAGGGCAAATTACTGGCTACATGGACAAATGGACTGAGCAGCTGCTGAGCAACCAATGATAATCCTGGAGAAAAGACTTACCTGAAGGATTTTAAATTGTATTGGCCAATTTTTCTGCTTTTACATAGAGGGAAGGGGAAAGGTAAGAGGAGGACAGTGCTTTACACCAGCAACCCATCATACAAAATTGTATTTTGTATGGTCAAAACCAAAAGGAAATGAGGATGGGTTTCAGCACTGATACCCAGTATGAATCTAATTCTGTGATTCTGTAATTTTTTTAAATCGTTCCTATTTTCAAAACATACTTTTGCCATAACTGATGAGGGCTGAATGTCTTTACTTAATTAGGGGTAAGAAAGAAAATTCCAGGGTGATTTACCAAGAGCAGTCACAGCCAAATTAGCTTTGCTGGCCTGGAGGTCAGTGAGGATTTCAACACTGACTGCAGACACAGGGAAGTCAAGTACTGGCAAGGAGTTTGGAATGGTACATGAAATACTTTTAAGAGCACCCACCCTCCTCCATAAGCACCCCTGCAGGGCTAACAGCAAAGTCTGGTGCTACTCTGTCTGTATTTCTGTAGCACGGCCCAGCTCTGAGTAAATAACACTAAACAATAATTCTTGGTTAAGAATTCATTATACAGAAGGTTCCGAATAAAAAAGGAAAGAGAAATAAGTGTCTCAAACCCAGCCATTTACAGTTGTGCAGTGTTAAAATCACACCTAGTAAAGCTGCGTGCATTAAGGCAAATAATAATAATAATCTGAATTAAACTAAATAAAACTTGTCAGAATGGAAAGAAAACAAATCCAAAGCCTTGACATCAACATAAAACCAGAATTCTGCCCATTCCCTTCATAATGGCTTTTCTATTGCGCTTTGTTCTGACCTTTTATTACTTTCCCCACACTGAAGAATATTGCTTTTCAAAACTCTTCATGTCTTTGCTACCCCTGCCATTATTTCCACTCCTATTGTTAAGAGCTGTTAGTCGCTTTTTTCCAAGGTGCACAGCAGCACTGTACCTTAAAAAAAAGAGGCAAGAATATACATGCTTTTGGAGGGGAAAAATATTCAAGTGTTTTCCACTCTTTCTTCTAAAGACCAAAGCCAAATTTTGTTATAAAATTAAATAATAAGGTAACTAAATGAATAAATAATAGTTTAATAATTATACTGCGAAACTGAAAAGCATGAAATCAATTTCCTGCTGGTAAGGAGGGAAAAAGACACTTTTATATGATTTGACTGGACTTAAATAGACATTGTCCTGATCCTGTGATTGTTCCATGCTCAGAACATCTATTGAATTCAGAGTGAGCTCCAAAACCAGATCAATTAGAGGATCAGAGTTGTTTGGGAAAGGCCTGCCCGTCACTTTGAGAAAACAAACCAGACAGACATTGAAAAAGAATGTAAGCCCATAACTAGTCTACAAGATTAAACAAACGGGGCTGTGCAAATCCCACAGCCCATAAAGCAGCACACACCATCCTAATGAAGCCACTTAAAACCAGGTCCTGCTTACAGATGAGAGGGGCTTTGTCACTTAACTTCTGTGTATGAACTGAAATGAGCAGGACCAGGCTCCAGGAGGAAAGGTTGAAATGCTGACGATACGTTAGAGACACTAACTTAATTTGCACTATATGTTTAAATTGTTTAAATCCTGCTTGAAGAGCACACAGCCCAGCAGCTTTTTGCACCACCAGAAGAACTGACAGGACAATTCCGTCCTTAAGCAGCAGCAAAACTCTGGCTCCAGTCCAGAGCAACTGAGACTAACACACGAATAAAGTCTGCTTCCAGGCCTGCTGCTGGATCCTAGGGAACAAACCCCTGTGCTGCTCTGGAGCCCTGCAAAGTCAGACACATAACTGCAAAATCTAGACCCTTAATTCCTAGCAATACTGTAAGAGCTCATCTAAAACATAGAAACATAAAGGTAAATTAAAAAAAAAAAATTAGTTTAGAGTTGGGTTTTTTTGTCCTGTTGTTTACAAATGGCAACTAACTGCACGATAAGTATTACCCCTTATCAGTATTTCTCTGCAGCACAGTCAGTTTTGTGGATCAGTTTTACACGGCAGGAGAATCTTAAAAAGTCTCCCCTTGGTTTTATTAAGGTCTCAGGGGAACAGTGCTCATACCTGAGCACACTTGAGTACCACAGCAAGCAGCCTGATGTGGGATATTCAGTCTTTAGCCCATTTTAATGGACTCTGACTCAAGCAGTCAAGTTCTCAGTTTGCTTTATAATGACAGCTGGTTCTGCAAACATAAGTCTAATAATAAAAGATAACAATGGCATTTAGTATACTGGGTTCTTATTTTTTTAAATGGCAGCAAACGTCATCAAGTAGTTCAAAGCTATTTCAACTTCAAGTAGGAAATTCTCACCATGAAGAGTATCAGCAGTTCAGCTACACTCAATTCTCACAACCATATAAAGCAGATTTCAGAAGGACTTCAAGGGGCTGTACAAAAAGTCATACACAGTCAGAAAAAAAGCCTATGCATTCCCTTCTCTGGCGATAATTGGGAACATATACCCAGGGAAAGACCATGGAAGAGAGAGTGATTCTTCCTTGGGTTTATATCCCTTGCAACCTATAATTCAGACTTCCTAGGTACTCTAAAACAGAGCCTCAAGGCTTTGTCTGCATCTTTGTATTCAACATCCCTGTCAGACTTTCTGTTCATCCCCTTGTCCTTTTGCTCTCTAACACAGTTAATCTTTGGACCATCCGTAACCTCTTGTGACAAAGTTCCACAGCGTATAAAAAAATCTCAGTCTGTTCTTTGGAGCCCCAAAGTGGCTCCAACTACAACCCAACATCTGAGACAGGGTAAAGCCCCACAGTGAGGTTACCCCAAAGTCTTTTCTCATGTATTAATGCAAAGCAGGCATTCCCAGCTCCAGACACCACCACTAGCCACGGATTTGGTATATTCCCAGTGTACCAACAAGCTGCAACAAGGGCAGAGATGCAGCACCCTTCAAGTCAGCTCATTATGCAGGATGACTTTCTTCCCTGAGAGGGAAATCCTACAAGCAGAACCCATCCTGCTTGCTTTCCATTCATCTGACTGCTAAATCCCCTCCCTTCAGCTACTTTAAACACTGCAGTTGGAGAAAATAAAAACAAAACACCCCCAAAGCGGGATGGGTATTTAAAAAATACACTGCAGTTCTGCAATTTCTTCTGTAGGGTGACAGAAAAACAGGTTCTGAGCAACCTCAGCTGATGCTTATGTGTCATTAAAAACTCACTAAACATCAGCTTGCAGGCAGGTCAGTCCCTTGCTCTGGCTCCTCACACAACTGCCAAGCCCTAGGAAGGATGTGTGACTGCTCTGCACTGTGACATCCCATCCTGGAACCTCTTAAAAGTCATTACTCAGGTCCAGTCTGCATCTTCCACGTTGAGGCCATCGATTCTAAAACACATTGGTAGTTAGCAAAATATGCTGTGACTTTCATTACTTTGTGGAAATCTTAAAATTTCCCAGTAAAATCTCAGCCCCCTGGGCAAGTTCCAGCCTATTCAGAACCCCTTGTTTTTCCCAGCTGCTATTCACAGGCACTTTGAAGGAGTCCACAATCATTCCCCATTTGTTAAAAGGCTGGAAAAAGGACTCCTGTACCATGATTGTACCTTGCTGAAATAAAAGAATTGGCAGGACTCCCCATCAAATCCCGTGTGGACTGAGCCCTGCGTTTTAAAAACAATGTTAGCCAGTGGTGCTAATTCTGATTATTCTATCTTAAAATGGACAAATTGGAAAGAAATTCTTTCCTCTCATTCCCATATTTGGCAGCGTGGGTAAGTTTACATGATATCCTGAAAAAAAAATGCAGTTCACAGAGGCCATTAATGCAAAATTGCAGAGATATTTGCTCATATGTACTCCTCTTCTTAACACCAGACATGCAGTTAAATGTCATACACTGCACTGAAAATTAAAACATTTTTTCAAGAACTATAAAAAAAGGCCCAGAAACTCTACAACATGCAATTAAATTGAGAAAGTAGCTCAAAGAGCTTGGCAGGGCTCAGAGAGATTAATGAATGTGTGGATGAAAATAATCCATATCTGCCTTCAAAATAGTGTGAGTCAGACCACCCATTTCAGCTGTGGACACCACAAAAACACTACAGAGGAGCCCAGTGCTGCTCCCCACCAGCCACAGAGCACTGTGAGAATAGGTGCAGGAAGCCCTTGGTGCTTGAGCCTTTGCATCCCTCACAGGGTTGTTAAAGCACAATAATAGAGGATTGACTGAAATGTTTGGGATTCACCACTATATTTCTACCAAATTATTTACTTCCCGAAGAGGTACAATCTTAGGAAATGCTCACAGGTATTCACAGATATCTTACAGACACATAACACAGGAGAGACAGCAACAGATCACCTGAGCCAGCTCTGTAACTCTTAAAAAGCAAGTGACATTCACTGAAAAGTAAAATCCAATGACTTTTATTATTTAAATACGCATTTCCAGCACAAAAAAGAGAAGAGCAAATTTCCATCAAAAAACACATTTGGGGTTTCATTTCTCTGAGTTTGTATCCACCTTGACGAGTGGATTACAAACCCAAGCAAACTGAGCCTAAGGTTAATTAAAACGCAGTGGAACTGCAATACAGACAAGCATCACTGGAGTTCCTCTCACTTCTCTCATTCAGCACCAAAGATAGGATTAAGTGCAGATGAGAAAAGAGGAAAAAAACCAAAACTCCTGACTATTAAAAGTCTTAATTTCCAGCATAGCAACTTCCAGAGTATATATGTACTCGCGAGGATGATTGGTATCACCACCACCAAGAGGGAGGATAAAACATAAGGGGGAAGAAACAAATGGAAGCAGAGTATCAGATGTAAAAAATCTGACGTGCCATTGGGTCATCTCTATTGGTGATCAAATACTCTAGAATTAGAAATTATTAATATTTATTGCTCACATTTCTGAAGGGGGAAAAAGCACATAAAAATAGGAAAAATAATTTCTCACAGTATTGGCTCAGGTCAACAGTTGCATACTAGCGGGCTAGACTGCACCTAAAAGCTCAGAATGAGGAAAACTTGGGGTGTATAAGGCACAAGAAGGAGACACCACAAGTGAGGCGTGGAGTGGTGAGGTGAGGAGGTTGATAAAACACAATTGGTGCGATAGAAATTCATACACAATTTCAGCAGTGGTCCAGGGAAGTTTTTCCAGCCCTGACTGAAGTAACACTCAAGTTTCTTAAAAGAATCTGATCCTTCATTCCTTTCTTTGGAGAGATGCTACAGAATTTAAATTATCTAAGTAGGTAAGGTAGGATATTTAGAAAACACACCTGATCTCAGGCTGGTTTTACAGCTACAAGTGCTTTCCTTTAATTTGCCTCACAAATTGGGCCCTTGGTCTGAGAGCCCATATTGAGCTCACCTGAACACAGTGGTGTCCCCTGTGAAAGAAGAGGTGGCATTGGAAGAGCAGAAGTACAAAAATTGGTTAAAAAACTGAGCACCCCTCTTCTCCACAGGCTTCTCCACTGCCCACTTCCAACCTGCTCATGTTATTCCACCTCCATGGAGCTCCACAAAAGGCACACAGCTCAAGTCCTCCCAGGACTACAAAGATGAGAGATAAAGCAGCTCTGAGAAGGCTACACCTCCTGCAGGGCCCTTGGTTTTATCCACCAAGAGATGTCCCCTTCATGTGCTGCTCTGACACGAGTCCCACAGGTGCTGTTTGTGCCTGGCCTTTCTGCTCTGACCCCCACAGCCAGCACTGGGTTATCTCTGGCACCTCCCAGGGACACAGGTGAGAAGGACAAGGCTGCAAATTATCCCAACATTTAATTCTGAGGTAGACATCACAAACAAGTTCTTTTTAGTGCAGGTCAGATTATTATTCCTCAGCAAAGAAATCCAAGGACTTGGGTGCAGGTTTCCACCCCTCAAAACCTTTTGGCTGTTTTGCATCCAGCCCAACCCACCAACAGGGCCACACACCAAACACAGCATTTTCCAGTATGAACAAAAGGAGTATGGACCTTTGAGAGGAGTCATCAGATTATTAGACTTCAAATAAAAAGGAAGTGCACTGCTTTTTTTCCCACTCATGATTTACCAGAGAATAACTTTAGTTGTCCACGTCCTTCCAAAGTACCGTACCATGAAATATTCTGCTTGATGCAAAGAAAGGGTGAACAAGGTTCATAAAGATATGTGAGTCCATAACCCCATCAGCTGTCCCATGGTTTCAAAGATGACTCTGAAAGTCACATACAGGAACGGGGGTGTCTGTTGCCAGTGTCAAAAACCTGGTACATGGAAACCTACCCTGCACTGTACTGCAGCCATATGTGGTCAAGAATCATTTGGAACTACTAAACTCCAGTGAAATATAATATGCACTCCAAGTATTTCAAAGTATTTCATCCTCTTTCAAAAATAAATCCGTTTTTACTCTCCCTTGTTTAGTAACAATCACTGCTTATGCCAGATATGTCAGGCCAGAAAAACAGACTATTTGCCAAATTTGACTTTGAATGATAAACTTACTGACTTGAAAATTTTCAAAAAAGCCTGAGCTGCAGCACTGTGCCTCATTTTTGCTTGGGTTTTTCTGGTACCTTTGAAGTGATACAACTTCCCCTATTTTTTAATAAGGCTCATTAAATCATTATGAAACAATTACATAGTACCTAAAAGCTCTTTACCTGCCATAAGGTATCTGCAGTGGTGTTGAATTTTTTATCTTATTGTCAGCTTATTATAAAAAGATATTAACCTTTACCTGATCTGTGCTCACATCTGATTGCTGTCCCCACTGTGCACTGCTTTAGTTTCCAAGAAAGGTGCTTCTGACTCCACCTTGGCTCCTCCACTGCTCCCAGTGGAATGGATGTGTGAAACTGCTCTAATAATCTCTGAAGTCAACAGCCAACACAGAGGAATGTGGGGCTCATCACTTTAAGGCTTCAATGCCAAGATGTTTAGTGTCTTTTTTCCTCCCCCCGTTCTAATTGGGCATTTTGGTTTAAATCCTGCTTTCTGACTGATGAATTTTTCGATTAATGCAACTCATTTTCAGCTTGGTATTTTGCCTAGTTCCCTTCAAATTGAAGCAATTATAGAAAAAATTAAGTGCTCCAATAATTTTAAACCTCTCCACACTCTGCAATATTATCAGTGTACTTCACTATTTTTTACTTTTTTTTTAAAGGTGCAAGCTCTTCAGGAGTGCTTACTATTCAAGCACACAGAGTCTATGAACTGATTAAACATTATCAGATAATTTAAAATCTTTACAAGAGCTTTGGCTTTCCAACATTGAAGGCAAACGCTGTGCTAAACTTGAAAGATGCTAGGATGTGGTAATGCTCCAAGCACAAGAAATACCAAAATTCTTTTTGAACAAAGACAAATCTCAGGCTTTATGAATACAACAGCAACAAAAAAACCCAGCCTCCTCATGAATGAGGGGTGAACTCTTTCTTCTCAGATCATGAGCCAGAGGAGTTGGGTGAAGTCCTGCCAGACTTCAGTGCTGGCAGACAGCTGCATGCAAAACCCCCTCGAGTTCCATGCTGCTGCAGAAGCACCCATAAAGGTTTTCCTCTTGCAAAGCATCTTGCACAACTGGGCATTTAACAAACACGTCTCACTTTGAAGAAAGACCCACCACAGGTAGACAGAAACACTCACCTGAGGGGCTGCTGGGGTTTGAATGACTTTGCTGTGCAGCAGACATTCTTCTGGTGTCAGGAGTTCATAGGTATAATTTTAAGTGAGCTCTGGAGCAGGAAGTTATCTCATCTTGAACACTCAAATGCTGTCTTAAAGAGTCCACTTTTACAAATATACAGCACTTAATCATAATTTTAGTGCTCTTTTCATGCAAGGTTTTCAGAGTGGATATAAAGATATCTACACACAGAAATCTTATTATTACTTTATACTAAAAAAACAATACTGAGGCAAAGAGAGGGGTTCTTTTCTTGGCCAATATTGTTAAAAGACTGTAACACAAAGAAATATACAAAACAGATACAGGAAATCAACATTTTCAGTGCAACACTTGGCTTCTTCTTGTATGTTACACAGCATTTACAAGTTTAAAAAATACTGTATTACATATGATGGTGCATGACTACTGAATAACAGGCTTATTGCATCCTCTAACCTAGCAACACCAAGACTATCCCTCACAATTTTTAAACCACTCAATTAAAAACAGAAATGTAACTACAGCATGACATGCTCCTGCCAGAGTCAAATATCTGTTACTCATTCCTTAAAGAGAAGCAAAAAAGCAACACTAGTTAACTCTTTTTTTTTTTTTTTCATTCTTGTTAAATACCAAAAGAGCAGTTTGTAGGATCAAGGGTAACTTGGGTTGCTTAACAAATGCCATTACATTCCACACAGATTTCTCCTGATTGCCCTAAAAAGCAATCCCCCTAGAGATGCAGCAAAGGCTGATCAGCCTAATCACTTTTTTTTTGTCCCACGTACCATGAGAACACCACAGTACTGCAGCAAATGAGAATATGTGCTGTCAGGGAGGAACTTCTGACCTCACCCCCAAACACTTGGTGAATACAAATTCTCCAAATTTAAATCCACCACCTAATTGCCTAATCCAAAATCAGCAATTCAACTGTTAAACTAATTCTTTTTACCACGTGTTTCAATAAATACTTAATGAATAACCTGCAATGGTGAAAGAAAAAGGGGTGGCAAGAGAGGAAGGGAGAGATTACAAATCAGCATTTACAGCAGCATATTTTGTCTGTTCTACCTGTACCCATTTTCAAAACCTGTCTTCCCTTTCTTTGCTCTTTGGAGTCATTTTTCAACCTTGACCTTAGCAGAGTGAAGAGATTATCTTCAGTGCTATGATGAGTAAGTCCTGGGTCTGAGCAGCCCTTCTGCACACACACACACACCTCGGCCATCCATGTTAGTGCATGTCAGACACGGATCAAGGGAGAGCAGACATCACACTGTAAAGGTCTCACCATGGATCAGCCTGTCAGATTGCTGCAAGAAAATCTGTATTCTCTTTACATCCTGAGCCAGGTGCACGAGCACGGGAGCCCTGTCAGACTTCAGCTGGGCAAACTGGAACCCAAAGGGCTGGACTCTTCCCACCTGCAGCAAATCATCAACTCATCTGTAGAACTGCTCTGGGTTTTCTTGTTTGGCACAGGGTGGACTCTACTGATGATGTCCTCTGGGAATGAAAGGTGCTCAAAGTGTGACACTGAAAGCTACTCAAACCTCTAACATGAAGTAACAGCACTCACGAGCCCCACAGCTGCCCCCCCAGGGCCTCTCTCTCAGTTTTGGGGTTTCACAATCACAACTTGTCTTTCTAAAACAGTATTTTCTCCCTCTTGATCTGTGTAACACCCACAACAAACTCAGGGAAAACAATGAAAATGACCACACACTAGGGACAGGGTTATAAAAAAAGCATTTAGCATCAGCCTCATTCTGCTCCCACTGACGTCAGTTATAAAATTCCCTTTGCCTTCCAGGAAGCCAAGAGATGCCACTGTAGATCACTTTTGAAAACAGCAATCCAAGAGCAGTCAAATGCAAAAGATAGCAGACTGATGGGTTTTTCTTTTCCCTCCTGTTGCTTCTAATTATAGCTTTATTTAGCTGTACCCCATCATCTACATTCTGCTTCAGGGAGGGGGTCCCCAGGACCAAATGGAGAGGTCAAGGCCCTTTGCAAGTCTGCTAAAATTGATGCTGTCTCTCCAACCCAGCTTTCTCATTTCTCATGGAAGAGTGAACGCATGCACACGATTTGTTTAGTTCATCTCATATTTTACTCCTGCATTGAGGTGCCCTGGTTGTCCACACTGAAAAAAAGCCATCTAGTTTTCTCCCTGCTCCTTTCTGGAACAAACTGTGAGGACACTCCAAGCAGAAGCAGTCTGACAGGAGAGTTAGCCCAGCATTCATGCTGCATGAAGAACACGTCTACGTAAAATGCCAAATTTGGCTCGTTCAATCTTTTTGATGGACTTCTAATCCTCTAACACCCACAAACCAACAACTCAGGACATGAAACACACAAGTCAGTGGCATTTTCTAGAAAAATAACCACTCTGCCATGCTATCTGCCCAGTAGCTCAGGCCTTTTGGATTGCCAAAATCCAAAATGTGTCACAAAACCATCACAGGGATACCACAAGAACCAAGAAAAATGGCTTTGCAATATGGAAGCGGCCCAAAGCACAGTGGACCTAGGCCAAGCCAGGAAGGCAGAGAGCTTTACAAATGAAGCTGTTTCATGGTATTTTTACCAGCCATCACATCTTCTTCAGGAGTCCTCAGCTACATCAAACAAATGGCAGCTCTAAGAGACCAACAGTGTGAAAACGTAATGACAGACACACTCTTAACCTGTGGAAGAGCATTTCAAAAAAGGAAGGAATTGGTGGGTGAGAGGGAAGCGCTTATTTTAAAATGCCACACTCATGCCCTGACCGTATCCAATTATGAAGAGGAGATACAGGTGACAAAGAAACAAATGCAAGAACTTCAAACAGGAATGGAGTAGAGGATATTAAGCCTGAAGTCTGGATCTCCACAACCCCAGAGCTCTGCAGCACTTGAGTCCAGCCAGGACCACAGAAGTGCTCAGTAATGAAAGAGAACAAAAAGACTGCATGTGCCAGAAATGGATGCTTTCTTAAATAACCAAGTCAAATCCCAGGGGTCAGAGAATCCACAGGTAATATTCACATGAATATTGCATTGGTCAAACCACACATCTGCTTTTGCAAGACAAAGATGCTTCTTTCCCTCCAGTGACACAAGCAGCCAAGGGGATGCCTGATTTTGGAAGCTTTCTGAGTATAATTAACAGCAGATATTAAGAACTAGCATCTAAGTCAGCTCTTAATGATGCCTTTTCAATTTACTTTCATAAAGCTCATTCAGACAACACAAAGGTTTCTTCCTTAGATCATGTGTATGCACCAACAGGAAAAGGCACAGACTCAGAATTCCCCATAACATGGAGAGGTCCTGCTGAAGCTGACAGCAGTGTGAAATCACACAGGCAGGACTGCCACTACTGTCATGTTCTAATCTCTGTAATTAGCCAACTGATCAGAGCATCCTTCACATTGCTCTGCAGTTTGTCAGGGCTTCTCTCTCATGCCCACCATAAAAATATGGGTAGGAAAATCCAGGAGTAACTTTTACCCAGACCAAATCTTTTCCCATACTGACAGCTCAAACTTGTTTTACTCCTCTCTAGACCATTGGACTCCAAAGGCCTGAAAAAAATCTTAATAGCAAGTATTTTTAAAATAGACTTCCCTTCTTCTCTTTCCCATTCTTCCTTTCCCTTAAAAACAGGTAGAAGAATGCTTGGAGAAATCACACATTATTTACATGCCGTATTATTTTATGGAGATTTTCAAGGTGTTAATTGAAAGTTTTAATGAATGTTAATCATCTGTCATTTTCATTGGCAATCTCCTCTCTGCCATATGCTTAACTTTTACACCTGTACAGATTTTGCAATCAGTTCTTTTAAATTGTTTTACTTTTTCAGTTTAGTATTAGTATTAATATTTAGGAAACAAGCCAGCTGCAACCAAGACTGCCATTGTCTGCAGTTTATTTACTACATATAATACTGTAGTGACATTAGTTTTAAAATATTTGTCTTAATCTTATTTGTATTAATCAGTACTTAAAGGAGATGCTGGATTGATACCAGTGAAGACCAAAGAACTACAAGGCAGGGCAATTGCAGGACTCACATCTGCTTGAGCCTCCCCATATATTGTCCCTATTTCTGTCCCTTGCCTTTCACCCCACATCAACAGGCAATTGATGCAAACTCTAACGCTCTTGTCTCAGTTCTGCTCTTTTTAAGTAACATGGAGATTTGTTCCTGAAGAGATTGGGCTGAGGAAGCACAAGCATGCAAGTTATGAGTTCTATTTTTGACTGACTGCAAATATTCTGTGTGAACCAAGTCACCCTCAGCACACATGGCACACATTTAAAATGGACATACCTACCAGGCTCTTCAGCTTTTACCCTTTTCAACAGGGCTGTCATCCCCTCTCCTCAGTGAAGAAGTCTGATCTTCAAAACAGGACTTTTCTCTTGTACATTTTAATCAGCAGTAATATAACAATAATATTTATCCTTGGGATTTAGCATTAAAATAACAAAGAGATGGTGAATGTAGCTTTAAACTCGTCTTTGCTTTTTTATCCATCACTACAAAATGGTCTGAGAGCTGAAACAAATCAGTAAGATCAGAGCAGTGCCACTGCTGCAAAACTGGCAAAAGGAGAAGATGGTGAATAGCAAGTTTAGGTTTTTAAACTCAGGAATAAATAACAGGCAGGCTACTGTACATCTTGCTAATTGTCTGAGAATGAGATGCAAGAGAGGTGAAGGAACAGCCTGGCAAGGACTACAAGCCCCAACACGACTTTAAGATTTACTAGCAAACACCAGAAAAGGGGTGGAGGAATTTTGGTGCAATTCCTAGGAGAAATCTGTATGCAAACAGAAAGTGTCACAGCAAAACAGCAGAGAAAACTGTTTCAGAACAGACTCACATCAGAGACCTGAAGATTTTAAGCAATAAACCCCAGAACATTGACCTCCACTGGGAAGTGAAGAGTCCTGCTGGCTGAGCATGGCTGATTTCTGCAGGTCTTGTGAGGAAGGAAGCAGGGAAGCAGGAGAGAAGGTTCTCTGCCCTGCCCTCCTGATGATACAAGCAAAGACCTAGGAAAGGAGAAGATTTAGAGAGGAATACTCCTTTCAAAGGCACAGCTCTTCAGAGGCTGTCAAAGTGTCTGAGCAATTCACAGTACAGAAATATGTTCAAATTTCTACCTCTTCTTCAGTTAAATTTTGGGGAATTCAAATGAAATGTTGAGAAAATTATTCTTCAGGTAAAGTTACCCAAGCAAAATGAACAGAAGTGTTACTTTCATTAAATGCAGTTGACCATTCTCAGTAACCCTCTGTTCCCAAATCTACTGTTTGGAGAACAGGGATATGAGAGACTTTCTCAGGTTTTTTTTCCCTTTGGATATCCTGCACCCCAGGAAACACCACAAGGTGAAAAGTCTTCTCTGGGGGAAGAACACACAACCTGGGAGTCTTTGTGGCCCCTTTTAATGGTGTGTTCCAGGAAGATCCAGGGTTGCAAACATCCATGAACTTTTTCTATTGTCTTGGAATACCTTACAGCCTCTATGCTTGTGATCATATGAAAATCTGTTTCTTTTTTCTAAGTGCTGAATTTTACTGTTGAGGGTCAAAGAGCCTAAACTATAAAGACTGAAACCTAGGGCTAATAAAAAAGAAATCAGAATCTATTTTAAAACCCCACAATGTGTACTAGTTCTGACTTTCTAACAAAAGGGATGGACAGAAACACTGTGCAGAGGATTTTGGACAAAGGACAGAAAGAACACCAAAAGAACAAAGTGTACAACAATCTCACCTAACTGCAAAGTCTGCATTTCCCGTGACGAACTGAATCAGAAGTAAAATCCTATAACCTTTCCAAGTGAAAAATGGAATAACAATACAGTAGGTAACCCAGTACTCATTCAAATCACTGCTTCTATAGGATAATTATTAATAATGGCAACCCAGCACCCGAGAAGCCTGGATTTGAAACCTGGTGTAGAGGTGCTCTTTTAGGCCAGATACTACCATGGAAGAACAGAAATTAGTTCTCTTACCATCCCTTGTGAGTCCAGCTAATCTACAGCACTCGTTTTCTGTGTACCTTAGTGCCTATTTATACAATTGCTCATTGAAAAAAATCTGTTTAAAATCACTTAGAAAGACAAGGATACCTATTTCAAGTATTAAATAAAACTATTAAAAATTCCTAGGAATTTTGCTAAACAGTAGGAAGCATGTTCTTTATTTCCCACATCATAAACCCAGTAACACTAACAAAACCCCTGCTCTTTGCACTACTGCAAATCTTACAATATGAATTTAGATTGCTGAAAAGAAAAACAGATGGAGCAGAACTGCCGAATGTTCTGGAAATCCCAGGGTTGTGCATGCAGCACTGGGGCCTGAACTGGGACGGACTAAAGGGCACATTCTACTCACTTTCCAGAAGAAGCTTCCAGAGCATCAAAAGTGGAAATGAATTTGCATTTGCTCAAATGTAAATGAAATTCATGAGAATAAAAGGAAATCTCAGAAGTTAGGCTTATATATAGCACATTCATGAATCTGAAACGGGATATTTAGATGTCTTGATTTTTTCAGCTTTGTTTGTATTCCTGTTCTGTTGATTTGTAATGGCAAAAATATGTTCTCACTGGTCCCAAATGTTGATGTCCAGCCAGTGAGATGGACCAAGAGTGCATCATAACCATGTGGCAGAGACTAAGCTAACAATCTCTGATGCACAGATTAATTTGGGGTTTATGCTGGAGCTTTTAGGAGGCAGCAAGGAGGAAAGGGTACGTTTCAGCAGTCCTCTTGTTAGAGGGTAGAAAAGAGGTCAGATACAGGCCTTGTGTTTATCACAGCATGAAAAGGGTCCTGGTTTATTCCTCTTTACAGCTCAGCCATCCTGACTCCAACCATTCCCTAAATCTAGCTGCAGCAGGTCCTACTGGAGGATTCCCTTGCAGCCTCTGACTGCTGGTTATTTCCGGCTGAACCCTGACTGCAGGGAGCAGTGTGCAGGCTCTGAATGCATCTTTTACCCAGCCAGACTGTGACTGCAGGCTCCAACAACAACAGGCTCCAACTGCACACCCAGACTGACCTCACAGCAGTGATTCCCTCACCCCAGGCTCCTTCTGTCCCCCAGGCTCCTTCTGTCCCCCAGGCTCCTTCTTCATGATGTCCCCTCACCAACTAACCCACTCTATCACACTCATCTTTATTGGATACAGCTGTGACTCATCAGGGGCGAGGCCGAATTGGGTAATTAACACAGCTGTTAATTATCAGGGGCCAGGTCACCTGTATTCCCTTCTCCCACAAGGGTACAGCACAGAAGTACCAGAGCTGCAACAAGTTGGGGAGGAGAGGGAATATGAGAGGGCAAGGAAGGAAAGCTCAAGATTCAAGGAAGATAATAAGCAAAACTTCCAGCACAGACCTGAGGGAAAACCTGGATCTCAGCCTCATGTCTTCTGTCTTCCTTTCCTGTCCCATGTATGCAACAGCAAAGATGGAAAGGTAGCTTTGCTCCACAGGACATAAAATCACCTGGCAATGCAGCCAGTAACATTTGCTCTCAGAGATTATATTCCCTCTACAATGATTACTCTGACTTCACATTATTACACTCAACACACACTATTACTACACTGCACAGAGATGAGTACTCCACTCCATCACATCTTACCTAAAAGAAATAATAAATATTTTGTTTCTATGCATCAGATTTAAAAATCACCAACTGTTAATCTCAATATGAAAGCAAAAGAAGCAAGTAACAGCAATGGCATGATGAAAAATACATGTATTTAGTAATTTACAATTCTCAGTTCACTTCTTAAAAAAATCTCATGAAAAACTTTCTCTTCATCTCTTCAACAGAAAGGCAGTAAATTGTTTGTATTTTAGATGTTACTCTACTGAGAGCTCAAGAGACAGTTCTGGACCAAAGGATAGCATGTTTCCACTTTGCCTAGGCCAAAAAGCAAAATCCTTGCTAACTCTCTGCTGTATCCTCAGGGCATGCTGTATGCATGCTACCTAAAGGTAGCTTTGAAAACCTAGTGGGAAAAAAGTAAATACAAATAATCCTTAGGATTTTAAATTCATTTTATTTTCCTCCTGACTGTACTTTGCCAAAACATTCTCCTGTGTTAAGTCTATGATGGGAAAAAAACCCGTTTCCATCTAATGTGATATCAAGACTTTTTGAAGTGTTTTGATAAGCACTGGCTTTTAATCAAGTATTACAACATTTGCAAAGAACTTGACGTAGTAAGTCACTTAAATCCCTTGTGTATACAACGTATATTTAGCCTCAAGACACCACTCCTGCCCAGTGTGAGCCAGGCTCCTGAAACAAGGACATCACCATCCCAAACAGCTTTTTTGTAGCCTGTACAGCCTTGTAGCACTTCCCTGAAAAACGAAATGGATGCACGGCTGACGTTTCCCACGTCGCCCTGAACACACAGAGGGGCAGCTCCCCAAGTGAAATGGATCTGCAAAGGATGCCACAGGATCCTAGATTTTGCCCATCTGGTGTTTTCCTGTGCAAGCTCCAGCAACTAGAAATATTATCTTGGTCCCCAAAATGAAAGACACTTCACAAAAGCAACCCCTTCACCAATCCTGCACAAGCAAGATAATCCTCACACCTCCCCTGTCTTCCCTCTACTGCAATTTGGCTCCCAAAGAAATCCCATTTTCTTGCAAGAGCAGCATTTCCAGGAGGAATATTCTCTCCTGGTAGTGGTGGGGTGCTGAAGGAATAAGTCTAGATAGACAGCTCCTACAGAGGAATTTAAGGAGCACCATTTCCCATGGGGAAACCAAGGCAGAGGTGTATAAGGAACATGTCTGGGCCACTCAGTGGATCAGTGCAAAGCCGAGATCAGACCCATCACCATGATGCACTGGCAGCTGAGAAAAAGAAAATAGAGGAGCTTCAGTGCTTTGGATGACAGGAAGAGAATTAATTTTCTGATGTGGTGTTTTGTTGATTCTTTCGTCTTGTCATGTACAGCAGAAATAATGTTCGTAGGATTAGAGTAAACTCACAGCAAAAGACTCTTATGATTATTAAGCATCTCAGCTTCAATTTGATGTTTTATCACCTGCCAACCTTGCACATCAAAAATGATTTTTGTGTGTATTTGAAACATAAAATTTACAAAATATCAGCCTGGAATTTAAAACACTTCCTAAACATGTTAGAAAAGTAAGTTTAAAATGTCACTGAAGCTACAAAGAGGAAAAAGCTGTCCATTGCTCTTATGCAATAATTAATTTTCATCTGGGTCCTTATTATGCATTAGTTTTTATAGAGCAACAAAACATAACTGCATGCTATTGTTTAAACATTTGCTGCATATGCCAGAAGAGTAAAGGCTGGAAATAAGTGTAAAGGATAATACACAAAACGTAGCTAAATGTATTCTATATTATGGATCCATAATACAGAATGCAAATGATTCTGACTAAGCATTCACAGGAGACAGTCTTTAGGGTGCATGCTGTGAATGTATATTATGAATAATGCATAAAACTTGGCTAAATCTTAATGAGTCCATTGACATCCTATGGGGTCCAAAGGAGCCTTAGATCCCAAAGCATGTCAGTGGCATATGACTCTCCTCCCCCACTTCATTTAAAAAATACTTTCTTAAAACAAAGGAAATTAAAACACAAAAGAAAAAGCCCTTAGCTCTGATTTAGCTCCCATAGGATGGCAAACGTGGAGTCACAAACTCTGACTTCCTTCACTCTGTTGTTCCTCGATGTTCCACATTAATCCAGGGCACCCTATGGCCTTTCTGTAGGGCTGCATCAGGTGTGGGACAGAAGTTACTCCTAATTCCCAAATTAATACACTCAAGGGCTTCTCCACACACAAAAGAAAGATGATAAAAGGTGATAAGCACCCCTATTATATTTTTCCTCCATTCTCCTTCCCTAATTCCCAGATTCTTTAAGCCAAATAATTAATGCAGAAGGAGATGACAGGAAATATGGGGGGAAAAGACATCCCGTTTACTACTTAGAGCTACTCCAAAGAAGCAAGTTCACATGCTGAAGGACATTGGCAATGGGTGCAGTCATGAGGACAAACAACTTGACCAAAGAGAAGCACCTGCTCTTTACAGTTCCTAAGTACAAAAACACAGTAAGAAAATGCATTTCCACCTCCTGAGTGAAACCGTAAGGTTGTACCATTTGATCTGAGTGTACGAGTATACCATATTCTCTAGGGAATAAAAAGCCTTGGCATCAAGCCCCAGTTCCAGTCAGAAGTGTGAAGATAGTTTTTGTGTGTCATGTGCTTGGAAATAAATGAGTGGATTTTTCCTATAGCATAAACACGAGGCAAAATAACTGATTAAGATCTTGTTTATTTAGGGTTACGAGTCCTCAGATTGGTCGGAATGGTAATTAATTAATTCTTGCAAAACCCGTGAGTGATGGTTAAGTCTGTACATCCTTAAACACAAGAAAACCAAGGAACAAAAGGCCAAAGAGACCTCCCCAGCATGGCACAGCGTGGCAGAGTGGGACTGTGCTCCTGCTCTCCATGCCCTGCCCCGTGCCCATCCCTGTGCTTGGGTGGGCCAGTGCTGCTCTCCTCAAGGACCACTTGGCTGCTCATCTGGGCCACCTGGGCAAGGCCAGTACAACACCACCTCTGCAGGGCTCAAAGCAATGAAACAGATCCCACCCAGGCTGGCCTGGCTCTGCCCTCCCTATTCCCAGGGCACTGAAGCCAGCTCATGTCACCCCCCAAGAACTCGCTGTGCATCCAGCCTGGACAGCCTGGGGACTGGCTGGCACCCCAATCCTGCAGCCAGGAATGGGCAGGATTCCTGTTCTCAGCCTGGGGACTGGCTGGCACCCCAATCCTGCAGCCAGGACTGGGCAGGATTCTTGTTCTCAGCCTGGGGACTGGCTGGCACCCCAATCCTGCAGCCAGGACTGGACAGGATTCTTGTTGTGTCCCCCAAGTGTCTACACTCACAGGGGATGGCAGATCAGGTGAGCACTTTTCACTCCATCTGAATTTCAGCACCTGAAGCTGCCAGATTAGAGCCTGGGAATCCCTTCCCTCCAGAGATTAGAGAGCAGAATGGCTTGTGCCACAGGAAACGCCCCCCTGCCCAAAGCAGGGATCAGGGAGAGGACAAGGAGGCAAAGGTTTGGGACAAATTTCACATAACCAAGCTTTCCCAAAAAAGAGAAGGAAAAATAGCCACAGCCAGGAAATTCAGAAACACGAGTGTTTTGTAGCTTTTATTAAAACCTTGCTTCTCCTCCCTCATGTGCTTCCAATGGAAAATCGATACCAAGGAGAGAGAAATTATCTGGGATGTTCAGCAAGCATTTGTGACCTCAAAAAAAAAGTTTAATCTGGCTTCTGTTTTCCTTTTTCCAAATTCTTACAACAACAACAAAATATCTAGACATGGTGGTTTTTTGCGTGAAAACATTCAACAGAAAGATCCTTGAGGAAAGCAAGTAATGGAAACAGTTCCACTGGATCTACAGCAGAATTTGACATGAAACAAGCACGGAGAGAGCAGGGACACACATGTGCTGATCTTTGAGCATAGCTGCCTGTGTATTTAAACATGAATACACAACCTCATTTTACACCATAACAATATCCTTTTCTTTTGATGACAGGTGAATTTTTGTGCAGTCATAAAATATGCCCAACTTTCTTCTCGTCAAGATGTAAATTTGGCCCCAGTATGAAAACATATATATTTACAAACACACGTATCAATTCTAACCAAAAGCAAGGGCCAGACTTTCACAGGAAGAACACTGTCAAAGTATTTTACCTCTGTAACCCATCCTGCTACTATTTATACTTACTGCTACAGATATCAGCAATTGTTTCCTTGCCTCCTCACCCCTCCTGGACACCATGGGAATAACAGAGAAAGGAGTCTCTTGGTAGCACTTTCATTCCCAGCAGGAAGCTCTAGCGTTTGTGATATCCATTTTGATACAAAACCTAAATTAGGCCTCTGGAAATAGGTAATGCATAAAAAGAAGCATTTTTGTGCCACAAGATTATTATTATAGGTTACTGTTAACCCTTGGGAGATGGAGGTGAGTCCTGCAGCTCCCCACTGGGTTGAATATTTGCTGAGAAATCACAAGCACTACCTAAGCAGATATTTCAGGGGTGCTTCATGCTAAAGAGAACAATCCCGTTGACCCATCATATTCTGATAGCCAGTTTGAGAGCAAAGCATTGTGAGTTAAACAAAAAGGATCAGCACAGCATGCACATGCTGCAGCTCTCCTGTGCTATGAGACGATTTAAAAGGGGCTGAGTACAAAGACAACTGTGGAATTACAAATGCAGAGTTCAAACAAATAGTGTATTTGGGAGCCACCCAAAACACATTTTGCCTCTTGGCTCCCTAAAATTCTTCCTTATGGCAAAGTTTCCACTGGGTCACAATCTAGTGAAAAGAAACACATCATTCAAAAAGGAAAATATAAATCTGAACCTTTAAATATTTTGTAGTTTTCAAGTTTCAAATCACTGCAGATTAAAGTTTCAGGGCTGGAAGTCTGTGTGGTTTATCCCACCATCACAACTGCAAACCATAAAGCTATATAAATCATAAATTAACATTTTTTCTTCAGAACCACCATCATCCCTGAAGTTTGGAGAACTGGTCAATAATTCAGATTCAGGGAACCAGGCAATTTTGCACTAAAGCTACACCACCTCCTGTTGTGATACAAGTTGGCCTAGCATTACTCATTGCTTGACTTACTCCCTTAGCAAAATGAGCCACACAGGAAATTCAATCTGTATCTGCCTACACAATTAATTCAAGTTCAGCTTATCCTAAGCATTTCTCTTTCCTTCAGACATGCAGACTTCAAAGGGCCATAAACTGTGATCTTAAACGCCAAACCAACTGCGTGTCAGTAAGTTTTCACCAAATATAAATAAATATTTTAGTAAACTACGGTTGCTACTTGTTAAGCCTGGGAAAAATGGAGCCTTGCTGTAACCTGGAAGACAAATTGGATCTCAGAGCCTCACACATCCTCCCATTTAAATCCCCGTGCCTTGTATACCTGCAGGAATAACACAGGAGAAGCATTCCAATAACTTCATGTAGTAGCAAGGCAGGCTGCGGTTCCCCCAATAAATTTCAGCTTTATAGCTCCTTCACTCCAAAAGCCACACTCTCAGCAATTCCTACACGTTGAAGGAGAAGTCCAGTGGAAGCAGTGTTATTTCACAGACCATTCTGACTGTTGCACTGGTGACCAGAGCACACAAATCTTTGCACCTCTGCGTGGGTAAACATCCATAAAAATATCCTTCTAACAACAGGACAGCTCGCATGAGCCACAGCTCACTACGAAGAACAACGAGCTTTCTGTTTGGCCTAGAGATTTTCCTACAGCCGTGGAATGGCACAGGGAGGAAGCCAGGAGTCCTAGCTGCTCCTTTTCCACTCCACCATGAGGTTTGGCATAGCTTTTCCTAGACAGCCCTCTTTGCTCTAGCAGCTCTGACATCTGCGCATTGCATTTGCCCTGTTGTGCAAGCAGGACTATTTCCTCAGAGATAAACAGAGATCACTAAGCCCACAACGCCTGACACAAACAGAGTTCAGATCCAAGCTTCCTTGGGTAGCCTAGATCCATCCTTTTCACTTGCAAATGTAAAGCAAAATTGGCAAGACCCAAAGGGGAAAAGAAGGAAATTATCTTAATAAAGAAACGAAAAATCTCCCTCCCTCTCGCCAGCCACGCTTTTTTGAGCAGCTATTTGAATCATCCCTGCTTATAGACAGTCCCACTTCTTCAGCAGTGGAAAAGCAATACAATCGTCCTGTCATTTGATCCCCCCAAACATTCTGTAATTTAGTGGGAGCAGGCTCCTCACTGGGCTCTCAGACAGAAGTTTGTCCCCATGCCTTTTAAAGTACGCACCTGATTTTGCCTTTGTCTGCCACGCTCCTTTTGCAGCTGCATTCCCAGGAAAACGTTTCTATGCCCACTTTCCCCTGTCGTTTCTACAGCCTGCTCAGAGATGGATTCATTGCTGGGTCTCGGCAGTTACACTTCTTCCTCAGTTGATGCTTCCTTTCATTTATTCTGAAGTTTCCAATGTAAAACAAACAGGAATACCACCTTTCTGAAATTACTACTATCCCACTGTCCTCCAATGCAACATTAACAAGAAGCAATATTCTCCAAAGCTATGAAGCATATACTGCCCTAAATTACATTGCAGTTGCTGCCCTGAGCTTACACATTTTTGAATAGGAAGGCTCCCAGGGATCTCTCTCTCTGTTCTGACTGCATTTACTGCTTTAAAATATTTTTAACCCAGACACTGAAGTGCCAGCCTAGCAGCCCTTCATGCTAATCCTAGCCTGGGTGGCTGCTCTTAAGGGAAAGCATTCAAAAATTGTAGCAGTGCATCAACTTTGACCCTTTTCACTTAAAACATGAGACTTCTTTTTTTTTTTAGGGGAAAAAAAATTAGATTCCAGAGGGAATCACTGAACTCTGACCTGCTTAAAATTAGTTTTGTTTTAGTGCCTGTGTGGTGACTCAACAGGCCAATTTTCCAGACACTTAAGACTTCTCTGCTCCTGAAGATTCCAGTTCAAGTCCTGGACTCACTGCCTGGGGTCGGATCAGAACACTTTGTTCCAAGGCTTCAAGCAGTGAATTCCCAGATCCCCGTACCCTTGCCAGATGCTGGCATGCTTGGTAATAAGTAGGGCTGCAACCAAGCTAATTATATTTTTTAAAAAAAATCTGTGAAGAGTTTTGCTTGCAATACATATGTTAGACCAAAAGAATTTCCCTTCAAAATTCGGCAGTCAAGAAATGTTTATATGGCTCTGATAAACATTTCATGATAAGCTGGATTCTTTCAGGGGGGAGGGGGAAGATGTGTACTTTGGTCTTAACAGTGCAGCAAATAATTCTCAAATAGGGTCTGGCTGAGTGTATCCATCTCACTGGGAATAACTGATTCCATTTTTTTTAATCTGTCACAGGCATTACAAACACTAAATGAGTCACCATAGACTCCTATGCTGCAAAAAATAGCATCACAACACTTCATTTGCTCTTCAACAGGACTTCAAGTGTAGTGCCTGGTATCAAAAAGCCTTGTCAGTTAACAAATTAAAAAATCCCAGGAAATGACACCCTAACACAATCGCTGAAAAAAATTACTTCCTGGAGAAGTTTAACACCACCCAGCAAAGCAAAGCTCATCTAGCAGTGATTTTCCTCAATCTCAACAGAATTTTTCAATTTAATCTTATCATTAATGCTCTAGCATATACTTCCTATCTTTCATCAAAGGATCCCAGATGATTTACCCAAGAGCTTCAGAAATCTCCTGTAAAGCGTGCGAGCAGTATTATCTCCCTTTACAAGTACTGAGGAATTGAAGCAAAAGAGATGCCATGAAACTTTGGCCACGAGGCAAGAAGAGCCAGATCCAGAGACAGAACCTAGGTGCTGGTCCATACTAAATGGCATCTGTTACATTTCCATCCCTGTTTCACAGCGATTATGGGAAGGAAAGCGATGCCAACGCCTGTAATCACTTATTTGACAGGTGCTAACCCAACGAACACGAAGGCAATTTATACACCGTGCCCTAATCTGCCTGCATCTGATCATGTATGAACACAGCACCAGTACTTGCTCCAGTGTAATTCTGTGTTTTTCCAAGCAAGAATGTAGCTTTCTTCCTTTTTCGGAAAGAAAGCAAGGCACTAAAAGACAGAGTTTTAACACGCAGTCATCAATATGCTCTTCTTACAAATACAAATGTAAAACAGTAATAACACAAACAATGATGCACGCTGAGCTGTAGCAACAGCACGACTGTCTTCTGCCCAGAAAGCCCCCCTTCAGCCTAGACAAGCACTTCCCAGGACACACAGGCCTGGCCTTACACCCCGGGAGACACTGTCAGGACAACCAAAGTGAAGGGAAATCCTGTTTGTTGTCCTCCACACACCCAACCTCAAGTCCTGCCTGCCCCTGGTGATCACAGTTGGTGATCACAGGACCTTAGAAATGCACCCAGTGAGGGTAAGAGTTTTGAAGCTGCTCCAGCAGAAGCCAAGCTGCTGAGCCATGGCAAACAGCAGTGTCAAATGTAAAGAAGTAACTGGTGCATGGTGGTCCCTGCCAGGTGGCCAAGTTGTGGTTTCTCTGCCCGAGAGGACCTCCCAAAGAATCCCCACCAATGAACTTAATCTCACAGATTCCCACCATGCCTTCCCTGAGGAGAGCTGTCACTGGATGGAATCAATGTGAGCTAACTAGGTTATTCATCACCTGCAAAAAAAAAAACGATGCTGCACAGAGCTTTTTGGATACAATGGTGAAGTGAAGAAGGCTTTCTTCACCGCCTACGCAGCCTGGGCTCAACTCTGCAAAACAAATTTGAGCCGCAGTCAGACTCAATGTCAGACTTTTGCCAGCTGAGCTCCCTCTCACTTCCTCAGTTTCAGGTCATCTGAATACCTTGACAACCTGTGAGGATAAATCAAGCACAGAAGGTGTTTAGGAACTAAACACACATGTCAGGTGTTTCTACAAAACCTACACAAAGTTATATCGAAGCATCCCAAATTCCAAACCCTTAACAAATACATCACACATTTTGGAAATGGTAGGCAGGGACTTGAAACACAGCCTCACTGGTTACAAAAAAAAATGAAAGGAGACAGAGTAAAGCTGGGAGGAAACCAGAAGAGAAATGCACATTTTTTGCTCTGGAGGACAGATCAGTTGCGTGAAGCTTATCTTCACTGGGGTAGACTCTTTGAACAGCTCTAATCTTAAAGCATATTAAACAACACATTGATACAGGCAATTACTGTTCTGTTGATCCCCATTCCAGAAAAGGACTGCTGGGACTCACTGGTCAGGCCTCCTGCCTGATGGAAGGACCTCCCCCAGCAATTCCCTCTAATGTCTGGTAAAACCAGAGCAAAACCAGGGCCCAGGCACAGACCCTGCTGGTCCTCATCTTGCATGGAGAGCATTAGAAACTGAATATTCCCACTTCCCATCTGCCCATCTTCCCTCAGCCAAACCAGCTTGGGACCAACATGCCCACAGGGCAGTGAAGAGACCCATGGCCAAAAACCATCCCCACAGCCAGCTCCTGGTTGTGTCACCACATCCATCCCACTGAAAACCCTTCAAGTCATTGATGGCTTTTAAGAAATTATTTACTCGGGCTCTTCGATCTCCCTCAGCTCCAGTAAAATTAAAGCTCCCGTTCAGCAAAGGGCTTGAAGCATTTGCCAGACTTCAAGCACCAAGGGAGACCTGCTGGCTACAGTGGGACTGAAGTGCTTAAAGCCAGGCACATTCGGAACCACGTCAGGGCCCAAATCCCTGCGCAGCCGTTCAAAATGCATCCAAGGCTTGCGCTTTGCTTCTGAAAACTTTATTCTCACTTTACATATAGTCAAAACCTGACAAGAGCTCACTGTCGGATTATGCAGGAAATCTGCAAGTTTCACCAAGGTGTGATTTTATGCTTTTTCACACATTATTGTATCATGCTGCGCCAGAACACTAACGTATGCACAGTTCTAAAATAACTTGCATTATTACAGCCCAGCACGGCAAATGGCACTGAGAAGCCAACACACAGACCTCCAGAGACTTGCTCCTCAGTGACTTGCAAACTGATAAGGGGTCACAATTCCTTTCTTATGGGGGGGATTTAAAAAAATAATTTTTTTAAAAAACGGAGAAACAATCCAAACCAAACTCAGCGTTTCAAAACCTTTTCCCCCATTTCTCTCTCTTTCAAATGAAACTGTCAAATTTCAGATTTGTCTTTGGTCATGTCAGGGTGGGAAAATGGGATTTAATAACATTTAACTGACTTGCTATCAAGAAGGAAACATATTTTTCTTCTTTCAAATTTGAAACAGACACTTTCTCTTTTTTTTTTTCTGTTGGCCTACTTTCTTTTAAGTTGCTTTTCAATTATTTATGAAAATGCAATAATGCATTACTTTGCTGTGCAAATGTTTAGAAGAAGATAGTGTCTTTCAAGTGAAAAAAACCCCCATACATGGCCATACAGGGGTTTATTTAGAAGCGCATTGCAGGTGACACTTTATAAAAAACAATATGCTTTCATTTGCCTCCCGACACACATCCCCATTTTCTTTACACTGTGTGTTTGAGTCAATACAAAGAAGTCCACAGCTCCACAGAAACACCCCACTCATTGCTCTCCTGAGCTGGAGCTGTAACAAACAAAAGCTCTACGTGGGAAACTGTACAAGGGGCTGAACCAAAGCCTATTAGGACACTGAAAAGACCCCACGCTTTCTGAACAGCCTAAGAGAGGGCAAAACTTTGTCCTGCTAAATAAAGGAAACTAATAGCAAAACACTCAATGGTTCAGGCAGTTGTTTTGTTTTTTTTAAGTTTTTTGCCACTTTTTAACTTGAAACAGCTGGATTTGGGAACAGCTGTGTTCCAAGCCCACAGAACATCACTGAACAGTGAGTGCTGAACTTCTTTCTGCACTTGTTGAAATCCCACATGGATGAAGACTCAAGTGGCTAACCACAGGCTCACCACCTCAAGGTTTTAGCATCAACAGACTAAAACAAATAGCAAGTTCTGCCTTGACAGCAGCAGGTACAAAACCAGGCCTGTAATGCTCCCCCTCCCATCTCTCAGGCTTTGCTCTCACATGCACAGTTTTGGCTTCATAAGGTGACTTGTCCCTATCACTGCCAATGGGAAGAGAAAAGTTCTTTCTCTGCAACACTTTCTGCAGGAAACTCCTCTTCATTAGCAAAGGGAGCCATGAAGGATCAGCCTCACGAAGATTTTTCTGATCTGGTATATCAAACCAGGAAAAAAAAAGACCAGAAAGCATTATAAAATTAGCACAGATGTTCTTAACAAGAACATAACACAAACTGAAACATAATCAGAGAAATACAACCTACCAAAAAAACCCTAATAAACCCTGAAACAACCCCACGTAAGCCCAAACAAACCTTGAAAAAGGTTTTCAAGCCTCAACTATACGAAACCATGACTGCCCCAATCTGCTGCTGGCACTGACTTGCCCATGCAGGTGGCCTCCAGTGGTCCCACCTGGCCAACATCCCCAGTGATACAAAACAGAACTGTAGAAGGACTTGGAGAACCCAATCTCTGCTTCTATTATGAGAAATTTACAAGGTCCTCAGTATCACTCCTTAAAACTGGAATCCATGTAAATCTTGCAGTCACTGGAGGTCCTGAAGACACCTCTCACACTCACTTGTTGCAGTCCCTGCAGGTTTTCAGAACAGTGTTTAACAACACAGGTAACTTAGGAAAATAGCTTTTTTCTTTTCCTCTTTGTTAGAATGACTTAGGCACCTAAATCACTCTGAAGGTCAGTGGGACACTGTCTGCAAAGTCTTCAAAAATGGGACTTAGCCACATTGAAATCTCATTTATCTCTCTAACACCGCACTGGTGTAAACTCATATTTGGCTTAGTTTAAATGAACTAAGCCACATTTCTAAATATTTAAATATTTTTCTTAAACAGGGCCATAAAGCACACCTAATACAGCTCACACTCAGGTGTTGAGAGAAAAATAATCACAGATAACTGTACAGTCATACAAGTATGTATTTTCCTTTTTCTGATACGTAAAACCACAGAATTTAAAACTAAGCAAAGCAAGAAGAAAAATCTCGCATTCTCAAAACCTTTTACCACTGTGCAACAGCACTTTTCTTCCATCTTGCCTCTTACACCTACTTCTTTATGCTGTGTTTGCATGCATGGCAGAGGTGCTTGGGTATGCAACTACTGCTGCTCTTCACACCACGGGACCCACACCTTTACCTCCAATATACCTTAAGGGTTAGAATCTGTTGGTTTCTCCATTTTCTGCCCCATTTCAGCTTGAGTTACTCCTCACTAGGAGCCACTTTCTGTGCCAGCACAGTGCATGAGTTATTAAAAGAATAGTGGGACATCTGTGGAAGGTGCAAGAAGGTGCAAGAAGGTGATTCCCTCCCCTTCACTGCTCCTCCTAAAACACACACACGCTTCTCTCATTCAAAGATCACACCTTACACAGGGTGAAATATTGCTCTAATGGCACCTTGTGACTGAGGTAGGAGGCAAGCACCCACGTGAAGTACCCAAGCACATGTTTTAAATGTGTTGGGCATCCACTGGACGCGTGCTTGGAGAATCCCCTCCACACCTTTTTCTAAGAGGGCCTCAGGTGGGTGCAGACCTGACCCCCACCCTCTCCTCTTTCAGGGGCTGCCCACAGAGCACATCCCAGGGGATCACCACACACTTTTCCTGGGCTGCTTTCCTCCACAGCACTTTGCTGGCAAAGAGAGGCCTTCAGCTTCCAGAGCTGTCAGCTGCCTTTCAGAAGCACTAAACTCACACGTACACGTTTGTACATATTCATCAGCATTTACTCATTTGTAGCCTCTCATGAGAATTAATATTATTCCTCTACAGTGGCAAAACTTCCATCATCCTGTGCAAACTGCTACTTACCTACGGCAACCCTGTTTATGGGAATGCCTCATTATATGTAATTTCAGGTTTCAATTGGAAACTGTTTTACAGAAGTGACAAGCACTTCACTATTTCTATCCCAGCCCTGTCTTTTCTGTCTACAGGAGGCTCAAAAGGGATCTCACCAACAAGTTCCATCAAGAGCTTAATGCTCACCCTACTTGTGCATACACACTGACTGACTAATCTGTGTGTCACTCCCAAACCTGAACTGATTAATTGTCCCATATTTGTACATCTCAACCACAGGGTGCTTAATGCACCACGGTGCCACTAAACCAACCCGCAGTTCCCGGGAATCGGAACAAATCGCTCCGGTTCCTCAGAATCGTTCTGTCCCACTCCTGGCAGCTGCCTGCATACAATTACTGACATAAAATCAACCTGAAGCACAGAAAAGAGCACAGTATCTCCTACTGAACACGCTCTTCTTCTAGATTTGAATTTGTAAAGCAGAGTATTGCATAAACGCATTCCCTCTTCTGTGACCAAATAAACTTTTCGTATATTTTGCATAGCTTCCCGGCAGGTGTGTTCCATTTGATATTAAACAGAAGTGTAATTGACACATACACTGCATGTCTTTATATTATTTATGCATTTGCCTACATATCAATGTGAGTAGCATGATCTTTAATGCCATAGCATAAGGAGCAAGCTCATCTCAGTGAAAAGACGGTTGTATGTTCCTGGGTGTCACGTAGGGACAGCACACAGTGCCACAACAGCTGCCTTTCCCTGGGTACCTCAATGTCCCCAGGCTCCTTCCAGAGTCGGTGGAGGAGACTCCACCAGTGTGTGATTTGGTGGAATAATCACTGTTATGGAATAGGTACTTTCGTTTCTGTAAAAAACTCTTTAATACAGAAGTCGGTATCTGGCTTTAATTCAATCTGCTCTGAAATCACTCGAAAACCATTCATTTTCTATCATTTTCTAATTCTCTTCTCTAATGGTTTCTGAATCTTTTTCAGTATCAACCTGGTCTATTAGGACTAATCTCGGTCGGTTGTGACATTAAAATGGTGTTCCCAGCTAAGAAAAGCAACTCTTCTATTCACCGACTAAAGGCACTGACTTAGCCATATAATAGGTATTTTGCTTTCATTTAAAAAAAAAAAAAAAAAAAGAAGAAAAAAAAAGACTGTAAAATTAACTTCTAGATCCTTATTAAGTAAATATTTAATTGGTTAACTGAAGATCACAAGTGTCCCCCCCTCCAGTCTTTTTCATTACACTGAAAGCTTACTCATACACAAGGATTTTATAGTAAGGTAAAAGGTAGACTCCACAGTCCTAGTTTAGAAATTGAACCTGTTTAATTAAATGTATCTTTAGACTGACTGCTACAAACCACAATATGGCACTCAGTTTAATTTAAATCTGTTTTGTTCACTTACTCCCTATAGAAACTGAAGATATTGCAAGCCATATTTACATCTGTTTCAAAGCTTAACTGAGCAGAGCAAGCTTAACTGAATTTTGTCCCCTCTCCTCCAAAACATGGGCAAAGCAACTTAAAGGAGGAGGAGCTCAGCTATGAGCTGGCAAAATCCCATCAGCTCTTTGCTGCCCTAGCCATCCTTCTAACCTGTTAACCCAAAGCCACTGCTGAGAATCTGGGATTGAATTAAATTAAATACAATGATATCATTGCCACTAAGAGCAGTAGTAAGACCTTAAATACAATTTTAGTAATACTCCAGTTATACCTTAACACATCCCACTAGGCTTGGACTGGTAAAGCCAAGTTCTGTGTACATAGGGCAAATCTAAGCCTGCTGCATTAGACACGAGCATTCCTAAAATCTTCGAGACTCATTTCAGGTAAAACCTGGATTACCCTTCTAGGCACCAGGAGACAACAATGGAAATCACTCCTCTATGAGATGCAGTCTTATTTGGCTCCTCTTCTGTAAAACTCTGCTCCTTGCAGAAGCTACAAAATGTCATCAAATTGCACTGGCCCATTGAGCCTGCTCAGCTTCTCTCAGGACATGCCCACAGACCAAAACTGATTGGTCTAAGTGTTCAGTGTCCTTTCTCAGATGAGGGCAAAATTAATACAGTACTGACTGTCCCATGTATTTTAACTATAATCGTTCAAAGGATCAAACACTAGTACAAAAATATATAATTTAAATAGTGCAAGGATTTTTCCTTGAGATTTTGCAGTAGCGTAGAACAGTATCCTTGTAAAATAACTCTGACCTGCACTTTTCAGGCAATTAATTTCCTTGAAATATAGACAAATACTTTATTCTTCAAACAATAATGACAGAATACACTTCAGCTTTGTCACCAGGATTTCTTTTTATTTAAAAGAACAACAGGAAATGGGGATTGGGGGGGTGAAGAGTTCTATTAAAGGACAATTCCCTGAAAGGTCTTTTAGCTGGCAATTGTCAGCACAGCTCAGGGCCAATGGATCAAATTTAACTCTCAAAAGTGCTGATGGTTGTATGAGTCTTCACAGTAGGAGCTGGCGCTCTGGGCCACTCAAGTTCAATTTTTGGTGTTACCACGGGATGTAGGAACTGGGATCTTGGTGAGCAAAGATTTGCTCCGTATTTGATGCACTGGGTAAAGTGGTATTCTTAAAATCACTAGCCTCCCAAGCAGCTAGTAAGCCAGCAGGAGGTTAGTAGGAAGAGAAAGTAATTGTCCTTTGTGCCTCTGAAAATAGCCAATATTAAAGGATCCTCTTATGTATTACCTGCGTTTCAATCTATGCTTGCAGCTCAAAGGAAAAGAAAGAGGCTGGAGGAGACAGAAAATAAAGCTGTCAGAAATATTATAGAAGACCCTCCTCAGGCTGTCATGAAGTGTATGGTCTCCTCACCTAGAAACCTGTGCAGCCAGAAAGGATGAGTGCCCTGTGAGCAATAAAAGGCTTGTTCAGACAATGCACTTTACATACACAGAGTGCACTGTGCATGTCCCTGGGCATTCACAGCGTGCCTGAAGAGGCCAGAGACCTGGGGAGAGGCACTGCAAGAGTGACCCTCAGACACTTATCCAGGCTGTCCATAGTGCAGCCAGCACCATGTTGACTCTGCTGCACATAAGTCACTGGAAATCCACTTCACATGCAGCCTCGGCTCTCCACGTAGTGCCCAAAGAAGGTGGAAGTGCAGCATGACCAGCAGCAGCAGAATGCAAGCCCAGTGCTCTGATCTTGCCCTGAATGTTGTTACCTGTTAGCAAATCTCCCTGAGTGAAACAGATCTGGCTGCCAATTTCCCTAGTCCTACTGCTGGGTCACAAAACTGAAAGGAAATTTACTTTGGGTCTGGGCACAACATGAAAAAGAAAGAAATCTCTCCAAAGCCCCCAAGGAAAAGGAGCTCACTCTTGTTTCAAGCCTCAATTCAAATGCTGTCTAAACCAAATCTGGGTCTGAACTTGACTATATAATATATCCTAAGTGATCAGCTGGACTCTATCTAACATCTTGAAGAGATGGAGTATATAAGCAAAACAGATTACAAAACCCCCTGAATTTACAGTACAGGAGGCTTAAAGGCTTTACAAGGCCAATCCAGTCGGTACAGATTCCCACTTCCTCACCAGCAACATTCCCACTGCCTTCTGTATGAGCACAGCTCTGCCTGTTCCGGGAACATGTGAGGATCCTCATGTTGAAAACAGGAAAAAGAAAACTTCTTTGCTAATAGGAAAAAAATCCTTGTAATAAAACTGATCTATTTATAATGGTCAAAAAATATGACAGCTTACAACAGCGTCAGAGCAGTGCTTTGGCAATATTTTAGCATACTGCTGTATTTTTAGAAGGACTGTTCATTTACTTTCTCCTAAATGCTGCAGCTCTTATTTCTCAACAACCGATCTGTGGTTTTTCGGTGTATCATATGCCAACATCAGAGTGTTTTATCTCAGGGTAAGTAGGAACTGCAGGCAAAAACAAAGCTCCTGCACACGATGCTGCTGTACAGCAGCGCTGCTGGAGATGCCAAATCCCAGTCTCCTCCCGTGCTTTATGCAGTGAGAGCTCCGCCACTTACAAACCTTCCTGGAACGCGGCGCTGCATTTTTTACGATGAGTAACAGAAAAACTGCTGGGTTTCTTCATCCTGAGCATTGAGGAACTATCCCACTGTAAACAATAGGGCTGACAGTTTAATGATATTGCTCAACCTAACTGATTCCAGCAAGCAGCATGTACGATAAGAGTGCAGGAAGATGTGTTTAAGCACTTTTGTGTTTTCTCAGCACAGAGTGCCTTACCATTTCAAAATTCATCTGCAAGCTGCCTGTGTACTTCAGTGAAAAACTGTTAAGCTCTCTGTTAAGTTTCACCTGAGCCTACAAGATCATGACAACAGGATGGTCACAGTCCCCAAGAGCCTCTACAGCTGTAGCTCCAAGATTTACAGACAAAATCCACAGGCTCTTATCTTCTTTCTAAAAAGCACATATGAGCTTCCATTGCTTACAAAAACTTGTACTAGGCTAAATTAAATACATGTGCACCCACATGTTAACTGAATTAACTTGAAACCATCAATACATCTCAAATGTCCATCTGTTTACACAAGCCACTTGCAGCTTTCAAGTCTTGTGCTCCTTATAGTGTAACTCTCAACCAAAACAGTCTAAGTGCAAGCAGAAAGCTCTGCTGTGAGATTTTCATGCATAATGACCATGTGTTTATTGGGTTTTCATGTTCAAATCATGTCAGAATAGACATGCTATCCATTTGCAAGATGCAACACATCCGTGCCAGCCTCTCCCTCTTGAGCTGCAGAAGCCTTGTAAAACAAAGCTGGCTCTAACCTGGACAGATATTACAGCTAAATTTAAAATATCTCCCTTTGCGATTCCAGTTTGATAGCTGTGAATGGTATAACTTGCAGGAAAAGGAATTAATTGCTGAGGCAATAATGTATCTTCCAAGTCTGGGAAGGATTAAGAGCAGCAGATACATGTAACTGTTTTCAGGTAAGTTTCAGGTGATAAAATACTTTGATGAAAATCTTTGTACTAGCTCTTCACAAGGAAAAACTTTGTACTAGCTTTTCATAAGAAGTCGCCTTTTAATCTGAGTGGCTCACTTCAGCAAGGCTGTGCACAGCTAGCTGGATTTAAACTGGAAGGATGAAAGCCAGGACACATTATCCTACAGTTCTACTCGAATCAAACTTCCTTTCCTAATCTGAACTAAATATTTCACTCTTTGACAGAGATGGAGTGAAATTCAAGTCTATTAAAAATTTTTTAAAAAAATCAACCAAAAAACATTTTCTCTCTAGCTTTAGGATATTGCTGGCTTTCCTTTTAGAAGAGGTCAAAGATAGCAAAAGCCACCTGTGCCAGCGTGTGATACCAGCCTCTCAGAAAAAGAGGTTCTCATCAGACACCATCCTCCTGGACGTCCCTACTGTACTGCTGTTGTTGATGATGATGATTGCGATGTAGAACGCCTACAAATCTCCCACGTGCCTATTTCGTTGGCCTGTTTTGTTAAAA
>VYXD01005468.1:271101-300271 GCA_013397195.1 Hylia prasina
TTTGTCTTGAATAATGAGGATATTTCATTCCTCAAAGACTCCAGCATCTTATTTCCAAATACTTCTAAAACAATTGTGATTGGCAATAATCATTTAATTTTTACTGTTTATTGCAAAGAATTAATTGGGGGGGGCAGGTATTTATTTATATAAAGGAAGGATGTTGCCATTTCTGCGTTGACTCATTTCAACATTTTCAGTCAACCAAATGCTTTTTAGTAGAACCTAAAGACATCTCCTTATTTAGCCCTGCATATTTGCGTGCACACAGGATGTTGAATATTAGCACATGGGCTGGACACAGCTGGGAGCACAGCTTCAAGCCACTTTTCCACCCTGAATAACTAAAGTAAGCACAAAAGAAAATTTTCAGTGCAACTTGCGCAGGGAATGGTAGGCTACTGTGTAAAAATTGCTAGCTATTTTAAATTTGAAATTTGCAAAGCTCTGGCTAACTCTCAGTTTCCCAGCACCAGGGAAGCATGGCCTGAGCCTGCTTCTGTCCTAATGTTCATGGAACATGATTGTGTTGAAATAAAAGGTATCACACATCTTTACTGTGAGCAGTGTGCACCTAAAAATCAGTTTGTGTTTTATTCACAGCTCTACGTTGGTTTCCCCCACCCACCCCTGAACCTGCAAGTTAAAGTTTTATGAATGATTCTAAGGAAAAAAAAAATTACAGATAGATCTCTCTGCTCACACAGAGCTCATCTGCCTTTAGTTTTCCCTGACTTTTCCCCTTCACTACCACTCTTCAACACCTGCTTCTTGCCTCATCCTCCTAGAAAATTCATAGCTCCAGTTTTCCACTCCATTGAGTCCTGGCACACTCATTTTCACAAGAGCTGTGGTAAAATGCCACCTTTCTCACATGGAAACGGTTTGTTGCAGAGGTATAAATGCATTGAACAACAAAACCTGAGTCCTATAAAACAACATTATCTTTGTGCCAGAGTAATCCAATCATTGAGGTACTGAGATAACCTTAAAGCCATATCAAAATGAAGAAACCACTTAGGAACTTACAAACATCTGTTTTTGTATCAGAAAGCATCAGCACAAGAACACCCTTACGTGGTTCTAATCAGTCCAAGCACTGCTCTCATCTTTCACATCCAGCATGGCTTATCTGCTCCTCCATAATAAAATCAGGGTGATGCTTGCACTGATTCCTGCTAGTAGGAAAAGCCTCTGTTGCTTAAATTAAAGCAATGTGGTTCCATGCAGGTCTTGTCTCTGTTCTCCCAGAGGCAATAGAGAATCCCATCTATAATATTTCAAAAAGACATTCAAATAACTTCCTAGGGAACATAAACCATGCTGCCATTGCACCTCTGAATAGGCCACTCTCTCCAGTTTCTTGTTAGCTGATTCCTGAAATTAAATGACGGAATTGTGTTTCAGCAGGGCAACTGGCAGCTGGGATCCCACATTTAGGTCCTATTAACTAAATAAGGAATATATTTATTTTTAGTAGAAGGTGCATACAAACTCTAAAAGAAACAGGAAATGTTGATTAAATTAAATGTCACTGTGGTGCTCTATAATTTAAACTACTGCAGGCGCATGGAATGATAAAGAGAAAATGAAGCCAGCTGAAAAAGTTAAGATACTTGCTTTGAGTTGTCCATGCTGAGCAAAAATTAAGCATTACAAGAATCTGTAAAATGCTTTCAGCTTCAATAATGGATTAAAGGCACGAGCCACAATCATCTATCATGCTACTATTAGTAACCCATAGATTTCAATGAGATTACTCATATATATAAAAATAATCATAATCTATCAGGACATGCAGATGAATAAAGACAGTCACAAGGATGGATTTAAGAAGCAGGCTGGAACTTCATTAACACAATATTTTCACATGTCAAACAGTTAAGTGGGCCCAATTCAGGGATTACAAAGCTACAATTTAGGGCAGATCTTCCCTAATCTCTCTTTTAAAATGAGCTCACATCCAAAGCTCACCCCTCTACCCTTCCCCAAGAAAAAGGAGGAGGACCTAAAGCCCACAACACCTCATTTAGGTTTCCTTCTTTCCTAGGCACAAATCCACTTGCAAAGTTCCAGGGGTTGTTTTTTTGTTTTGTTTTGTTTTGTTTTTAATTTCAGCCTTAGTCAACACTGAACATGATGAAAAGTTTTCTGTCAATCCCAGCAGATGAATAAATATGTATATTCTCATATATTCCATTTCCAAATCCAACTTTTTATCCTGCCCCTAACCCTGTGGTGCTACAAAGGCCATCAAAACATTTAAGCCTCTCCAACTCTGCCCTAATAGAAGAACTTGCCTTTCTTGATTTTGACTGAATTCCCAACCAGGAGGCAGCATCCCAAAATCAGAGATTTTCCATGGTGATGCAGGAGAGGATTAAGACCCAAACCTTCACTTTTGTGCCTGCCAGGAGTGAGAGGATCACAGCTGGAGGTCTCATGCATATATTCTGGCTGTCCCCTTCCCTTCCTGGCTGTTTGCCCCACCACCAGGTTAATTAATAGTGTTTTCCGTGGAGCCTCCACTGGAGGCAGAGGAAGCACTTGCAGGATGAGAAGCCATGTGGTGATGCTTGCCTGTGTGGGGACACCACCAGGAATGGCTCAGTGAGGACCACTCAGGACTAATCAGTGAGGGCAGGCCTTCTCATTAATTAGGACAGTGCAGACATGGAACTTCCAGACCATCAAGTAACCCAGGTATGTCCTCATGACGCCCCGTTGTGCACAGTGGGCACTTTAAACTCAAACCAAGGCTGCATGGCATCTTTCAGAGTGATTTCCGAGAGTTTCAGGCAGCCTATAAGTTGGCAAAAAATTGTGGCATAAAGCTTCCAAAAGCAGGTGTCTTTCATTTTTTTTTTTTTTACATCCAGCCACGTTTTCTAAAATTGGTGATTAACTGAAAAAGGGAGGTAATCAAAATAATCTGTGACTCCTGAAAATAGAGGCCAGTTCCTGTGAGTAAGTTTTAGCAGGACTGAACAGTTAGTGGCTTATCAGTAGCACAGGAACAGGGATTTGTATATACTGTTTTATTAAGATTATTATCTCTACAGTGCTCCTTAAATGAAAACAAAAGAAAAAAAACTTGCTGTAAAAGGACATAAAAGATGACTCACTTTCCCTTCATTGCCAAGGGCCTCTAATTTTCAATATAATCAACCTTTGTGCCACAATATAGATTTTTTTAATGTATATTTAGGTGTAGTAATTAATACTAAAATAAATGTGAAAAAATGCTGTGACCTTGTTGAAAATTTAGCACGTTGCTGTAGGATTATTCTCCAGCATGTATGCAAAAGAAAAAAAAGCAAACAAACATAACAAAACCAAACAGAACTAAAGTAAAAAAAGGTCAAATTTCCAACCAAAAATTATTCTTTCTTACTACTACGTTTGTTCTCTGAATTTGTGATTCTTGTTTGAAAAATCAGAGAGCACATACAATTTTTGCTACAGCATTTCTCATGCAAAAACTATTTTCTTGCACTACCATCTTATGTGGAGTAACACAGCTCCTAATATCCTCAAATTACTATCATAAAAACAAAAAGGAGAGGAGGTTGCACTGCAATGAGATGTCGTTTGTGCTTGAAACGGGGCAATCGTTGATTTAACATTGGCATTGGAGCTCCTTTTGTGAAATGATTGCTGGGTTAGGAAAACAACCCTTTTTACTGGCAACGTCTGAATTTCTAAGGAGGGAGCTCAGGTTTAGCACTTGCTCTGGTCTGTGTTGACTATTAGAGCTGCACATATTTCTGTGTGTGCATGTTCTGTTGCTCTGGATGTATCCCATAGCAGTGCTCATAAGATCACTGTCTAGAAGGCTCAAATAGCTCAATTGCTCAAAAGGCTCACATCCTTTACCTTGAAAGAAAAAAAGAATGGCATAGAAATAAAATTTTCCCAAGAGCTCAAAGCCTGTTTTACCTCATGCGCCTGCTCACGTGGCTACAGGTGTGCAGTGAAGGAGAAGGAGTGCAAAATATTTTATATTCTGCTTTTCCAGCGTGTGGGCATCCAGGCTGTTCACTACAAATGACTGCACAAGGTGAGAGGCTCGGGGAATCAGGCCCCAAAGATTTTCTATACTGGATCAGATCACTGGTGCATTAAGTGTGTCACCTCACAGCTGGATGCTCCAAAATGAACCCAGCTATCTGTGTAGTACTGTGGGAACTACTCTGGCAGTCAGGTTGCATCCAGGAGAGGAGAGTGGGGTTTGCCTTTTATTTTCTTAGTGTACCTAGTCAGAGCTGCCCTTATTTGGGATCAAACTGTTCAGACTTCCTTAACAGTTAAACAAGAGTGTCTGACTCTTGTTGTGAAACAGGATGTAAGGCATGGCATTAGAAATTATAAATAATAGCATGAGAGAAAACAAAACAACACAGCAAACATTACTTTCTCACTGTTTTCGTGTGATTATCTGGTATAAGAAAATAGTCTGAAATATCAGAAACATGTAATAAGTATTCCATGAGTTACATCAGGGCATTTTACACAGCAGAGGTGATTTGTGGAACTTTGCAGCTTCATATAATTGATTCATTTAAGTTAGAAATGTGACTTAATATTACATGAACAATAATTACATACAGTATTAGGAATTTCCAGATATCAGCAACACGAAGTAGCACAAATGTATCAACACATAGGGCTGTGTAAACCTTTCAGAGGTTTCATATGCTGAACCCAGTGAGAATTAAATCTCAGCACATCAAGTCATAGGCACAAATATTCCCAAAACACTTCAACAAGCTGATTCCAGCATCCAAAAAATCCAAAGCAGACGAGCAAAACTTAGCACACGTGTTGGAAACATTGATCCTAGTTGTCACATATTCAAAACTATTCAAAAGCAATTACATACCTGCTATGTGACTGAAAGTCAATAGCAGTTATATGTGCCCTTAAATTGCTTCTCTGGAGCTCAGTTTCAGCCACCAAAAAACCCCAACAAAACCCACAAAGAAAATGTATGTGCCAACACTCACCAAAAAAACCAAATGAAAAACACGCCCAAAACCAAACAAAATACCCAGCCAAAACCCAAACACTTATGCTGCAGGCTTACATACTATCTTCTGAAAGAGTTTCATTTCAATAATATTTTTAAACATATGCCATGTGACTGGTGATCCAGCTTCCCCAGTTCACAGAGCAGAACATAAAAGCTTTCAAGGAGAACAGGTGTCCCACCATCCAGTCACTCTTAGTCATTCTGAAATGTAAGACTTGACTGCAAGTCTTTTGCCAAAATATTAAGGTCATTCAGAAAAATATTTTTTTAATCCTTTTTTTTTCTATTTTGGTAGAACTGTTCTCTTCAGACAAAATAAAGAGATGAGTAAACCAATGATCTATTTCTGCAAATGTTTGTGTGAAGAGCTGTTATTGATAGAGTAGAAGTTTCACTAGTAAAAAAACAGCTTTTCAGTTGGATTTGTTTAAATGGGCTGATTTTCCTCTCTGAAACACGAGCTGTGACCTTCTGCTGAAGGTGAAGAGCCCACAGCCTATGGCTGAGCACCAGGCAGTCCCAGGATGTGCTGGAGTGCAGGGTGAGCTCCTGCGCAGGGAAACCTGAGGTTTAGCCTTCTGCTGGCACCAGGTTCAGGGCCCTGTGCAGAAGAGGCAAGCAGGAAAGAAGGCCAGAAGAGAAGATGTCGGGACACAAGGATGAAATCAAAATAGAAACAAGAAGTCAAGTGGCACTCTGGGACCTGTAAAAAATTATCTATCTGACAAATAACAATAACAACAATAATAATAATAATAAAAACTCCCTAAGAACTGTCAGACCAATTAGAAGTCTCTGAATTAGTGTGTGTGTGGTGGGGGGTGTTCGTATTTTGTCTTTTAACTGACTTCAAAACAAACCAAAAGGTTTGGAAAAAACAGGAGGTCTCTAGTATGGACTTTTGTTCAGAAAGAAATCTGCAATAAAACCCTATTGTATTCATCCTCCAAGCCAGAAGCAGGGCTGGTATTTGTAAACCCAGGGCAGGGATTAGAAGCCAGGCTTGCAGACAAAGAGCAAATCCAAGAGTTCACAGCAAGGACTCTCCAACTATAATATTCTTCAAGTCCTTCTCACCCAGACACCAGCTGCTTATATCTGGAATTACCTTTTCTCTTTCACAGATTCAACCTGATACTTTCACAATGAAGGCCTTCATGCAGTTGATTGTTAAATTTCCTTTTTGAGTAAGGAGGTTTTCAAAAAGAAAAGTGACTGTGAGATAACTAGTATCCATAGGGAAGCAGACACCGAAGGACGAGGGGGAAGGAGGGAGAAGGGTCAACAACAGGCCTGGGACAAGAGGAAGAGGCACCAAGGAAGACACAAAGGAGCCCTGAAGAGCATCAGTCATCAAGCAATGACTTTTAACACTGCTTGCAGTATGCAGGCTGCTCTCAGACTTTTGGGGATTTTCAAGGCTTTCAGAATAATTAAGTATTAGTCCTTGTTTTAGAGCAGGTAAGGACATTTTTACTCAGGAACATGTAGCATCTCCTGAAGCACTCCAGAGCTGGAAAAGCTATCTTTACCTATTTCAGCTCTCTTTGTTCACAGTTAAAATCTATTTAGTGGCTGAATTGTTGGAATAGCACTGAGAACTAATCATCCTCCTACTCTCACATTACCTTCCCCTACAACCTGTTTACCCTCCTCACCCACAGTTTTTCTAAAAATCAGCTTGCTGACAAGCAGGATTACCATTTCACTGGTGACACAGCCCATCAGAGAACAATGCACAGAGCTGAATGTCATTCTTGAAGGAAAAATGAAGGACTTTTTTTTGGATACATTTATTCCACAGAGGTGGTAAACACAATCTCGCTTGTTACTGTAATTCACAAACTCACCTTTACCCCTCTTAGTGCAATCAATGATGATCAGTGCTCAGCCAGTGCTTGTGTGTGTGTCTGTGTGTGTGTGTGTGTGTCAGGCAACAAGTGTGCAATGGAGCTCGAGCTCACCCTGGTCCATGAAGCATGTGAGCATCCTGTGACTGAAAATATGCTCCCTTGCATAATCCTGAGATTAGCAAATTTCTGGTAAAGGATGTCAGACAGAAAAGGGAGGAGGAAAAATGCTTAAGGTGAAAACAGAGGAAAACCCAGCCTAAGGAATTAACTAACAGGATTTCTGCCCAGTTCCAGCTGCATCTCTGTACTTGATGCCTGTGTGGACTAGAGTGAGGTATGACAACTTGTCTGGCTTTAAAATCCCCTCTCTTAAGAACAAGAACTGAAGTAGGTGAAGTTATTTTAAAGATCCTCGGCTGTTTAGAAGATGAGCTGTGCCACTGCCAATTGATCATAACCAGCTTCTGACAGATAGAGGAGGGAAGGTTAGCAGATCACAAAATACACCCTGCTCAAACCGTGACATTCATGAAAAATGTCACTGGCTGGAAGTGATTATCATCTTGGCAGCTGTGTTTGGTGGGATCTGGGACTGCACAAACGAACAGCTGAAAGGTGCTAACTGGCCTTCCTCAGGTGTGTTCCTGGCTACTGGCATTTTTAATGCTAAAAGGGGAGGTGTTTTCCAGACATCCCTCTGTAGGAAGGTGCCACAGGCGTTTTGTTGCAATTCCACAGCTGGTGTCATCACTACCTGGCAGAGTGACAGCTGGAGTTCCCATGTGCTTCTGTCTAAGAACTCATCCCACAGGCTTTGTGCAACTGGGAGGCTTCTAGGCAGGATGGACAGTGTCTTCCACTGACAGAGAACATGGATAAAATATAGCAGCTATAAACTGAATCCATGTGCCAAATACTTGTATTGCAGACTTGGGGCCAAAATTAAGTTTTTTGGTTTGGGATTTTACAATGAAACCTATTACCAAAACTGTCATAGCAGCCTCCTCTAAGTACAAAAGAGGAAGCAACATCTTACAGAATTTCAGGTGAATATTTGAATTGAATATCAAACCTGAATACAGCTCTATGGGTTGCAGAGTTCTCCTGCTGATTTTATTTCTGAAGACAAGACAGTTCACCCCCAGAGGTTCTTTTGCTTGTATAAAGAGAGAAAATATTTTCTACTGAGGTCGTCTATCTGTCTGTCTGTCTGTAACCCAGAGAGTTTGCACCAACAGTCCTTTCATTTGTGGTGAACCCTATTTTTGGTCGGGAGCAGAGGGGAGGGAGGCAAGCAGGCAACCAAGAAAAAGCTTCAGAGAAAGCCTCAGCTCGTGCACACAGAAGCATTTTTTCCAGCTGGGATGTCCCCTTTGCTCTCCCCAAACCTGTTGCTCTGCCAATACCCTCCTCAGGCTCCTCCCAGGAGCTCCTGGCATCTGTGGGGACAGCTGGGTACCTGCCCGGGGCTGGCTGCAGCTGCATCAGCCCTGGCCACCCTCCTCTGCACACCTGGCAACGCACCAAAAACCCATTTGAGCCTTTAGCAAAGATATTCCCCTCTCTCGTGGGGGTTTTGGATCCTTTCTTCAAGCCTTTGTTAGCTGGGCTTGGAAGGACTCCAGGCGGGCAGAGGACAAAACAATGCAACGCCTCAAACCGCACGGTTCGCTCGTGTGTCGGGGCGGGTTCACGCACGTACCCTGCGGAGGTAGGAGGCGGATTCCTTCCAGGATCCCTTCCGTCCCATCCCTGCCTTGTTGCTTTGCAGCAAGGTGGAACCGAGCAGATCACCTGCCGAGGTGATGCAAAGCCCAGCGTCCCCGGATTCATTGTTGGTTGGGAAAGGAACAGAGTCAAAAAGTCAAGAAAGGAATTTGTGCGTGCACCTACCGGAGTTTTCCAGCCCACCCTTTGTATCTGGGTAAAGAACACTGCGTATTTACAGACAAAGTAATGAAATCTACAAGGTTGTTTAAACTTTGTCTTTTAATAGGCCGAATTCTGGTTTCTTTACAAGCTGAAGTGTTTGTGGTTTGAAATCCAAATTATCACGACTGTCTTGGTCTCAGTGATCCCCTTCCTGAAGCAAGTTACTTGCTGCAGAAGTAAATTACTGCGTATCATTTTCTTAGAAGATTATTAAAAGTATTTCTCATAGCATTCGGGTTGCCAGTTTGAACTGGGTGGCAAACAAGAGGTGGCAAACTAATTAACACCTCAGAAATATAACAGATTAAAAGTGAGTATTTCTGTCTCATTTTGAACCAACTCAAATACAATGGATCTGCAAATTAAGCTCAGAAGCTGTTGGGGGTGAATTCTGCTCAGAAGAAATTATGTTCAGAGAAGATAGAGAAAGCATTGCAATGAAAAATAAAGCACAAGACAGAACAGAAATCTGATAGGATGACATATCTAGAAGATTACATGGAAACTAAACGGAAATAGAAATACTTTTATTAAAAGAAAAGAAAATTAACAACAACAAAAAAGAGAACCCCAACTTCACAGCAGCTCAAACTGATGGAAGTCCTATTTCTATATATACAATGAGGTTTAGTTTTCCTAGAAAACGAGCTCCTTCAATTGTCATTGCAGAAAGGAGAGGCTCAATATTCCCCAGCAAAAAGTGGCGAGCCACATGAATTACTTTCTCCCAGCGAGTAATTCACAAAGGATCTGGTTCTGCAAAGCAGTTATCTGGGTAGTATTACTGCTACACAAAGTGCCAAAGATATGGTGAGGGCCCATATGTCTGCAGATCCCCCCAGCACAGGCGCATCCACAAGACGTGGGAGGTGGAAAAAGCAAAGCTGAGTGCAGTCCACACCAGCACCCTTAAATCTTAGAGCCACAAGTGTTTATACATCTGCTGGTGAAGATTAGACTGTCCAGATCATTAAAATTCAATACATAAGTAGAAATACTTAAAATACAAAAGAAAAAAACTTTATATAGCAGTTTCCCCCCCTTCCCTCTGAGCTGGTTTCCCTGTCAGTGTAACTCTGCCAGCTTTAATGCCTGTTATTTTTAATTTGCTGTACAAGAGGAAAGGCAATCAGGGAAGTTCATGTGCTCACATACACTCATACACACGCGTGCGTTGATAGATATCATACATAATTTCTCAAAGTAAATATGTAGTGATTAATTTAATAAAAGAAATAATTGCAAACAGCATACTGGGTCATGGGTGACAAATCTAATCATTTACTGGGAGTAATATATGCAGAAATAAACAAGATATAGCTTCTAAGCAACGTGTGGGAAGTTAGCTATGATTCAGGCAAGCGTTTGGATTTCTTGTTTGTGGACAGAAGGTTGCAAATTTAACCACTTAACAGACACCTCTCTAATTTCCTGGTAATTAATGATTTTTGTAATGGTTATTAAGGCCTCCAGCCTGAGTACTGTCAGCTCATTATTGTATTTGTGAATTAACTGTAGCAGTTAAAAATATAGGTGGACGAGAAGCAGCTCCATCTTATCCTGGGCTGTTGCAGCACTCTGATCTAGAGCGTGTAACCCCTCTAGTGGAAACTGGGAAGAGTGGAAAAGTGGCTCTAAAGAATGGCCCACAGTAACTCCTTATTGGACATGGGCATTCCCAATTGCTCCAAGATCAATGGATGAAAATTTCCTTGATCGTGCACCCCTTCAAATGCCTCGTGCTCACAAAAATGCAGCGTCATTGATATTTTACTTCAGGATGCAGGAAAAGTGCTTGGAATAGAACGGAGTGAAATGAAGGAAACAAGGTTTGGGCCAAGCATCCTGTTTCACTCCAATGAGAACACAATTAAGCTGGGCCACCCTGAGAAGTTTCCTTTCAATAAACAGCCACGCCAGTTTCGAAGTCCTTCAGAATGTGGGTGCTGAAACAGGGCAATCCACAGAGCAAAAAAGGATAACAGGTATAAACTTAGGGTACCTTTACTTCTTCTGACTCACCTTTTAATGGGATGCATTCCCACTCCAGAGAAAGGGACCATTGAGTTATTTGAATGGTCTCATTTTCCTCCACGAATGGAACTTGTTATTGTTGCACAGGGCTGTGGTTGCATGGTCTGAACACAGAACTCTGAGCCCCACAGTCCTGAGCTAGCCAGGACTTCCAGCCTCATTCCAGCCACTGCCTTTCTCCCATCTCAGTTTCCCCACTTTCAAACTAGTGAAAATACTTAATCCCAAATCCTCAAAGCTGAAATGCATACTCAGCAGCAAAGGAAAGTTAAGTCTACACACACAGCACGAGTGTCTAAGCACACTCAGCACTGCCCACCTGGCTTCCCAAAATCCCCATCTTTACACACAGACCAAAACTGCCCTAGACACACCGAGCAGTGGCATTATTGTGTGCTCCTTGTCCTCATCAGGAACTCTTATATTGCAAAGACAGCCACTCTTTCATCACTATGTCATCCCCATATCTAAATGAAAAGAGTCAATAACTCTTTAGACATACTACTAAAAGGTCACTGACCTGAGGTCGTCTCTACTGGGGTATTTTTTGTTCATTAAGCAGAATGGTAACTGTGAAAGAAAAGCTTTAATGAAGTCTTCTCTGTAAAGTAAGGTTAATCACGTTGTGCCTATGCACAAATCAAATGAAGTTAGAATTAGGTGGTGGTCAGGGAATGAGATAAATTTATCACAACAGGACAATAACTTTCCTTCTTAAATAACTGTTCTTCAGGAGGAAACTGAGGCCCCCTCACAGCCAAGCTCAAGTCTCCATAAATTTCTTGAAGCTCTTCCTATTCCCTTTGCACAGCAGTCTGGACTTGCTGAATTTTGGAGTGGGATGATGGATCCATATTGCAAATGCAAATAGCAATATGCTGTGTTGCCCTAGAGCAGGACAGCTGCTGATAGGAGGAGCAGAGACACCTGTCCTTGTCCACTTTTGCAAAATTGAGGAGAAGCAGAAAATAACTATTTCTGTGAATTTGTCTTGAACCCTTTTTTGCCCCCTTTCTTCCCATGAAAACTTTTTCTCATGTTTCTCATTTTAGAGGATTAATATCAACCATCAAGATGGTAGTTGAATGTATATAATTACACATTTTTTCACTACTGATTTACAGATTTTCAAGTGCTGCTTGCACACGTATCACCTTTCTGTGACACAGGAGTATTAATCAGATACTTATTTTCATTTAAATGTTAATGTGTACAGGTAATTTTCCAGTATGCAGGAAATGTGGTAAAAGTATAAGTATAAAAGTATAAGTGTTGAACACTCGTAAGATGCTAGAAAGTGTCGTGCCAGATTCTAGAAAATCTTCTCGGAACCAACACAGCTGGTCAGGAAATACCCCTGTCTGCAATCCAGGCTTGGTTAGCTTTTTTAAAAGGGGCTTTTAAGAGGTTTCAGTTTAATATTTTAATGCCAGCAGATTGTGCTGCTTTACAGTAATCAATCCTTAAAACTGATTAATTCCGAGGATGCGCTAAAGGGTGTGCTGCTATATAAAAAGAAAAGGGGATTTCACCCGTTTATTATTTGCATAATGATTGAGGACTCCCCTCAGTTGAGTGCTGGCTAATTTGCAAGACAAAAACTGAATGCTCACTTTCAACGTGCACCTAGTTAAGTCCTAGTGGAAACCCAGACCGAGACTTCTCCTCGCGTGTTTGCATACAGCTGAACCCGCACCTTCAGAGGATTAAAGTGCTGCTACCGAGATTTTCAAATCAGCCTGTGAAATTTAACGGGATTTTCACAAGCGAACCTCCGCTCTATTTTGAGAAATCGAGAGTAAGCGCAGGTGCAAACAAAGATACTAATGTAAGTTCTAAAACTTTAAGAACCGATATAAAATAATTAGAAGTCCGAAATGAAATGCGTGTTATCTAGTGGTTTTTTCGCGTTAGCAAAAAGGAGAACTGCAGGACTCCCCCAAAAAAACTTGAACAGCGCACACGAGGACAATGCTATTCCTCGCCCGCATTAAAAGAGAAGCAATCACATAGGAAATGACCACTTGATCCCGACGGCAGATCCTTGCTCGGTACTCTGTGAAAGATCAAAACAGCGAGGCGGTGCTTAGTCCCCTGTCAAGGAATTCCCCGGGGCTCAGAGCTGGCTCCTGCCCGCAGAAAGTCTCCGGGGTTAAATGCCCAGCCCGGTGTCCTGCGGGCACCGTCCCGCTCACTCACAGCACAAGCCCCTTTAATGTCCAGACGCGTTTTTAGCACGGTCAGACTTGCCACGTTGCCCACCAGAGTTACTTTGACTACATCTCCCTGTGCTCCGAGGCTTGAGCAGCCCTGGCAAGCTTTACAAATGGAAGCGCAGCTTTTGACCTCCGGGCATTATCCGAGTCCGCAGCGCGCATTTATCGGCTTGGAGGTAGTGCTGGTTTTATGGACCTTCCCGCTATCAGCTCATGACAGTTTCTAGCCTGCCCGGTTCTCCTTTCCGAGCACACGAGCACCTGTTAATCCCAGGGCTGAGCAGCCCGCATTAACCCTTCATGCTCCGGCGCAGCCTCCGAGGTCGCTGCTGGAGGCACGGCGCACCGGCGCTCTCGTGTCCGGGATTAAACCTCATCTCTGGGATTAAAACACACCTGGCCCAAACGAGGCACCCTGGTGCTGAAGGTTTTGCAACGATTCTATTCAATCTGGCTCTCGATCTTTCTGTAAAACCCGGAAAAAAAAAAATCTGTCTGCCTGCCCAAGCGTCACACAGCGCAAGAAGTTACCTGCGCGGGCTTGATTAGCATTGCCCTGCTCTACTTCCCTAATTGCACGTGCACGGATCTGATTGAAAATATAGAAATGTAAATTTGGCACCTTCCCCACGTCATTGTTGCAGTGTTTTGGAATGGACTCCTTGTACGTGCAGCCACGGGCCACAGCTTTCCAAGGTTTGGTCAGGGAGCCAGTTCTGTCACCTGCTCCAGATGAACAGGAGACTTTGCCCTTAGGTGAGGTCCCTGGATATTTGGAAGGGCGCTGGGTTTGACTGAAAAATTAACTCTGTAATAGTGTTAATTTTCTTCATAGTGGCTGGTGTGGGACTGTGTTTTGGAGCTGTGCTGGTGACACAGGGATGTTTTAGTTATTGCTGAGCCAAGGGCTTTTCTGCTCCTCACCCACCCCACCAGTGGGACGGGACACAGCCAGGACAGCTGACCCCAGCTGACCAAAGGCATGTCCCAGATCATCTGGATCATGCTCAGCATATAAACCTGGGGAAGAAGGAGAAAAGGGAGATGTTTGGAGTGATGGTGTTTGTCTTCCTAATTCACTGTCGCGTGTGATGGAGCCCTGCTGTCCTGGAGATGGCTGAACACCTCCCTGTCCATGGAAAGCAGGGAATTAATTCCTTGTTTTGTTTTGCTTGTGTGCACAGCTTTTGCTTTACCTATTAAACTGTTTCTATCTGTGGAGTTTTCCCACTTTTACCCTTCCCATTTTCCTCCTCATCCCTCAGAGGACAGTGAGTGAGGGGCTGTGTAAAACTTAGTTGCCATCTGGGGTTAAACCACGGCAGCAAGTGAAACACTTTACTTTACTACGTGGGATAATGTCTCTCTCTAGTGGCTAGGTACAGTCACTATAGCTGCATGCTTTACTTGCATTTTGGATGGCATTTCTAGTTAAACAATCATAAATAATCAAATCCAGTGCTACAGGTCCCAGGTTAAAGGAGTTTATTGAGCACATCATCTATATGCAGTCCTGAATTCACTAAATCCAATTAGAACACGCTCATTTTGCCAGGATTGTTAGCTTTTTACTTTCACAGAAAGCATATTGCTTAGAAAGAGGTGGAAGTTGGTGAAAATATCCAAGGCTTGGGAATCTGTTTCTGGCTAAGTATATCTCAGCCAAACTAAAGCTTTTGGCACTGTTCGTCTCAGGACACTTCTGAAATCCCAAGGATATACAATATTTAGAGAGAGGTGAGAATAACCTTTTCCCTCAGCTCCTGATGTATTTCAACTTCTTGTTCTCCTAAAAGCCAACAGAACATTTAGGTGGGGAAAATCTAATAAAAAAGGGTGATGTTAGAGTGTTAAAAGGCTGCTAACTTGATAAGGTTCTCCCTTCCTCTCCACTTGCTCACAAGCAATAATTCAGTTCAAGTGGCCAGTGACCAAAGGCCAGATTTTTAGAAGTAATTAGATGCAAAAAAAGAGACCACTAGGCACCTAGAAGGAATTTCTGAAATTTTCTATTGTGCATATGGAGAAAATTTCATTGAATGCCTGCCCTGTTACAGATCCAGTTTTCTCTAAACAATAACTGACCTTCACCCTTACTGATACGCAACAGTTGTTTGGTAAAAATAAAGTAGGAATTTCATTCCAGCCTTTAGTGTCCAGCCACCACCAGGGTCGTTGATGTTGTCTGGGGCAGGAATTTGTAACAGCAAGACCCCAAGGGGAGCTCCACACTGCCACTGTCAGGGTTATGTGCACCACTAAGAGATTTCCACCTCTGAGCCTGCCTGTCCTCAACGGGAGTCATTAAACCTCATGGCTGAAAAAACCTTACAAGGGAGGTGTTCTAAGTGCTAGCAAAAAAAATCCACTGATTTTGCGTATGGTTGAGCCAAGAAGGGAAACTTGGGGATGGGAAAAAGCAGGGAAAGCACTTCCACCAGATTACAAAAAAGACGTTAATTGGGGATGGGGAAATAATATCCTCATATTCTCCCAGGCCTGCAAACAAATCTGTGGCAGAAAAACAAGATCTGAGATTTCTTTCCAATTTTCTAGTCCCATTCTGCATTTTCTAGACCTATTTTCTATTTAGGACAAAACAGACCAAACAAAAAACCCCAAACAAATGAGATCTTCATCAGAGATGAGCTCTGGGATTGATATTTTAATATTAACACATAGCTTGCCACATCCTGGAGGCTCTGGCACTGCTTTTATCAGGGGCAAACAAAGATTTTGCCTATAAGCCCAGTGAAATGGCAGAATTTGAACTTCTGCAATTGCCTGAAGACTTATCATGTGCTGGACATTTTGCTGGCCCTTTTTACAGGACCAGGACCAGGTGATAAACAGCCCTGACACAAGAAGAGCCAGGTTGTCCTCTCCTGTGGCAGCACAGTAGATGCACCTAGAGGACAGCCAGGATTTCCTGATGGCACTTACAGGGGTCTGTCCCACTCTGGGTCGAGCCCTGCTGCAGCTAATGGCACATTTCAGCAGGGAATAAGGCCTGAGAATTGCAGCTGTGCATGAATATTGATAATAGCCTCCAAACGCTCTGCTTTCTATCTCCCCTCCCAGGAGGGGTGAAGTGCTTTCTCAGCAAGGGTGAGACAGTGCTTCCAGGGAGGCAGGAAGGGGAAAATTGTCTCCCATTTCTGCTGCCTTGGGGCTCGCTATTGCTTATACAAAAACAAGTGGTGAAGCTGCCATTTACTAGGGAGGAGGCAGGATCAGACCCTCATTTTTCTGCCAGACAACACACCCTCATAATTATGTATTCACACCATATTTTGATAATGGTTCCTTACAGACTAATTAATATGAATGTTTAAGAAGTCTAGTTTTAATATGTTAGCACTGAAGGAGAGACTGCAGTCCTGTGGGAGGTTATACATATTTCCCACTGATGAGTACCTTAAATCTTAATGCATGTGAAGAGAGGGGAGCATATGAATCTACAGAGACAGCTACAAATGCTTCTTTTACAGGATGGATTTTACACAATTAAAAATCAGTTTTCTTGGGAGCAACGGCGATGATTATTTTTAGTTTCTAATAGATGTGTCTCTGTTTGAGCTCTAATATAACATGCAGACTCCAAAGCTTTTCCTGCTATCTAGAGGTGTGGATTCTCTGGTGATTCGCAGAGTGAGTTGCTTTTGTGGCATGTCTCTCACCACAGCACTAACAGGGGCTTTTTCTTCCATCCAGCCAGCAGTTTTCATGAACATTGCAGGGACTTAGCAACTTTAAAAATGCTACCTTTCTTGATGATGAACACAAAAGTTTCTGGGAAAGGATGGGCAAACAGAGATCAATTACCACGTAAGACCTATTTCTTTATGAAAGCAGAGTAAAAACAGCTGTAAAATGAAAATATCTCCTTTCTTAAAACAAACAAAAAGCCCAACAACAGCAAGAGCAATGGAAATAGAAATCAGTGCTAATGATCTGACTCAGAGGGGTCTCATCATTAACAGGAACTGACTCATTGCATTTCCTAGAAATTGCCATGATGCTGTTTTATCTGCCCTTTGTGTCTTGGGAGCAGAGTGGACGGAGGCAGCTCACCCCATGCATGGTGGCAGGTCTGGCTGAGCCCAGAGAAGAAGCTGTATTTGGCTTTTTGCATGCCTGATTTAAAATTGTCCCCGGACTCAACACAGATTGCCATGAGAGATAAAGCATATGGTAAGTCCTGGAGGTTACCACCAGTACTCTGACCAGTTCAAGGCTAGTTGTGACCAGCTAAACAGTTTAGATCAGTGCTTCTTTTTCTGGTCACAGAGGCTTCTGCATCCTGCCACAGGGGAAAAAAAACCTGCACCTCAAGTTTTATTGTTTTCACCACGTGGGTCTGAGTCTGCAGGGTACATCTGGGCTGTTTGATGAGCTATAGAAGCACAATGTACAATACTAGCACGTGGGACCTGTCACAGTGCACTGCAGCTGAGGATTAAAACAGAGAGTGAGGTGCCAGGGCACATGCACCCTGGCCATCATCCTCTTCCACTGCTTCCCTCCTTCCAGGAAAGCCACAGCACAAGGACCAGCCTCATCCAGCACCAAGACCAGAATAGCAGTGCCAAAATTTGCAAAAAGCTGGATCCAGCATTGGAGGGCATCATTATTTCTGATCCCTCTTCCTCCTAGTGCAGCTCAAGTCATGCTTAGTCATTTTTCCTAGCCCATTTTGCCATCTGCTGTCCTGTCCTTTGCAACAGCTGACAACAGTGCAAGGACATGAGAGCTTCCATGTGATGGTTGTTTAAAAACAAACACACATTGTCCTCTGTTGCCAAATATTTGTATTACTGAAGAAGACAGAAGCCTTGGCTGTGGCTGAGAATCTATTGTTTGAGGTGTGATAAGAGCAGGACAAAAGGTCTAATTAATAATAAAACAAAAGCCTAAATATAACTCCAAAGACAAAAGATGAAGTAGAACAACACAAGAAGGCAACATATTTAACTTTATAAACAAAGCAGAAGTCACCTATGCAGAGTTAAACCTTTTTGTAGCCATCACCACAAAGAACAGTTTTAGTGTAGAGCTGGAGAAAGATAACTTGCAAAACTACGTAAAGAATGTTCCCTAGGAATAAAGATAGGTGCTGTGGGCCCACAGAGAAAAGACAAAGTAAAGATGGTGGCATCATGGGCTGACCAGAGTAGAAGGTCCACCTCTCTGGTTGTAGTGTATGGCAGCTACACTGAAACCAAGGAAAATCCTTGAATCCCTCACCTGACACTCTGTGAAGTCAGCCAGCACCCAGAAAGCTCCAATTCTGGCCCTGCATTCAGCTCACCTAGGTAGGCAGTGGGCAGTAACTCAGCAGCCCCTAGAGAGAAAGGGGAAGTGTCAAGTGAAAGTGGAAAATTAACTACTTTTCTCACCTCTCAAGGTAATCCTGGCAGATCAAAGCTGAAGCACAACAGAAGGCAGCTCGAGGAAATTTAAACTCCTTTACTACTTATCCTTTACTTCTGCAACTGAGATCTGGGTGGCTGGCAGAGAATTCCCATGAACACCACTTCCCTTTGAAATGTGTGCCCTTAGTTAATCTGAGGGAGTCCAGATCTGCAGACATTCTTAAAAGGTCCATCTTTTGAAGGGATATCTTTGGAAGGGCAATGCTGCCTGAAAAAATGAAAGTTAATACAGAAATAAACCTTCCTGCAGGTTTTTCTGAATGATCTTCTGACTAACACAAATTGTCCAGTCTATCACCAATTTGCCACATGCTTTAAGCCAAGTTTAATTTTTGTTTATATGTCCCCTTATATTTATATAATTATATCATCTATATTTAGTTATTTACTTATGTTGCATCTATAAGACATGTTTTATCCAGATTATGCATTTCATATGTACATTATACTACATTCACCTCACCCACTGCCTTATCTGCGCAGCCCATAATTCCAAAAGGATGAATTTCATAAGGAAGCCCTTTCCATTACAGGTTATTAATTTAGTTTGCTCTGGAATTGCCACTAAAAATGACAGCAGCTGCTCCTGGCTCTGTGCTGTGACATGCCTCAGATCCCACCCTACCTATAGCTGTAACACAGAACATTTAATCTCTGTGAGCTGCGTGGTGAAGAAGAGGTATCCCTGACTAATTCCCCTTCTCCTTTTGCCCAAAACAGATTCCACCTCCACAAAACTGACCTACTTACCCTTTTTAACCCACAGCCATACTGCCAGGGTTAGCCTGTTCATAAGGAGGTCCAAGCAGCAGAATTGGAGCTAGTGTGTGACATAGGAGCACAACTGCCAGGTTATTCATTTTTGTCTCACCCAAAAACCTGCCTGCCTTCAGACAGGTAATTGCAAATGAGCAACTGCCAGTCCCCAAGCCAGTATAAATAAAAATGGCAGGGATTCTGCATTTTTCCATTTGTTCTTGTAGATTATATGCACGCCTAGGAGCAATAAGCATGTGTGAGGTAATCATTTGGGGTTGATACGGCAAAGAAAAATCAATCATCAATAAAATGATGTTTTTTTTCCCCAAAGTTCTAAGAGTTTTGGGTGCATTTTAATGGTCTAGCTAAAGGTTACACGAAACCCATTATTTTGAAAACTGTCATGAGGGACCAGGAAGGATGAAACTTCCCAAAGCCTTCAAGTAGAGGATGGAGCTCATCCTAATGCAGCACTCAAAGACCTTCAGAGAGTACATTCACAGGGAATAATCCTGCCACAATATAATGTGGAAATGTTCAAGGCTGGATGAGGCCCAGAGTAACCTGATCTAGTGGGTGGCTTCCCTGCCCATGGCAGGGCATTGGAACTATAAGATCTTTAAGTTCCCTTCCAACCCAAACCATTCCATGATAAACTGAAATTTGTCATAGATGTATAATCTTCACTTCTGTTCTACTTCATTAAAAAACAAAAGGGACCAAGTGGAAGAGAACCACACCTTCAGGGAGAAATTTCAGTGCCTGAGGAAAGAGAGAAAGGAAGTTGCTCAGGCCTTTGTTTTCCTGCCATGGACTAGCACCAGCATCTGGGAAAATATTAGTGTGAAGAAAAGAAATCCCCTTTTCCCATTATGGACAGAGAGATATTTTGCCTTTTGGTATATAGGTAAGATTTATCTCCATTGCTTGAAAATTTTGGTTTCTTTTTTGTGGTAAATCTACAAACATATGGATAAATATATATATATATATGAAGCTGTCACATCACAGAAATGATAAACCATTAAAAAAGAAGCAAATAAACAAAAAAACTCCCAAACACTGTAAGACTCAGAAGACTAATTTTTTTTCTGTGGAATAAGATGGAGTGAGCCCATTTTTTTGCTTCATTCAGCTTGCACCTACTTTATGTGACAAAGAAGGTTTCTGTCAAGAGTTAGCTACAACCATCACAGTTGTGTGTCCACCTGACCAACAAATCAAATGAGACTAGTGCAGCTGTCCTACACCTAACAAACAAATCAATTTGAGAATCAAATCAAGTAAGAATTCTGCGGGACACACAATGACGTGTCACACTAAATAATTAATTTTATCTGTAGCTATGTTTAAGGTTGGGCTACATTTTAGGTAAATGCTGATTTTAAAAGCCTGTTCTAAATACTTTTTCTTCTGATGTCCTTTTTCTTCCAGCAGACAGCATTTTTTTAAAGTGTTTTTTTGCTTCAAAGCTCAAAATTCAGATTTTCATTTCAGCTGCAGTTGCACCTTGTACTGGCATTTTGCTGTCTCTGTGTTTACCTTACTTGCTAAAACCTTCCCTTTGACATCTCAAACAATAATACGTCCTCTCAGTCCCACAAAATTAATAAATATATCCTCCTGATGTTGAGGATATGGGAAATGAGGCACCTAAAATTGAAGGCCATTGTCTCTGAAAACCCTTGTATGTATTGGATATGGAGCCTGCCACTGGGGTGAGGTGAGTCACCCAAAAAGCATGTGCTTAAGGCAGCCTGCAAGACGAAACTTGTGTGAGGACACAAGGAAAATAAGTGTCACTATGGGGAATGGATTTCATTTTTTCCTGCTTTAATCATCCATGACATTTTCTGAATACTCCTTTGTTCTGTGCAATGTAAATAATGACACAGCCATTTTTCAGTTGTGCTGTATAACGTGACCAACTCCTTAAAATACTGGATACGGTGCCTTAGTATCCATTACCTTTCCTAGGCAAGGGATCCAAGAACAGATGCACAGCTTTGCTTGTGTCTGCAGAATCTCTGTTTACCTCTGCATCTTTTTTTCCCAAATAACTTCAGTAAAATTAAATCGAAAAAAAAAAAAAGTTAAACGTTAAACTGTCTTACTGTTAATGAGCAGTAAAATTTTAAAGAAAAGTCTGAACTTGGAGAGAAATAAATTCATAGAAAAGCAGATTTCATATTTAAATGTCCAAAATAATTCATTATTGAAGACGAATGCAACTCTTTCTTCTTTTTTTTTTTTTCTTTTTCTTTTGCAGTTAGAAATACTATTCTGTTCTTGGCTTCAAAGACACTGTACTGTGACCAACACCTTCCCCTTGAGGGATACACAGTCAAATCTCTGGATACACAAATCAGTTTATTCTTTTTAACGTCCCTAAGTGCTAATTCTTCAGGTTCAGTGTAATTGTTAGTCTTCAGACAGTTCTTTGAAGCTCTTGTCATGGCCCGAATGGTTTGGAACAAACATGAATTGGTTCAGTGGTTCAGGCTGAAGGAGACTCTCATGAATCCTCTGCCAGCTCCTTTTGCAAGCTCTGGTTTCAAGAGCTATTGACAAACACTTGGGACATTATTCTGTCCTGCAATCATCCCGTGAATTCCTGTTCTTCTACTGAACATGATGTGCTTTAAAAAAAAAAAGCCATTGCATGCTGGAGGACAGAACCACTGTTCTAACAGGCAGCATCGACCTTGGCATCACACAGTACTTACTGCTGTGGCATTTCTATGTTGTTCTTTAACATGGAGCTATGGAAAATTGTTGCTGATATTGCATTTCATGCTATTTTGCCACTGACCACACCTGTTGAGTCTAAATGTCCAAATGCAGCCTTTGTACCAAACCTTATGTATTAAAAAATAAGCATTCCACATACATAGAAGTGGAATTTCTTCATTCATTGTGTCTAAACAGGAGCCCCAGCACCCTTGAACAACAGGCTAAAATTCAACTGGCTGTTATTTACCCTTTTTGTCACTTGAAACTAGCACATCCTTTGCAAACCCAGTGGGGATCCCTACCTGGTAAACACACTTACATGGGATTTTCATATATCATAGCGTAGTTTCTTTCACTTATACCATAATCACTGTATATTACATAGTGATATATCATTTACTATGCATGCACTCATTCTATACACCATCAAAAGGCCTTTCCTGTAATGGTCTCTCCAAAAATTATTGCCAGCTCTGTCAAGCAGAACAGAACACACATATGCATTCCTAAAGCGACCAGCCTCTTTGATTTTGGGAACAGATTTCTCTCTTCATGGTGTTAAGAGTCCCAGATAAAAAGGGTCTGGAGAGATATGGAGGAGTATAATGGAAGCAAAATCCAGTCCATCAACTTGCACAAGAGAAGATCAATACAAAAGGATTAGGAAGCTGGATTTTTCCAGTACTGTCACTACAAAGCAAAGTTGTATCCTTTTGCTCTAATATGGGAAAAGGAACACGTGCTGGTAGAAGCATATTTATATGCTGCTAGTGTTGAGCAAGAGGGAAGCTGGAGAGTGCAACAGTCACATTTTCATTTGGAAAAAAGCATAAAAAGCAAATGAGACATGGAGTGAAGTAGCAGAAAGAATAGGGACCACTACTACTACTACCAACTCCTTAGGCACACGGAAATGTAGGAACAGCAAGTGAACCATACGGCTTCAAGGGTTCCCTGAGGAGAGATACAGCAAATGCTGGAACTGGGGCAGTGGTGGGTGCCCCGAGGACATAAAGAACGTGAACATTTTCTTCAGGTAAATAGAAGTTGTGAACAAACACGGAAAATTATCCTTCCCACTTTTCCTGTCTTCCCTTTCGAATTCAGGCAGTAATCTTGGATGCAAACAGTGCGTTTCACATACTTTAGAAAGTTGTGCAATGTGTGCAGTTGTCTTTTGAAACATGCTGGGCAGATCTACACGAGACCAGTGGCCATGGTAGGCAGATTCCCAAGCACACACCTGGAGCCAGGGGAGGAGGCTGGTGGGACACCATGCCAGTGCTGCTGCACGGGGCTCTGCCTGGCACCCACCTCCCCTCCCGTGTGTCACACAGTGGCCTGGCTTCAAAGCAACCTTAAAAACCATCTCATTCCAACCCCCTGCCATGGGCAGGGACACCTTCCACTGTCCCAGGTTGCTCAGAGCCCCATCCAACCTGGCCTCGGACACTTCCAGGGATGGGGCATCCACAGCTTCTCTGGGCACCCTGTGCCAGGGCCTCACCAGCTTCACAGTAAAGAATTTCTCCCTAATAGCTAATTTAAACCCACTCGGTAAGCCTGAAGCCATTCCCCCTTGTCCTTTCACTCCAGACCCCTGTAAAGGGTCTCTCTCCATCTTTCTGGCAGGCTCCCTTCAGGTACAGGAAGGCCACAATGGGGTCACCCCAAAGCTTTTCTTCTCCAGGCTGAACAATCCCAGTTCTCCCAGCCTTTCCTCACAGCAGAGCTGCTCCATCCCTCTGATCATCTTGGTGCCTCCTCTGGGCTCTCTCCAGCAGCTCCAGCTCCTTCCTGTGCTGGGACCCCTGGGCTGCAGGAGGGTCCCAGCAGAGCAGGGCAGAGGGGCAGAACCCCCTCCCTGTGGGGTGTGGTTGAGCCCTCACTCCACTGCACACCACCATGATTTACAACAGCCTGCAGTGCTTTAGTGTTTTCAGACAGTTTTCTTGCTTCATACATCCAATCCCAAAGTCAGAGCTAGGATCACTCACTGTTTATTTTCTAGTGTCAGGTCTTGCAGGTGCATCCGGGCACAACTGCCAATGAATTCAGAGCTGGTGTGCTGAGGAAAGTGCCATCTTCCAGCTGCATTTGCACAAATCTTGAGGAGTAACTCTTTATCTCTGGCAAAGGCTCCAAGTAGCATCACACTACTAAGAGTAAGCTACTCCAGCAAGGCTCTCTTTAAAAATAAATACATTGTAATGCCACGCACTTGCACTTTTGATTCTTCAAGATTAACAGGCGTGACTAAAGTTGGCAAAATTTTTCCTACTTCATCCCATTAAAAGTCCTCACATTTGATTCAATGGTGCTATACATTCTCAATGCCAGTGCTTTCTTTGCCTTCTTCCAAGGGACACAAACCTAAAAATAAGAACATTTTCTTAACAAGCCCTACTGGTTTCTATATTCACAAACTGAAGCACGAAGTATGTCTAGTAATATCTCACCCAATTATTTTACTTATGTCACTAATTCCATGGCATAAATACTGCAAAATAGAGACAGATATTTCTAAAGAGGAAAATTTAAAAATAATACAGTGATATTCAATTTTATGGTATGATGTCACTGTGAATAAGCTTGCCTTTTTGTATAACCTTTCTGTAGATCTCTACTTATGGCATCTTCTCGAAGAAAATAAAGGTTTTTGAAGGAGGTAAACACCATCATCTAGAAACACATTTATATATACACATATAAGATTTTTCTCTTAGCTTGAGGATTAACTTTAATCTATCTTGCTAGTAAAAGCTGCAATCCCTTTTCTCCCCATTTAAGGAGGAGATACAACTGTGAGCAGTGGTGTACCACTTTTCCAGGCTCTGAGCTGCTGGGACTGCTGGGCAACAGCTATCCCAGACAATCAATGTGCCTGGGCAATCAAAACATGATTTGATACACCCATACTGTACACTTGATGCACGTTTTGTGAAAAGGATATGTTTGTACACATTGATCAGGAATACAAACCCCTCGTTGTGGAAAAGCCACATGTGGGTGTGAGGCAGGAAATAATAAAATAAATTTTTTAAAACCCCAAACAAATCCAACCACAATCTGCAGGTATTTTGCAAACCCAACACACACCGGTCTTAAACATGACCAGAAGCATTCAGATCCCTGCCTGGAGATATTTGGGGAAAAGAGATTGCTGTTTGTAAACCTTCTTGTGTGTTAGCCCTAAGATCTCCTGCTGGTCCCCACTTATTTCTTTCTGTGTATATCACTTCCATTTTCATCCTCCAAGTCTTGCAAAATGGTCAGTCTCCTGGATGAGATATGCTGCTCAAAATTTCCCACAAGAACAATTATTCCACCTCCTTGCATCCATAAACCTGGTATTTATCCAAATTTCCCTCCCAGGCTTCACAGCCCAGCAAGGAGAGCAACATGAATCAATTGCCAACACAGGGCAACTACATCACGAGCAGCAAGACTGCAGAGAGAAGGTCAAAGGACGTGGTCATTCCCCTCTGCTTGGTATTTGTGAGAGCAGTTTTGGATACCAACAAACAGGAAAAGTATCAGCAGAGAGCCTCTGTGACAGCCAGGGGCTGCAGCACCTGCCCTGTGAGGAAACGCTGAGGTTCAGCCCAGAGAAGAGATTTTGGGGGTCCTGCAGGGAGGTTATAAAGAAAAGGGGGCTGGACTCGTCCCAGAGGTGCACAGAAAAAGACCTAGAGCAATGAAAAACAAATTGCTTGCAAGGAAATTCTAACTGGCCCAAATGAGAAAAAAAAATCATCTCCTTCTGAGGCTGGTGCAGAAATGGAAAAAGTGCAGAGGAGCTGCAGGAGATTTTCAAAACTTAAAAACAGCCCCAAAATACTGATCAAGATGGCCTTGCATTGAGCAGGAGGTCAGATTAAACAACCTTTACAAGCCTTTATGACCTGAATTGTTCAGATCCTCTGATTAATCTGTTCCAATTTTCACTCCCCTCAGCGTGTAACAACTTCTACATCGTGGGCATTGCTTCTTTCTGCGTTACTAGGACATGGCATTTGAATGATGTCAAATGAACTGTGACATCTCTAGAAATTACAAGGCACTTGTCACAGCATTATTAGTTCTATTTCAGAGCCATTGCACCTGCATGCATTGAAACGTAATTCCCAGGTTCCTCTAAGTTGATTTTAATCTTCATTCAGAATAAAATTGCTGGGTATGACGGAAGACAGGAATTGGGAAGTGGAGATTCTCTTTCCAGGTGGCTGCAGGTGAAGATGTCTCTGCCTTAAATAACTCTGTGATGTACAGCTGAAGTGTCTAAGCGCCAGGGGTGCTCAAAGGTAGATTCAGCAAGATGTTACTCTAACCTGAATCAAACTAAAAGGGAGTCACAAATGGCCATTGGATTTCTGGAAATTGAGGAAATGTCATTCATTTTTGCATATATGTTAAATTCCTTAATGTATAGAGGGGAGAAAAGTCAGTGTTGATTGAGTCAAGCCAATTTTGCTTTTACAAATACCAGGTCAATTGAAGAGAAAGGATGACCTTTCTTTGGTGGAAAAATCTTTGATACATGTTATTCAGTAACAGCAGGTGTCTTGATGCTAGCTTTTAAAACAGAAATCTTATTGTCATTTCTGCTTGCTTTAATGATGACCTTTTACTTAGTCCTGGGCATTGAAAGTTCAGTACCTCCCCAGAATTTCATACTTTTCTTCTAGGCCCTCTTTGCAAGAAGGCAATATTTTACTGCAAATTGTGGAAAAAAGCCAAAGGCCTAATTTGCTAAATGCACAAATTAGAACAAATACAACATCCTTAAATGTAACAGCCTTGGGTTTGAGTTTGTGTGTAGCTTTAATTCTGAGAGCCTGACTGACTATAAATTATGTCCACTCTTATTCAAGTAAGTTCTCTGCTGCTGCTGCTGTTTTGGACATACCACACTGAGCACAGCAGACCTTTTCACTGGAGATAGGATATCTAGTTCAGGTTTTACAGTCCTGTGTTACAAATTAGGCCACAGCAGATGGAGTGCTTTTCTACCTTGACTGAGTTGCAGCATTTGTGCACCACAGAATCCTGTGTGACACAGAATGATCCTGCAGGCTTGCTGATCACCAAATAATGTACAAAAATACCTTCTCTGTATCCTATCCCTTTTACCCCAGGATGCTTGGCAAACCCTGACATCCTTCTGCTTTGGCTGGAGTGTGGCAGGGGATGTGACACACTCTGGTTCTGCTGGTACTACAAATAGCAGATCCCTGACAGGAAAATTGAGTTACATTATCTGTAATTACAGTCTCTGGAATTCCATGCCAGGCAAATGAGCTCTTGATGAAGACCTGCTGCTTTTGCAGGTGAGGGATCTGCTTCCCAGCCACCCAAACAGGAGTCAGACACCACAAGATTTCTTCAATGCTTGAAAACAAGCAAATACCTAACTTGACTCAAGGACAACAAGGCAGTCAGTGTATCATGGTTCTTCTTTGTTGTCTGGCTTGGAATTTATTGCAGAAATAAACCACAAGGCTTGTGGTTGTGAACCCTAATGCTGCATTGCTTCTGTACGTCTGCACAGAGAGCTTTGCATAAACATCCATCACCAGTGTGATTTCTGCATTTGCTTTGGAATGCACCAGGATTCATACCTTCAAGTATTTTGGTGCTTCCTACAAAGCACCATTGTGCTGTCCACTCTTCACTGCCAGATTTTCATGCATCTATTCTTTGATCATTCACAGACACCCTATTTTACATGTTTTAGGTCCAGGGATTCCCCACGCTGGTATAAAACTTCCATAAAGAAAAACTCATTTGTTAATCTACTAAGGATCCTGGAAGAACACATCTCAGCATCCACTGACAATTTCCAGCAAGGGCTGGCAAATTCACTGTCTAACACTCTGCAGGTCCTAAAAACAATGACAACTTCTTACCTTTGGGTAAAAAGTTGTCATTGTTCAGAAATTGCAACAGAAGAACACTTACAACACACAGAGTTTGAAATCATGACAACCTGCATTTGCTACCATCCAAGCAGTCAAAATCAGTGCCTGGAAAAGTTATACAGGTTTGCTATTCCAGAACTATTTTGTTGTCTTGCAGAAAATATCACAGAATTAGCTGCTGTAAATGTGTTGCCCTGTTGTAATGCTTCTGCTGTTAGCGTCCTAACAAAAAATTTACCACTCTTTTATGGACATTGCAAAATAGCTGCTTCTTGTGGACTTTGGATACCAACTCCCACTTAGATTTGCTGGCTGTGAAGGCAATTAGAGGCCTGGAAGGAAGAAACTCTACTGCAACACTGAAGTGATCACATAAAAACACTGTAAATTCAGGTCATGGCAGAGATCATGGACCAAAAAAGTTTGTTAGGTCCAAGACGAATGAAGAGTAAATACCAGCTTAAACCTGGCAAATCCAAAGTTGTTTGAACATTCTCAAGAACTGGACAAGACATCTGTGAGGCTTTTAAAGTATTAAAAATGCCAGCAAATAGAAGAGTAGGAGGTAAGGCTTGGGTTTGGTGTAGGGATTATTTTAAAGCCACTTAAGCAACTTCAAATAACTCCTATTGACCGCACCAACTGGGCATGTCTCCTGCCATGGGCTCTCCTCTTTGCCTCACTTGTGGTACATTTATCCCAGAGATAAAATATCTCCAGTACAAGTATGTTAGCTACCATGAGCTTGACAGGTCGTGGAACAAGCTGAGGACCTTCTGCATTGAAAACAAGACCTGTTACAATTTAATGAAAAGAGCTCTGTCTCCTCAGCCAGGGCTGCAGCAGCTTCCCTGATGGGTGCATGTGGTACCCTGGGAGTTTGATTGCATGAGGCTGTGGTGGTGAACACCTCTGTCATTTTTGGGAGACATTTTTCAGCAAAGTTCATGCACAACTCCTTCAGCATTTCACATCGGAGAAGTTTTCCTCATGAGGAATGTAACGGTGTATATAGAACTGCCTGAGTACAGATGGGAATTTAGAAGATCATGGGGGGAAAAAAAAAAAAAGTGCTTCCTTTAAATGAGTCTTACCTGCCAGGAATCTTTAGTGAATAAATTAAAAGAAACCTTTATTCTGTAAATCTCGCTCCCACACACTCTCCCCTCTGCTATTTTGAAGGAATTGATTTTGTTTTCTACCAAAAAAAAAAAAAAAAAAAAAAAAAAAAAAAAAAAAAATATTTTGTAAAGAA
>VYXD01005468.1:300285-335541 GCA_013397195.1 Hylia prasina
AAAAAAGTCTGATTTGTGAAACAGCTTACTAATAACCTAGGAATTTAAAAATTTATACTTAAAGTTAGTTCATCTCATTATTTAAACCACGGCCTATCTCTAATCAAGTCTGTGAAGTGGGATTTCTTTTATAAATAACCCCTTTGCATGTTCATTTTCCAGCTCCCTCTTTAAAAGAAAAACTCATTTTGTCTGATGACTGCATCCGTTTCACTTCAGATTTGGCTTCCAATTTGTGTATTCTAGACAAATGCCCAAACTCTTTAAAAAACAACTATCATGATCTTGTTAATTGTTCCTTCCTAGGGATGACAGGTTGATACTGGTGCTGGTGGTGTGGGTTACACTGCTCATCACTTGCAAATGTTTTGAGTCATATTTTGATGAATATTAAGGAACTGGTGCTGTTCAATTTTACATTATAAGTGAATTTTACTGGTTTTCTGTTCTTTCAGTCCATAGAGCTTGAGAATGGACTACAAAATTTTTAGAGTTTTGGGAGAGTATGTTTCTTATATTTATTTTATTTTATTCAACACTGTTTCCACACACATACTCAAGAGTATAGTATCCTAAATTAATTTAGAGAGCTATTTTGGGAAATACCCAAATATGTTCTCAAGGTGACTGACTTTACTCTCCAATTATGATGCACTGAAGTAGTTGCATATTAGCTTACCAGTGGTCCAACACTTCACATATATTTCTCTCTGGAATGCAGCCTATATTTTCCCTCAGAAGCAGCTACTTAAATCCTATCTGTATTTTTATTTTTTAATAAAATGAAGTGAAGGAGCATGTCCTGACAGCACAGTTCAAGACTTTGCTGGTATCTCCTTCCCATCTGGAAGTCAATGAATTTGTTAAAATAGGCTGCATTTTGTGCTGTACAAAGACTCAGGTTCCATGACAGGCAATGGGAATTCACCAGTCAAGGGCTCTGATCAATTGCTAAATAAAAAGATGAAAAACTCTCTTTTGTTGAAACTGTCCAGGAAAATAAAGGCCAATGAAGGTCTTTATCAGAGTTTCTTCCTGTACAATATCTATTGAAACCACCAAGCAAATACATTAAAAACAAAACAAAAACCCAACCCTTCCAAGATTACTTTAAATCTGATAATTTCTACTTGCGAAAAACAGTGCATTAGATGAATCTGAATATTGCATTTTACTTCTACTTGCAACTTCAGTGACAGGACAAGGGGGAACAGCTTCAAACTGAGACTAGGTTAAGATTAGCTATTAGGAAAGAATTGTGTGGGAGTGGTGAGACACTGGCCTGGGTTGCCCAGAGAAGCTGTGGATGAGCCATTCCTGGAAGTGTCCAAGGCCAGGCTGGATGGGGCTCTGAGCACCCTGGTCTGGTGGAATGTGTCCCTGCCCAAGTACTGAAAGAAGGGCCCTGGATAGAAAGACATCACAAAGCTCTTAGCTGGCATTTAAAAGAAAAAGGGAAGCAAGGTGATGACTGGGGAAGGACAATGCCACGCACAGCTGAACATTCAGAGCTGCTGCCACAAGCCAAGACACTGCCTGGCATCTGCAACTGCACTTTGCTGTCGTGAATGAATGATGCACCAGCACTTCTGCCAAAGCCAGCACACTGTGCAGGACACAAAGGTGACACACAGGGCCAGTCACTCTCATAAACTCTTCCTATGAGCAATAGTTAAAACACCAACTTATTCTTCACTAAAATTTCAGCTTACAAGCAAATGCAGAGTAATTTTACACTGAAACATAAGCCCATTGCACACCATGAGATGGAAAAGCCAGCTGGCAGGAAGGTAGAAAGTGGCACACCCCAGAGCTTGCAGGTACAACCCTGTCCTCATCATTTTTATGGGAGAAGAAGGTGGAAGAGAAATAACTTGCAATAACGCTAAGGGAGGAGGTGTTAAATCCAAACATGTTAAGCATTCAACAAGGTGCACTTCTTAGAGGAACCTAAAAATAATAAATAGAAGCTGGAGTCAGACTTCTAATTCCTGGAAGAAAGAGTAAAAGCAATGAACCATCCTGCAACTCAGGCTGCTGGGAAAGACTGAGACTAAAAAGAAGAGCTGGATGTGTTCACAGTGTGGAATGATAGAGGAAATAGGAAGAACCGAGGAGGTAAATTCCCTGAAGTTCACAGTGGGGGGAAAAATGAAGCCTTTCACATGTGTGTAGGCCCAAAAATTATATAAATATGTGTTTAAAAAGGGAACGTTTTTTACTACCTACAAGGGTGAAAGCTTTTGAACAGCTGTCCAGTGCCAAATATTTTCTTATGTTGAAAATGTCAGCAAGGTTCTGGCAGGTGCCTTGGAAAACAGAGCCCACTTTTATGCACAGTCAGCATCCCCTTTGGGAGACTCCATTTCCACAGGCTGCACTGAGGTTGTGTTTGGCACCTGAGGTATTTCACAGGAAACAACAACAACTTTTTGATGGTATAGAGGGTACTACAGTCTGAAGAAATGTTTTAGTATTACAGGGGTAGAGGGGAGTGGGTGTGGGTAGAAGAGCCTCTGTGCAGGTTCAGAAAGAGCCACAGACCTACATAGATCAACCCTAAAATTAAAATAACAATGCACATAATTGGCAGAGGATAAATAACAATTAGAATATGTATAATCTGCAGGACCAGCAAGGCTGAAGCCCTCATCAGCAGGTCTGCTCCAAATAGAAAAGGCAGTAAAAATGTGATTATGAGCCACTGCAGAAAAATTTTGTCTCCTGCAGTTTCACAACTCTTTTAGAGGTCCCAGCCCTGTGTGACATTAAGTGCAAAAGAAAAAGAAGATAGGCAACTGTTTAAGAGCAGACATCCCAGAAAGAAAGGAAAGAGAAGCCTTGGCTTCTTATCACTGCCCAGACAGGAATTCCTCTATAATAAGTTATGACTCATTTACCCCATACTAATGCTAAAATATTTCCCTAGCATGTAAATATAGCCTGTATAAAACTATAAATTCTGCTACTATCAACTCAATTAATTTACTCTTGGGGAAGAAATGGACTGGCAAATTACAACCTACCATACTGGCATTTTACAAATGAGTAAGTAGAGGTGCTTCCTGGAAAATTTCCAAAGAGGGGCAGTGCTGCTACAATGCATAAAAAGTGGACAAACCAGACATGTAAAAAGAAGTCTGTGCAGTGACAAGCATAGGAAAAACTTTGTTGAAATAAGTCTGTGATTCTAAGCAGGAGAGATGGATGTAGAAATGGGGCAAACACAGCTGGGCCCCTGAGAAAGGAGGACTGTGTGTCTGCAGCTAGGAGGGGACAGCCAGAGACTGAGGCAGGACAGAGGCCTAGAACCTGGATGGAACCAAAAGCTTCATGGTGGCTCTGCTCTTCAAAATAGGCCTTTTGGGCAAGGGAGTTTTCAGGACTACAAGAACATGTCTGAAAATCTTGACTCAAATATTTCTAAGCGTTGTTACAGATTAGCAGTCCTAAGATCAAAAGTTACTACAATAAAACACGGCCAAGAATATTGAACACAGTCAATGAAAAAGAGAGATGACATGTGGCAAACTAACCAACAGCACATAAGCCTATGTGATTTGTCTTTTCAGTGTTTCCTGGTCAGACTGAAAACTGTTTTTATACTATGACTACAGAGGTAGTTGAATGCAGCTGGGAATATCATCCCAGGTCAATGGGGCTAATGTTAGTTAAAGCAATTCTCTTCTACAGGTACTCAATATCTTCCTGAAGTTGAGAGACTTCCTTCCTCCTCCTCAGGAGAAAGTACACACATATTGATCAATATTTTAATGTGTGCACCCGTGAATTCCCTTACAAATCGCGCATTCTGTCAAAAGTATTTGAGATAACTTATTTGTGATATTTAGGATAGAGGTTCCGAAAGATCTTCATTTTTGCAGTTTGGTAACTGTGACCCCTTCTTACTTTCATTTTGTGTTGTGTATTAAAATTGATGGCTCTGTGTGATTTTTCCCTACAGCTAGCTCCCAGTCTGCTCCAACAGAAAGTAAAAGAGTTTTCCTTTGACAGCAATTGATGCAGAATCAAATCTTTCAGTGAAGGAAAGACGATGTGCAGCTTCTGCTCCTGAATTCATACTTGCTTAGCATCAATAAAGACAGATTCACCACTGCACACGGCCACCACAACCATACCATGACAACCCTTGACCTTTGCCTCTCTGGAAAATCAAGCCTTGCACCGTTGTAACTTGTAATTTGTTATCATTTCATTGTGGGACTATTTGTGTGTTGAGCAGGCAGGCATGCACAGAAGAGTTTGGAGAAGTGATGTAACTTCTTCTCCATGGGACAATGCTCTCTGGCTACACCTCTGTTAGCAAATTTATCAGTGCCTGGGAGCTTTCCTGAGCCTGGGCATGTGATCATCTCTACTGTTAATCCAAAAGAGTGGAGATCTTGGCCCATGCCAGCTGGCACTCCCCCAGACAATTCCTGGCCACGGTCTGTGAGCTAGCGTGGACATGGACCATCCCCAACGGGCACTTTGCATACAGAAACCTTATTTTTGGAAGCCAAGAGAAGTGCAGACAGAATCCATTATCTGCCAGGGGGTCTCAGTGCCCAAGAACTAACAGACAAATGCAACTTGGAATTACAGACATAGGTTTTGTGTCCTTAGGGACCACTTCAACGTGAAGAGATAAATGTAAATTTGTAACGCTCTTCCGAGTTCTGATGATTTAAAATGCATTTCCATACGAATTTGCTGTAACTCAGAATCATTATAAGCTTCTCATTCTTCTTTTTTATTCGTTTATTATTTTAAAAAAGGAACCCAAAACTAAGCACATCATCTACTTTTATTGGCTTAAGTGAGTAATTTTTCAGCTTCGAGTTAAAATCAAGGGGAGAATCAATATGGGCATCGCTGTAATTGAAAACCAGTGGGTGATAATTCTGTACTGAAAACAAGATAATAAGTATAGAGATGAAACACTGGCAGGGGAAAAGAAGAAAAGATTAAAGATACGATCTCAATTAAATATCAACTATTATTAACATTATATTAAAAACTTCCCTGTGTTCTTTTCATATGCTGTATATTTTTTCTTTTTTCCTCTAATGGATGTTAAAGGAAAGAATAAATGAAATTATGTGAAATTATTATAAAACAAATTCAGACAAAATCAATCAAGTGTGTCCTTAGCTGGTAATTTATTCCTAATATCATTGAATAGCCCCCAAAACATGAATATTTAAATCTAAATCTTCTTTCTCACCACTCTCTTTACATAGCCTTCCCTTCTACCTCCAGCTAGCAAATCTAGCAATGAGGAATTATCTCCCCATTACTCACAATGAAAGGAAAAAAAGGAGAGAATTCACCTTTACTCCTTATTTCTAACAGACCTGCTGGTTGCAGCTCTGGACTTTAATACTAAGGAGAAAGGAGAATTAATTCTCTATCAGGCCAACAAAACTACGTTTTCTCTGGTCTAAACTGTATTTCAAACAACACAGTGATAACAGTTTAAGAGAGAATCCATTTTGCTTTCAGACCTTTCACATTCAAAGTCAAAGGGGGGACTTCTAAAAGCTCACTGAGAACAGATGATGAGGAGGCCTGAAAATTAGTTTTATTCAAATAATTTTATAAGAAATTAAATTAAAATCAAAAACCTGTCTCCACAATGAAAAATATCATACAACTTTTAACAAGCCAGCCTGCCAAGAAAGAAGTCATATCTTTCTCATTACTGCTACTACATGCAACAATAGGAGGGGAAGGAAAATAAAATTCTAATTCCATTATTTAATAAATAAACAATAAATTATTGTTTATTTAACAATAAATAGTGAATGACAAAAGGAAGACACAGTCCCATGCCTTTTCTTGCTGTCATCTTCACACAAAATGTTAGTCATGACATGTCCACAAAATTAACATTAATAATAGAATGAGGGTAAATGTCAGACTAGGGGAGAAAGAGTTAAAAGAATAAGTAAATTAAAGGTATTTAAGCCAGTTGCCCAGGTGAAGTTTGTTGTGATAACACCTAAAGATCTTGCTGTGGCAGTGTCTGCCTTAGAGAGAGTGTGGAGGATGGGAAGAGAGGAGACAATCCCAGGTGATTGATAAAGGCCAGCCCCTTCCCTCATTCCATTTTCTAAACCCCAAAACCTTTAAGGAGAGCTTAATCCTCGGGCCTTCTGCATACAGAACTCCCAGAGAAATCACCAAAAGCTTATTAACAGCGCTGTTAAATTTACACTGTTGTACAAATGGTTCATAAAGCCTGCTGAAGGGCACAGATTTTGGTTATAAAGTGCCTTTCATCCACAGATGGCTCCAGGTGTGTCAGCCACAGTTCAGTGTAACAACACCAGCAGAATCTGCTCTTGCAAGAGCAGTTTGTCATTCAGACCCAAGCACGAGAACAATTCCCCAAATCCCTGTCTAGCCACACTGCCTACCCAGATATTGTATGGGTTGCAGTGGAAAATGCAGATATTGTTCTCTCCTTTTGTGCCTTTGCACATGAATGGAGACTAAGAGGAATTTGCTCAGGCCATGCTTGCCAGGGGAGCCATAGACAGGCAGGGGGAAGTAAACTGCACCTTTTTTATGGTTTTTTTTCTGGCCTGAGAGAGCAGAATGGGACAGCATTGTGTCTGAGACACGTTTCTTTGTCAGCCTTACTCCTGGGACAGCACAAAGGCCCGTAGTCCCACAGGCAGGGCTCAGCCAAACACGGGCCTGTCTCCAGCAGGAGTGGCCATTAAATAAGACAATAGTGGCATCAATATATCTGAATGTGTTCTTAAGTACCATGTAAAGAAAATAATCTCTCAAACAGCGTTCAGGGTTTCAAAACCTACGGTACATATTACTGGTTTTAATTACAGATTCTTTGAAGCTTCTTTCAGTCACTTCAGGTAATCTGGGCTTTAAGAATATGAGAGACTTACTGCTTTGAATATTACTGGCAAGATTGCTATGAAAAGTACAATCAGCTTTTAATTTTTACGAGTTGTGTCAAAATGGTTTAAGCATATCTGAATTTATGGGGGTTAGCTTTACTCTCCCTCCTACAACTATAACACAAAGTCAGGTGTCACGTTGTTACCACAGGAGAAAAAAACTGACTGAGCCAGCATGAAAATAGCAAGTAATAGGTGCAGGAAACTCATATTAAGGTTCTGAGCATGCCCAGGACAAAGAAAATATCTGTAGTAACTTAGCTGAACACTCCACTTGCCCCAGTAGAGTAAGTTAAATGGTATTAACTCAAAGTAGTTGTAGCCATGAAAGTCCAAGTACTCATGAAGATACAGTTTGCAGGATAAGATGCCTTTTCAGAACAACCATCAAGTCTTTTGTTCAGCCAGGAGTACATCATAGGTGGGACTCATCACAAGATCCTTCTTTTTAAAATTTTTGCACAAGAAAACGGCCACGCAGAGCTGAAAAGGTGAATATTCCCTCCCATGCAAAGAATCATGGAATCAAGAGCCCGTGCAAAGCTCAGAGATACATTTTCAATTCCATCTAAGCTCTTTGCTAATTGCTGAGGATACACTGCAAAGATTTCTGGTTTAGATTATGCCACCTCCTCCACTACTGCCCTCTGCAACTATGGACACAAGAGATTAATTCCTTCTGATGAACCACTCATCGTTTTTCTGGTTGCATACACGACCTACCCAAACACATTTCTACCACTAAAAGCAATGCTTTCACCTGCTGAAAATTCCTTTTTCAATTGTCTGCAGTGAAATATTTATTTATCAATGCAAAACTCTCCTCTGAACAACTTCTGGTGCAATTTACATGAAAAACATCCTCATAAATAATTCGCTAAAGGGTGTTTTAATAATCAATTGCTGGATAATTACTGGTTCCAGCAGGACAATTGCTGTAAATCACAGGCATAAGGAGCCAATCTCTAACACCTCCCAGTTGTTTCTGCCCATGCTAATGATGTCTGACTATGTTAGCCCTTTCTTAACCATTTATAAACATACATAAATATTACATTACAGAATACAAATTTTTGCTGACAGAGTAGTGTGGAATTAAGGTGCAATGTTTTAGAGCTTTTTCTGGTAGAGAGGTCTCGTTAGGAGGGATACAATTATACCTGCATAAAGACACTTGTTTTGATGTAGTCTTCTCTCACATATTTCCTCTATGAAAGCAAGAATAAGCAATCTAAGCAATAAGGTCTTTGGCTAACATAAGTTTTCCTCTATGCCACGTGGCAATCTGGGCATGGCAGCATCATTTCCAGGTAAAACTAACTTTCACATGTACTAAAAAAGAAGCTAAAAAAAAAAAAAATCCACACCCAAAACGTGACCCGTGGCCTACAGAACTGTGGTGCACTGCAGTGTCCCCAGCAATTAATTTCACAGTGTACTCAGATGCTTTGGTGTCAGGCAGATCATTACGGACACATACCCTCAGGAAAACAGAGCAAACGGAAACTTATTTCAATAATCTTACCTTGCACACACCCTTCACTCTCGCGCTCTCTCTCTTTCTTAATTTATTTATTTTAATTGGAAGGTTTTAAAGTGATATTGGTTGCTTTTAAATGCCTAATTATCTTTATATAAATTGCACAATATCATCTTCCATCCTTGAAGTGCTGTGCTTGGTGCTCTGTGCTGTTTATTATTTTGCATTACAATTATCATGCAAAGCGTAGAAGGTGACTTTAAGCAGCTCATTTGAAGTGCTCTTTTCCTAAAGACAATATCTTTTTGAGGCTATTTACATAGATGTTTATCTCCTCATCTTAAGAAAAATCAGCTCAATTATAACTACACAAAAGTTTTTATTATGAGTTTAATCCTGAAATGTAAATGGGCCACTGTAAAATCCTTGCTGAAATGTTCATTTGTGTTTTCATTTGTGTCTGTGGATTAACAAACCATCCTGCAGTGAAATTAATTATACAGATACACAAAATATTAACTGATAGGAGAGTATATGTGGCAAAATAATTCAGCAGTTTGAAGAAGTGGAAGCTCTTTTCATCTGTATATCGTGGCTGCCAAAACATGTGCCTACTGCCCAAATGGAGGAAAAAAAAAAATACCAAACAAAAAAAACCCAATCCCCCAATCTTGTGCAGTGGATATGTATTCCATTTAATGTTGCTTTCTGTTGCCATGGCTATGATAGCCTTAATATTGTAGGCTCACAGCAAGGTTGCAATTAGTATTTGGATTTAGAAGAAGGGAGATAATGATTTCATATCAAAACTTCTCACTTAATACTCTTCTGGACATAAAACTGCTAGTGGGTATCAAACCAGCTATTCCCATGCTGAAGCCAAATGAAAGGAAAGAATCTGTTGTTTGGCTTTGCACCTGACAATTCATGAAGCTTTTTGGCCTGGCCTCTTCAGAACTACAGCTCAGCTCACACATACATTTATGGACATGTACATATAAATGTTAACCTCACATGAGGAAAGTTTCTAACTATTCATTTGCCTTGTCATAATTCTGACATGAACCACTTGACACTCTGGGAAGTGTCTTTACCTGGTTCTTCCTAATCCCTCCTCCTAAAGGATGGAGTGTTCTGGGTGGAGGTGCTGGAGTTTGAAAGCTCTTCCTCCAAACCACCAGCCCTTGTCTCCCACGCCAGAGTGCACTCAAATGGACAGCTCTAGTCCTATGCTGCTGTAAGACTGATGTACAAGCTGAGAATAAACTCTAATGGAGAAGAAAATGCCTCATCCTTCTAATAGAAGCCTTAAGTAGACCCTTTGGATAAAGGGTAAAAGTTCTGTTTTTTTCCTTAAACATCTACCACCACTTACCCTTCATGGCTGGCAACTTTCATGTTCCAATGCTCACTACAAACTGCTGTTTTCAAGCACTAGACCATTTTTTACAGCAGTGCTACTGCTGCTGTCTTTGACAGGAATTGTGCTTTAAAGCTTCAGAGGAAAGGGCAAAGAAACCCTTGTGGACAATTACAGAAAGATTCACCCAAAAAAGAAACATATGCCAGTTCCTGTCAATTTGTGCTTTAGATTTCATCTTCACGATGCTGAGTGCAACCCTCTGTGGTTCTGTTTTAAATCTTTTAATCTTCCCATTCCTTTAAATGTGCCCACTTCTCTTTTCCAAATCCATTAAAATTCAGGGCTCATAGTTATCCCACAGCAATGACTGCCATCAGTTGACTGTATTATGTTAAAACCAGCCTTTCCTCTTCTCCTTTTTAGCATACTTTAAAAGTTGTAGTAGATTTGCTGCGATTATTACAGAGAAAAGTCATCTGTTAATCTTCCCATATCATTTTGAATCTTGTAATCTTACTCCTTGCTTATTGTCCTTCCAGACCAAACACAGAGGGAAGGGATTTATGACTTTTGAGTGGTCTGGCAGCCCAGTTGCCTTATGCCTCTGCCTTTACTGTAGGAGCTGTGCTTGGCTGTCATTGGAAGTCGGGCTTGATTCACATCAAGATCTTCATAAAGGATGTTTTTTTTTTCCTTGGCCCTCCTTTTGTTGTCAATGTATTTATGAAATGATCACAGTTCCCAGCAGCCCTTCTCTGCTCATGAACAGCAGGTCCAGCAGGGCACCAGCTCCTGTTGGGAAGTTCTCTTCCACACATTCCAGGATCTTCCTAGGCTGATTCCTCTCTGCTGTGTCAAGTTTCCAGCAGACATCCAGCAAGCTCAAGTCTCACACAAGAACGAGAGCTGGCAATCATAAAACCACAGCCAGGCACTTATAAAATACTTCATCTGCCTCCTCATCCTGGTTGGGTGGTTTGCAACAGACCCCCACCAGGGTAGCAGCCTGTTGCCTATAGATCTGTCATTGGTCCTTTTGCTGACTGTAGAAGCCCTTTTTCCACTGCCCCTGCACCAACCTGCACAGATTTTACACTTCTTAGAACTCACCATGGAGGGAAAATCAAAGGTAGATAAATATGAGTAGGAGGGAAAGAGTGGGAGAAAGAACAAATCCTTCTGGACTTTGGTAAATATTTTTTGTGGAGCACATGAATATACTCAGGCTTTCCCTGTACTGACTTGACAGATGTTGCCAGCAGAATGGATGTAGCAGCACAGACCACATGTGCAGCTGAAAAACTCACCTGACAGTCAGGGTGGACACCTGGTAGATATCAGGTGCCTGTTCCTGGAAAACAAGACACGAAATCTGTCTGCCTGAACAGTCCCTTATTTCAGCACAATCTTACAAAGACCTTGTTCCTGGAAAAAAAATTGTAAAAGCAACTGCTTGTATATTTCTGTCAGCTGTCATCAGCAGAAGCTTCTGGCAAATCCTGCCCAAAGCTGTGGATGTCTTCTTCCCCTTGTGAATGACTTTGAATCTCCTTTCTAGATATCTGATTTTTCCACTGACTGAACAGTAATCCTATTTGCTTTTACTTTTGCCTGCTCCAGCTTGAAACAGTGTGTAGCTGTGCAGCAGCATTGATCAGATAAACAGCTGGATTGCTCCTGCTGGATGGGAGCAGGGGCCACCTATTTAACTCCCGTGGTAAGAAGTGTACTTGTCTTCTACATTGGTCATTTTCCAGGGATCACCAAATTTGGATCCTCTGTCCACTGTAATCTTTTATCTCGTGATGTCTCCAGAAACGTAATAGCATCAGTTTAGGGATAGCTGCCCACACTGGGGATACTAATGGTGACCCTGCTGCATTAGCACATTTTAATTCTTCTTATGTGGCCTCCTCCTGTTCAGACAATCCCATTTCCAACAGCCTTTCCCTCCACATTTTCTGCAAATGTCATCTGGCCTGTGATTCCTGGGAAACAGTCTCTCTCATCTGACCCATGGGACACCCATGCACAGGCGGAACTTGGGTCGCTTCCAATTTACATTTTTTTTCCCCTCCTAATCCACATCGCTAGCAATTGTTTTTTTGAAATACTGCATCTGGTATAAAGGAGTCACCCAGGGGCTGGGAACGAACAGCTGATGCTTGTCAAAAAGATGCATAGCCTGATCCACAGGTTATCACTATCTTTGATTCCATCAGCTGTGCCTGTCTCCAAAGATGATTCTTCCCATGGCTTGCACTAGGCACAGGTCCTTATCTGCCTCTTCCAGGGCCAAGTTTAGATTTGGCATAGCAGATTCTCCCTCACTTGAACTATGTCCAAGGTACATGATGGAATGAAAGCCTTCATAAACTGTTTCCTCAAGGCTGTTCCTCCCCCCCACTACCATCTGATTTGCTATTTTTGCCATTATTTTAAGAGGGCAAATCTTCCCTCTGTCTCCTTAGGAATGGCTATGAAAATAAAATACACACAGAGGCACACATTGTGTGCAACATTAAAATAAATAATTTTAAATATACTTATTTATTTTTTTTTAAGTGCCTGTAAGACCCAAAATCCGCAGTGGAAAATTCCTGGTAAAGATGCTTTGGTCTCCAGCTGACAGGCACCACCAAATACCACTATTTTTCTTATCAGTTTAGCCATTTACAGAGAAAGAAGTGCTCAGAGCTCATCCACTGCCCCCAGATTCCAGGCCTTTTCTGTACAGCTAGTAAATCTTTCCTCCACCAAACAAGCTGCTGCCATTTCAAATCTACTTCTACCAGCTGAAGTACTTGCCCGTGGATTTCAAAGAGTGAGTGAAACATTGCAAATAACAAATGCCATTAGACACAATGCAAGAGATCCATGACAGGACAGACAACAGGACTCTATTCCTGGGGAGAAGCCAGTCTGTGCAGCTCCATGCACATTACAAGGTGCATGCCCAATAACACAACTCTCAGGTAAACATCTGGATTTAGGAAGCCAAATATTGAAGATAAGTGTACAACATCCTATTTCTAGTCCTTTTGGCTCTAAAACAGAAATTGAAGTGTAAGCAGGACATGATCACCTGCCCAAATCTGTTTCCCTTCTTACTAGGAGAGCAGTCATGTCCTCCACTGGTTCATCAAGTGAGGTGTGCCCAAAAATTACTGGAGTGGAGCTCAAAAACCCCAAACAACTCAACCCATAACAATGTTCCTCTCTGCCTCTATCAGCATTGTAATGGTATTAGACAACCATGTCAAATTCTCACACAAATAATCCTTCACTTTCAGCACAAAGGAATATTTATTGCAATTATTTGGCAAAATAACTTTGCAAAAACAAATAGCTGAAAGAAAGCTTTGATATATTTGCAGACATTTTATGAAACAAAAGGAAACGTAAATTCTTTGATTTAATCACACACAATGAATTATTCATCCAGCCCTTTTCTGTGTTAATCAGTTAACACAAGGTGATAACACGACTTCAGAAAACATGAAAACAAAACCTAAAGATCTGTAAGAAGGTAAGCATTATCTGAAATATGAACCAGAATAGAGCATGCATAATGAGATAATGAAGGTTTCTTTCAATACAGAGGTAAAGAGGCAAAGCCAGCACACCTTCTGAAGAAGGAACAACAAATTCATCTTTCATGACCTTCATTATGTTGATTCCAAAGGAGAAGGTGCTTGCTGAGGACATCCAAAAAGCCTGACAGTTCTCTTGCCTGCACTGTGATCACTGCCACTGCAAAAGAGCCTGGAGAGCCTGGACTCAACACTTTGACCCTGCCCCTTGGAAGAAGGACTCGGTTCTGAGACTGAAAATGGGAAAATAGATCCCTGGATTCAGGGTCTGACTAATGGAGTTGGAGCAGAATGTCTCACCTGCCTTCCTGTAAAGTGGATTAGGACTGAAAAAGTAATAATCACAGAGGTACTGATGTTCTAGCATGCAGTCCCGTACTCTTAGAGCAAAATCTGGGACCCCTTTGGATCAAGGCTGCACCTACTCCTGGTCAGGGCAAGAACTGGTTCTCACAGAGCCCTGGGGAGGATCCTTTTGGGAAGTCCAAAGCAGCACAGCATCGTGGGACCCACCTCAACCAGCCCCACTCCACTTTCAGAGTCAAACCTTGCTACTGAGCAGTGACACAAGAGCTCTACTCCAGAGACACAACCCCCTGCTAGGCTTATTTCACCACAGTGCAATGCCCATCACATCAGCATAATTTCCTTCTCAGAAAAACCCGTATTCATCAACATATCCATTACTAATTTTCCATATTTAATTGAAATTTTACATACGGGAAGCACCAACAAAATCTCAAGGTAAATGTAAAATTTCCTTATTTTATCGTCACACAAGAAGTTCTCCATATGGATTTACCACTTCATGTATACATATTTCTTTTAAACAAACCAACCCATACTTTCATGGAATTTACCATATCGGCGAATATTTATCAAGAAGAATGTTTTGTGATTTTTCCAGACTTCTTTTCCCTTGACCCCTAAACGTCTCAGCTTGAACCTGCACGAAATATATGCATACAAAAATATAAAGAGACTCCAAAGACAGAAAGAGAAGTGGCACTTGGAATTCCAACCTGCTGAGAAATATTTACTCTTACTTCACTTGACTTAAAAGTAGCTGAAGGGAGTTACTCTGAACAGTAATTTTATGCCTTGTAAAAGCTATCAAAGTAGCACGCAGATGCATTTTACAGAGACTCAAAGGAATGCTCACACTTCTTGGCAGGTGAGTTAAGCCTGTGGCACTGTCTGGAGACAAGGTTGCAAGGGTGAATCAAGCAGTCCTGAAGATCCAAATCATTACATGAATTTAAACATTTTTCTCAGCATCTGTATTCCCCAAGCCCACGAGTGTGCTTTTGTTGGTTAAACCTTTCAAAATGCTAATGCCCCCTGAATGGCTACAGCTCTAAATCCTGTGGTGCCCAAACCAGCTCCAACGAGGGCCAGCCCGCATCCTAATGGTCCTTGCTTGTGGGCTAAGCAAAGGCAGGTGATTCCTTCAGTATGGAATTAGCCTGTAATATATTTATTGCTGGAGACAGAAAATATGCTAAAGAAATGCACCTATTTAAAAAAAAAAAATAAAACACACACACACAAAAAAAAAAAAAAGGCAACAAAATATTCAGTCCTCTAAATAAGGTGGCAGCAGGTGTTAAGTTAAACTCCTACAGGCTGCAAATACAAATTTCTGTATTGATGCAAACACAGTACAGAGCAGTGAAGATGCAAGCCCTGGAAAGATTGCAGGAGCCATGCTCTTTTGTAAGCAGGCTATTTTAATACATTTTCACTTTAAAGTCCTACCTCCTGTTACTGCTAATCCCCCTCATCCATAAGGAGCAACTGTGAGTTGCTAGAAATGTATTTGAATGCACTTACTGTGAGAAGCCATGAATATCACCACCAGAAATTATGTACTGTGCCTTCTTCCCTGCCACCTTTGCCCTGAGAAGCTTTGGCTTCTTAGCTTACTTTGCAATAGTTTCTTTTATCTGACGCATTATTTTGTGCTTTATTTCTCTGAGTTCCAGAGGTCAGAATTAACCTGTAGCAAGAGAAATGGAATAAATATAGGTCAATCTATTAATTGGATGACCTACTAAGAACTTTACAATAAAATCTGAAGGCCAAGATTTTTCAAAACCAGATGAAAATGAGATTTTTCCTTGGATACTAGTTATGGTAAGAAATCACCACTGTAGTGCCTGCAGTCAGTTCTAACCTTGAGTTTACTTTAGAAATAAATAACTAACAGCAAGCCCAACAATAAAATGTGCATGAAGGTCTTTAATATAAAATAGTCCCTTCTAAGAGGTGGATGGACAGAAGTGAATTTATAGGGAGGCAGAAATGGCAAATAAAGCCCTTGAAACTTGTGATTCTAAGTTTCATTGTGTAAGAGAATCAAATGGGTCACTGAAGGCCCTTCATAATTAGATGACTGACTCCCAGTAATATCCACAGGAATTCTAGGACCAACTGGCAGCATGAATTAATAGGAAATGCTGCTCCAAAATCCCCTTTTCATTTTCTAAGATGTCAACCAGGCATTCCTATGCCCAGCTGTATTGCAGATGGTTTGGTTATTTTTTTTTCGCAGTTATCAACCTATCCAAAGGTCACAGGCCGTTCCATAATGGCATTGCATGGAACAATAACAGCATCAGACAAAGCAGGTCCGTGATTCACCAGTTTTGTGACAAAAAGGTTCCCCCCAGAACAACCAGAGCGAGCTGCAGATTAATGCAAGGGCCACCATCCACACCCTGAGTGAACACAGGAGCACAGCCTGGCTCGGAGCTTCTGGCCTCCACCAGCTCCTTCCTTTGCCCTGCCACAACTGGGGTGGGGATGGGGCTCTAGCACTGCCCAAATATTAAGTGGCAGCAAGTTGTGCAGGCTGGGTGTCCCTGCATGAGGCAGGGGAGAGCCTGATGGGATTCATCATCAGTTACGGCTTTGAACTACGACTTCCCAGAGCTTTTCCTCAGAGCAAGCTCCCCAAAGATGACCAAACTGAAATAAAAAGCCACATTTAATTAGGTTATAAACTAATTAGCTGGTTCTAAGTGGAGAAAACTCAAAAGAGGGTAGGCAAGGCAGAACAGAAATAATAAAAGAAGGTTTATAACCCAAGTCTTCCCCTGTTAGCTACATTCTTGCAAGTAGGTCATTGCTTCCAAGCATGTATTCAAGAAATTAATGGCTTTGCTTTGCAGCAAACTGCACAGATAAGGAAGTCCTCTCTGGTGCTTAGGAACCACTCATTCCCATTTCTAGAGACCTGACTGTGGAGTTTACACACTGCTCTCTGCCTTTTGAGCACTGGTCTCACATTCCTGATCCTCACACTCACCTTACTTGCACCTGGTCACCGCAGGCTGGAAGCTTCTCTCCCACACTCAGCTGTTCACCTTAAAAGGAGCAGCCCCTCCTGAACCACTTTTTACTTAAGGACAAAACTACCAGCTAGGGGCAAAAAAGCCAAATTATTGCCGAATTATTATAGGTCTTTATTCTACAGTCTCTTTAAACACTTTCTGTCTCTGAAGAGCTGTCTTTTTCTTACATACAGCCACTCACAAGGACTTGAAATCAGTGCTGTGACACACTGCTAGTGCAAAGCATTGCAAAGGAAACATTTTGGATTCATTTCTGCCCTTGAGTTAATGCTTTATGTCTCTGCTGAGCTCCTTTGCTTCCATCTGGGGAAGTTGCATGTGGGAAAAGGAGGGTCTTGACAAACACTAATGAAAAAAAGCCCTGGTCCTGAGGGCTTCCAAAAACAAAGCTAAGCCATGACCCACAGTTATGCAGAGCAGTTGCTCTCCTCCATCTGGGCAGGCCAGAAACTACCTCCAGAAATTAGGGAGCTCCCTCTCAACTCACTAATTTCTCACCCATCCTGTTCTTGTCTAGTCCCTTGTTTGTAAGGTATTCCTACCACATAAAATGGAAATCAGTGCTGGACATTATCAGCTCACACCGCAGCCTGAAGCAGGTTCTTTACTAAACCTCACAGGAAAGTCAGAAGGAATGCAGGATCCTCCTCTTTACCAACACAAATTTGGAAGTTTTCAACTAATTCCAAATCTCATTTTCCTTCTCAAATAACAGAAATAATCTCAGCTGTACAAAACAGCCAATATCTTCTGAATTTGAGTGGTCAGCTGGGATTTGAAGTGTTCTGGATTTTTATTCTTCCTCTGTATGATTAAGTTCTGGAATTCTAATATGGATCACTCCCATTGTAGAGGGGTAGTTTAAAAAATAACCTCCTAATAGGCTGTGATCTTGTCGGTTGTGGTGTATGGATACAGAACTACAGGTATTGATGCAGAACTGCAGGTGGGAGAAAAGCTGAGAAAAGAGATACTTGGGTTTCCATTTGAAATTCTTGCATTTTCCCCCATTAAAAAAAAAAAAAAAAGTCATTCATAGCACTGGAGACTTGGTCTCACATGTCTGAAGGGCACCTAGTTGCTGAGAGGGAGTCAGTTGCTCTCTGAAAAAAGGGGTTATAATTTAATGGATTGAAATGCAACAGCTCCAAATAGCAGCAGTAGAGACGGATGCAAAGAGTGCAAATACTGGAAATACTGGAGAGCTTCCAAATGCTTGGCATTAAAAAAAAAAGGGAGGGGGAGAAGAAAAAGGCACAGCAACATAAATCTATGTCACAAATACAATTTTTCCCCAAGTCACTTGCAACACCAAAGCTGTACGTACTAGAGGAAACTGGATAGGTCAATCCTAGCAAAATCATGCCTTTTTTTGTGGAATGGCTCTGTGAAGGGCAGCTGCCACAAATGCATCAGGTGTCAGTGCCCTCTAAGGATCAGTCTGTCCCCTCCTCCCCTTGCTGAATTGTCTGCATCAGCCTTGCAGAAGAATAGCAATGCTTTGATGGAACTGAAGTCATCAAAATACTTTTGGTGATGACTCTGACTGTCTGACACTTAAAAGAAACAGAACAAGCTGGAAGAGGCCTCTCTACTATCAGTTTTCCCTTCACTTATCTATATTGACTGTGGCAGAGAAGTTTTGGATTATATGTTGTTTTATTATCTGCTGTCCAAATACTTTCTGCAATTCCATCCTGATTATGCCATCGTAATGGTAATGCTCCTGTAAACTACAAAACAGATATAGCTCATGTTGATACTTATCTCACTATACCTCTTCTGTCTTCATCTAAGCTGAAGCTCATGACTACAAGCAACTGGATTATTCTGGAGTACACCAGGTTGACCAAAGGGATTCCTTCAGATGGGAAGTATTGTATTTTTGGAAAAAGAAAGGCAAAAGAATGTCTGCTCTGAATTTTGCAATATGCCACAGATAAATGTGCCTTCAGGTAGTTGAAAAGCTGAATTATGCTTGCATAAAAAATTGCTTGTCCAAGTAGAGATCAAAGATGTATTAAAAGAATTTTGGCAGTCACATGAATGAAGCCAAGAGATGACCAAGGTAGAAAGTAAATTTAAAAGAGTCTGTCCCCTTCTGCACAGAGGGGGATTTTTTGACTACTCTGGTACACTTAGAATACTTCTCAGAAACCCCAAATATGTTTATCTAACACACATCTGAAAACATGCCTAAAAAGGCATCTATTTTAACAAAAATCACAGGCACTCATTCTGGCTTATTCATATGGCAGCTGTGGTATATGGCCTCTAATCATACAAGACAGACTAAATCAAATGTGGCCACTTTTCTGTAGGTACTACTGTAGATGTCATCTTGAACAGGACTGGAAACTCTGTACAACCTGCAGAAGTATGTTTTTAATGTCCCATAAACACTGCTTTAATTACTTTTGGGAGAGTTCCTTAAGCTGTGTCTTTGGATCAGAACCCAGATGACAAAACATTACTTAGTTTTTTACATATTTCTTTCCCATCTCTCTTATTTCCTCTAAACTTTACAAAACTCAACCACAGTCTAGATTGCAGTGTGAAATCATTTTTCAACCTCCCCATTTAAACTTGCAAAAATAAAGGCAGGGTGAGTGCGAAGGTAAAGGAACATATTTTTCCTTTCTGATGTGCAAGTTGCCGGATCTTGAGGATAACAATTATTGCAAACACATAATGGGTAAGTACCATTTGTCACCCCTCATGCTTGTAACAAAAGTTACTGCAGTGGTACATCAGAAGAAAAAAAAAAAGCTTCTCGTGATGCACTTCACAGTCCTTCATCCTGATACTGAAGGTGTCAAGTATCCCCTGCAGAGAATCAGCCTGACATGAGTTTTTCTCTTTTAGTCCCAGATACTGATACAGATGCTATTTGTATTAATAGTAGTGCTGGATCTGTTTTATCTAAAACATAAAATGAGTTCTGTAAACTATTTGTCTCAGAGCCATCCCACAGCAGCCAGGTTTGGGAACTTGTAGAACTACACTCTGTTTCTTTCATGGGAATCTAAGCAGGAGAGTGGGGAGAAGAAGAATGTCTATAAACATGGGTAGAGGACTGGCAACAAGATCAGCAGGAAAAACCTGGCACGGGAGGAATAAGTATTTTCAGTACTTTTAGTGCAGCAACTTCTATTTTTGTTATAAAATAACCAGAGGAGATACAAAGACATCAGAAGGTATGAGAGCGAGGCTTATCCCATTAGGAAGGAATGTTTTGTCATTCTAATTTGGCAAGGTTGCCCTTGGACATCTAAGAGGCTGCCTTTACAGCAGCTTTTGTAGCTGGATTATACAGTGGAAAGTGCAGAATATATAACCTTCTAGTCGAAGCTGCAGCTTGATAAACTAACATCTCTGTAGTGTCCCAAGGAAACAAAAACAATCCTACAAAATTTGTTCTAAACGTGCTTCTCTCCTTGCTCAGATTCATGCTACATGAGCTGGCTGTCATGGAATATGAACATTCAAAAAAGAGCTCTGAAATAAGCAAATTTGTATTCTTAAAGATTATTTCATTTAATTCTGTCTGTCAAGTGTGATGGGTGTTTTTTTTTCAAACTAGACAATTTTTCTCACCATAATACATGAGTTACAAACTTAGTATTACAAGCAGTAGTGTTGAAGAATATTATAAGGCTAGAAAGTCTTCATTATTTCAGCACTAAGTGGTGTGATTTTTAACCACCAATAGACAAACTGGTCCTAATTTTCTACAAGAAAGTCCTACAGGGAATTGGCTGTTAATTAACCAATAGAAGGCTATGCTTATTCTATCATTCACTTCAAACCCAAGCTAATTTTAAAAGTGCCTGTCTTTCAGATATCAGACCATGGCCCCTTCTGATAGATGGGTTTTACACATCTCTGCCAGAAGGCTGTGGGAGGTTTGGCAAGGGGTGTTGTCCCTTTGGCAGGTGGTTTTAACCCCACATGGGTTCATTGTTACTGGGGGAGTGCTGGCTGGGGCTCATTACAGACCTGAGGGTGGCTTGTAAGAGTGATGTGCCCTTGCTGCAGGCGGAGTGGAGGTCAGTCCTTCTCTGTGTGCTGAGGGCTTTGGACGAGTGCAGAGCATCTGCCCAAGTGTCCCTGCAAGGTCCCAGCCCTGAGCTGTGAGCCAGCTTCACAACTTCACAACTTCACCCTGCAGGGGGCTAGGTTTGATTCTCAGCCTTTCCCTACGTGCCCTTAAAATGAGAAAGTCAAAATGACCGCAGAACAAGCAGCATCCAAAATTTCTTGCTTTTCACCTGGAAAATCAAGAGCTATTCCTAAGTGTGGCAGGAGCTCCAGCCTGAGCTGTTTGTAGAGACAAAATGGCCAGTTCATAGAGGCCAACTTGAACTGGACCCCTTTTCCCTTGAAGCCACCTGCTGCACAGCTTTACCACTTCCTAGGCATGTTTGGTAGTAAGTTATTTAAATTTCCCATTAAGATTTGGAGAAACAAAAATGAATGTCAAAGTACGTGTCTTATCTCATCTGCAACATTGCACTGAGTTTATTTTTAAAGCCCTGCAACCAAGGAACCAAAAGAATGCCATGTTCTCTTCGAAGCACATGCAAGTGCACATATTTAAAAAGAAAAATCTGAGTTCTCTCTAACCAAGAATTATTTATGAAAATAGTTAGTAAGAGATTTTGATATTCCAAGAGTGGTTCAGTTTAGCAGGGACGAGTGACTAAGAGAAATGAAAATAAAATAACCCCTCAAAGGTCATTCTCCATTTTTCAGCTCTAGAGCAAGCAACACTGCATTTTTATTTCTGGGACACCCGTACAGTGCAGTAGCCAATAATACATAATTCTACAGGAAACTAATGCCTCAGACCATATATATTAAAAAAAACCAAAAAAACCCACAAAAAAAACCCTTTTCTAGACATTGGTTCTTAGAATTTACTGGGGTTTTAAATTTACTATTTTGTCTGAGTGTCACTGCAAGGCTTAATAGCTGCCCTTACAGGACACCTGCACAACAATATTAATGCACAGAAAAACCTAAATAACCATTTGGGTAGTTAAAAATCAGACTTCAGGGCAAGAGACATTTTTAAAAAAACAAGAATAGCTTTGAATGTCCACTTCCTGATATCTTAGGAATAAGGAGAGGTCACTCAGTTTTCCAGGGGAGTCTGCCTCAGAGGCATTGACTGGGTGCTTTTGACTGGGAATGCAGAGGTGTGGGTGTCCACCCCAGCTGACCAGGCAGGGAGTGGGGATTTGGCTTCAGTGTTACACAGTCCAGACCTCCAGCAAGCACTCCCTCTGAACCCAAAACCCATTGCAGCAAAGCTCTGCAGATGATAACATTTCCATAAAATGATGTATGTGGCAAAGTTTTACTTCCCCAAAATACTCCAGATGGTTCTCTTGGGAAGCATTAAAGGGATGAAAAGAGGCAATGCTCCTTGGAGGTGGAGGATCCACGGGACAGAGAGGAGCCTTTTCCCTTTTCCTCTGCAAAGTGACATGGCTGGTGCCACAGTATCAGAAATGCTGCAGAGCCCCCTAACTCCCACTCCTGTGTTTTAACTGGCACATTCCATTTAAAGATTAGACTCCCTTCAAGGCCTTTCCTTTTGTAGTGCACAATTTAGTCATGAGTATCCACTAAATCTAGTGTAAGTGTCAGTTTGAGATAGAACAGCCAGGGTTCTGCAGATTTCTTTTTCAAACAACTAAGGCTTTGCTCCTAAAGGACTGACAGAGTGTAGCACTAAAGAAGCTCCTTCACCCTAATCAACTTTGTAAAAATCCAGAGAAACGTATTCCTGGATAACTTTGACCAAGAGCTTTGAGCTCTGTGTGGTGTAGAGTTTTCCATCCTCACTGCAGATGAAGGCAAGAAAAAAAAACCAGTTAGAAAGAAAAGCTTTATAGACCAGTCCCACTAATCTTATCATTTTCATATTATACAGTCAAATTCAAAATAGATTTCAACACAGACTGTTGGGAACCTGACTATAAAATTTTTTTCTTCCTTAAGAAATTCCTTAATTGAATTTTTAAGAGGGAAAAAAAAAATCAGAGATTTTGTCCTGCCAAGCAAAGCCTTCTTTTTAAAGCCCTATTTCTCCACCTCTCATTGGAAAAACAATAAATACATTCTTTCACACCAGGAGTTAAGAAGTACATTATTTATTGTAGTCAGGAGTTCCTTTCTCAGTGTATCCTGGATATGAGCTCATGCCATATCAACAACCAACAATAGCTATTGTTCCTGGAGGTTTAAGGAAGTTTCTGTACCCTGTTTCCTGAACACAGTATGTAAACTAATACACACAAAAAAGGTGTTTCATATTATTCCAGGTACACTGGGCCCCCTCCATGTCAGCCTGCTGGCCAACATATTTGCAGAGAGTTGGAAGAGTAAATGTATCCTTGTGTTTACCCATTTGTAAATGGAAAGAAGGTACTTCCATCACAAACTACATGGAAACAGAATCCAAAGAAACACAGCAACGTGTTTAATTTAGAAAGAGCACCTTCTAGCTCTTGGCTTGTAAAACTGTCCAGCCTTATGGGTTTGTTCCTCGGATAATTCATCACTTCTACGTTCACTTGATTAAGAAAGCAAAAATCCTCAAGCTTCATGCACATCAGGAAGGTTGATGTTTGTTACCATTACCAACAAAGAAGAGAATGACTGAGTTGTGACCTATTTGTCCCCTAAGCCTCAGACCAAACACTCATGAAGGTGTAGATGTACATGTGATAGATGGACACCTTGTTCTGCATGACACAGTCGTGCCAGGACAATGGTGTGAACATCTCCAGGATGCCCAAAGCCACGTGAACCTTCTCAGAATATTCCAGTGTGACCAGACAGGGCAGACCTGTCCTGCATTTTTTACCTCTTACTAATGTCTGCCTGGCAATATTACATATTCCTGTCAGAAAAGGCAAAATTTGTTGGACTTTTTTTACTGTGGCACAGTCTTCATCTTGTAAAGCAAGGACAAGGCATCCCACTGGTATCAGTGTATCTGCAGGTAGCAGAGGTTACTATCACTTATCCTCCACAAATGCTAGCCAGCCTCCAGGCAAGGAAGCTGGAACTAAATGATCTGTAAATTCCCTTCCAACCAATGATTCTTTGATTTCCCCACAGCCTGCTGGAAAGTGGGAGGTTTCCAGGAGGTTTCCAGTAGGAAACACTTGACATCCCAAAGATTTCACCACATTGCTCCTGGTTATGGTGCTACTGGAACATCACAGTGAGTACAGCTTGTGAGAAGGAGAATGGAAAAATTGTCCCTCCAGACATTCCTCTCTTGGCTTCAGGGAACTTCATCCAGACCTCTCCTTCCAGGTACCAGTGATCATGGTGAGGCCCTACCCTCAGTCCTAGCTTAAATCACTGCTGCATTTACAAGGCAACCCTCTAGGAAAGGGGACACTTTCCTGGTGAGGACTGATGACCGTGATCTGAACCTTGAAACAGGACAAGAAATAAAGACGTGATAAAGGCATTAACAATGTATGGTTTAATATATCAAGGCTGGGCAAGCCAATTAGGACTGAATAGAAAGTAAGCTAAATCTTTTCCCACAACTCTAATCCTTTCTGTAGGATTTGAAAGAGAGTAGAAAGCTGCTACTGCTTTAAAAGTTACTTTCATGGTCATTTTTATGTCTTTATACTAATAATCATGCTCCTGCCAGGAGCACAAATGAAAGTGCTGAAATGCCCCACAGCCTTTCCTGTGAGATTTACAGGCTATTTTTACAGATCCAACAAGTTTGAATTATTGGGATAGGCTTCAAATGAGCTTCTAAATTTGGGAGTATTTCTCTGAATCCAATATGAGATATTTACCATTTGATTTTTCCTCAGCCCTATGGGAGCCGCAGTGTATTGTTGTGCTTTTAGTGCATGTCCTATTTAAGAGTTTAATGCTGGCTCTTAGATCTTTTATTTCCAGGCAATCTGTGCAGGTACTGACAGTGTCCAATTGACTCCTCTGAGTGCTGCTCTGCTCAGAGCCTGACACTGGGAGTGAACTTGGAAGAGCACAGTGAGGGCAGGCAGAGGTCTGGGCTGGCTTGTCTGTACTTAACTTCCAGTTAGAATTTCAGAGGGCTTTATTAACAGTGCACTGGGGAGGAAAACCAAGGAGAGGGAATGAACAAAGGGAGACTCAAAAGAGGAGGATCAGACCACGTCTCACTGCCAGAAGCCTCTTCAGTCCTGCAACACAGATTGCCCTCACAAAATCCTGCACAGGAAGAAATATGGATGAGACTGTAGTCCTGGCACGATCCAGGAAAGACATTTTAATGTAAAAGATTACACTTCCCAGCAATGAAATTGTGACAAGGATCTCCCCAATTCTCCCATAAAATTGGAAGAACAAAAGGTGGCTTAAAACCCCCTCTTACCCTTGAACTTGACTTCTTAGTTCTAGCTCATCAGGCTAGTGCTGAATTTTAAATGAAATATTTAATTGTCCATTTTCTCATTCCACCCAAAAGTGGAACAAAAAAAAAAAAAATCATCAGTATTAATAATCAAAACCTACACAAAGAGAAACTTTAATACATATATATGAATTTTGCCCTCGTAGACAAGGTTGCTGCTATCAATTTCTCCTTGGCAATGAATAACAAATTAACCTTCTGATCATCATCAGCTATGATTTCACTCTGTGGATGTCATGAATTCTGTTTCCAAAGTCTGTGGGGACCTGATTCTGCAAACATTTTGGAACATTTAAGCTTTGACCCTAAATCTGTATTACTTAACCCCATGATTTCATCTTCTTTGAGAACACTTTTAATGGAATAGCTTTAGAGTATCTGCAAATGTGGGTGTTTGTGGTATTAGTGTGTATGATTGGAAAAAACTCTATGTTAATATAGGTCTTTCCCAAGTGTAATTTTCAAAGTCAAGGAAAAATAGTTTTAAAAAATGCTTAGATAGACATGGAAAGAAAAAATACTAGTCTTCATCTTTCTAATACACCCTTTTCACTCTAGGTTTAAAAAAAAACAACCAAAACCTTAATCTTATTAACTTTAAATCGTGTCTTTTTTTTTTTTCTTTTTTTCTTTTTTTTTTTTTTTGTCATTTAGCAAAAAACACAAAAAATAAAAAACAAATTTTGNTTTTTTTTCTTGTCATTTAGCAAAAAACCCAAAACATCAAAAACATATTTTGGGGACCTAAACTTATAATCCATATTTGAAGGCTTTGAAGACCAAAATCTAAAAACACAAAGGGAACAGGCTAATGAGTAAGGAGCTTCTCCATTTTTTCTCTTCTGCCTCAATCCTCACCATGAATTACACACGTGTATGTGCACACACACGCACAGAGTTTAAGGACGGATTGGCACTTGAAAGCAGCTACACCATACAAGAAACATTACAATAAAACATAGAAAAGAAGACTGTAAGTGAACTAGAGCTTTGGGGCTTAGAAAGGCATTTTAAAATATTTTTCCATTCAGCTATTAATATTGTATTAAAAAAATAATAGTTTTAGCTCAAATTCCCATGTTTCAAAGCTCACACAGCTCTAACACTAAGGTTATCTTGTTTGGCATGAGAACAGCTCATGTCTACATTAAAGCTAGGAGCTTAGAAGTGACATAAACAGGCCTTTTTCTATAAAGATAAAAGGCTAAGCTTTAAAGAATTTTATATTTATAGATAAACGTTTCCATAGTAATCATTACAGTGAAACTTGCTGGTGTCAGCAATCCTTTGCATACAAAAATGGCTTATATTCAAATTAGCAGGAATCACAGAATCAGATCCCAGCTGCTACCTGAAAGAGGGGCTTGCAGAAAAAGTGTGAATGGGGATCTCTGAGGTGGGCAAATGCCCTTATTCTGGTCACCTCCCTGCTCCTTTCTGCCCTTTGTGCCAGTACAATAAAACATTACAGATTCAATGTAGGAGGCAACTTTGCAGCCAAAAGAAAAAGCAAGCTGAAAGACCCAGGTGTCCTTTTCCATCTCTAATGTTTAAGTTTCCGCGATATAAATACAGACAAATTAAAGCATAAGACAGGTAACAACCAGAAAGCTGGGCCAGGTGACAGCAGTGTGGTTTTCTCCTCACCTATTCCCCGTGACTTGGATTCTTTTACCATACAGTACAAATCCTATCCCTGCTTTGGGAAGATGTCCATTTCTTGTTACGTAAGCTAAAATCTCCTTCTCATATCCCACACTGAAGCTGGACTTTCTCAGCAAGGGCCCATGTAAATATAGTCCCAGTGATGAGCCTTGCTGGGTCAGGACTGCCTCCTTATTACAGCTGCAAGAGGCAGACTGGCACTCACAACGATGGAAGTTATTTAAAGCAGAGAGGTTACAGTCATCATGTAAGATAAGACTCAAATCGCATGTTTCTGGAGGTTTCTACAATGCCCTGAAGTAAATTAGGTTTTAATTAAAAAAAAAAAAAAAGGAGTGATGTGAAGGCTTTCAGTCTATGAATTTTTAAAGCGCGGCCTGTTAATTAAACAAAGGAAGGAGAATATCACACTCTCTTTTTTTACAGGTGGCAAGATGAAGGAGAAGAGAGGTGAGGTGACTTACTCAGGGACAACGTGGTAAGTCAGTAGTGCCTGGCACAGAACCAATCCTCCTCACTCTGAGATTACATCCTACTCACTCCTTGAAGTCCTGAGGAAGGGAAAAGAAAAATAGCTAAGAGAGCTGTTCAGCTTTGAAATGAGAACGCTCCGTGTGTGAGCCCACAGGCGTATGAACATATGCCATGGGAGAGATGCAAGTAATACTCCCTGATCAGCAATAATGAAAACCTCCCTCCTCCACCTCTTTTCTTTAAAAAAAAATAAAAATTAAAAAGGCAAACCAGGGAGGAGGGTAAGTCTGAGTGCTTTGCAATTAATATACAAACGTTTCCATTGTAATCTGAGCATTAATACCTGTCACTGTCAGCACCTCTTTGCAGAGAGGGCTTGCCTGCTGTTTCTCTTGGCACTCTGGCACAAGGGATTGCTTTCACAAGGTGTCCCGCGTGCACCTTCAATAGCCATTCCACCCAGGCTTTTACGATATCTTTGGAGACATATATCCAGTTGTTTGGCTCCTTCAAAGCCCCTGAAGTCTGGCACTCAGCTGGCAGGAAAGTAGCCTCCAATAAATAATGGAAGTCTTTTTGGCCGGGGCGATGTTTGCGTTAACACTCGGCGGAGGGGAGGGAAGAGCGGCCGCACTTCAAAGAGGTTGCCCCTGGCTCCAGCCAGAGCTGCCTGTGGATGGCAAGAGCCAGGGCTGCCTTGGCTCTCCTGCCTGGAGCAGCTCAGCAGGACGGCTGGTGGCTGGCCCCTGCTCCCAGGTGCTGTCACAGAGCATTAGTGCCTGGGTTAAGCAGAGAACGAACTGGGAAACACTAAAATAAATCGTAGGGCTCGTGCTCCACTGAGCGGGGCCTGCACGGGTTCATGGTGGCAGGTGGCAGCAGCAGCCTCACACAGATAACAGTATCTCCTGTGAGATGCTCAGCAGTGAACCTGAAGCGTTTCTTCTCCCCTCTGCTCCTTGTATCTTCTGCATAACTGAGGGTCAAACCATCAGAGAGCAAGGGGAGTGTTACAGTGCAATTGTAGTACTTAGAAACCATTTGACCTGAGCCAGGATCGAGGAAAGTCAGTGGGCTTTGGATCAAGCTCTACCACTGGACAGCAGCATTAATTATATTTTTGCATTTCTGCAACATCCTATCCCAGCACGCAGTGTTTTACAGGCATCAGTTAACAGCCAGAGGTTCTAGGTAAGGAGGAAAACCAACCATTTCACAGAGGAGGAACTCATGCTAAGGCAGACCTTTTACTGTGTGGTGATCAGAAGATTATAAAGAGAAATCCAGGAATTCTCTGTCCTTGCTACCCTTCCGCCCTTGGTGGTCACCTAATATTCAAGCCCACAATGGATGTCACAGTGGCTCTCTGGGAAGCCAAACACACACTCTAGGAATGACCTTCCTTCCTGGCAGTCTCTAGGAGTAAACTCTGTGCACACCAGCAGCTTCCACAGTCACACAGCAGATGCAGCTGCCCACCACCTCTGTGAGTATATGCACACACACTCATTGTTTTAAAAAACAGATAGCTGTTCACCAGCCATAATTTATCACACCAGACCCTGACAGACCAGTGGCTCCTCTCAATCACTTTGAACAGGAAATAAATGCAATTACTTGCCATGTCTCTTGGCAGATGGTGGTTTTTTACATTTTTGTAGTAGTTCTGAGTGTGTGTATGCACACATGTGTCAGAGGAACATAAAACTTTGGAGAAGAGCAGACACTTTAGTTAAATACCCTGGAATTCCACTCTAATCTCTTGTTATTGTGTGTTTTATGAAATAAACTCTGCCCTGAAATTTTCCATGTGTGATCTCAATGGTAGGTAGCATAGAAAGTTTGAGAAAGACAGTCTGCTCAGACATTTCATGCCATGAGAGTAGGATTGAAAACACTTTTGCTGCAAGTTTCAAATGTCTTTTAAAAAAATGGCCAAAGTTAGACACTTCAAATGTATTTTCCTTCAGTTTTTTAGCCCCTTTTCGTTAAACAAAGTCTGAGGCAAACTGGCCAAGGGGTTTCTGAAGGACCACATTTGCAGACGCCAATTATGAAACAACTATGTCATCCACATTCCAAAATATTTCAGACAACATTTCAGGGGTGTTAAATGGATCTATTTCACCACCATTTTTTGATGGAGCAATGCATATTTAGGGAGAGAGTAACGAAAAACTTGACTGCTCTGAAATGCCATCTTAAATTATTTGAATAAAAGGTGAACTGATATATAGCTTCACACAGCACTTCATAGTGGCAGAAATGCCAAGAGTATCCCACTCAAATTAGGGAAAGATGCAATTCCCCTTATGTTCCTTCTATTTCTTGGTTTTTCCAGCTCTTTTCTTTTCCTCCCCATGAATTGCCTGTCGCCCCCACCATCCTCCTTCACCTTCCCACACAGATCCCTTTTTGTGAGTAACTGTGGAACGTTCCAGCTACACTGTGAGTTAATGCAGTGTGATAGAGGGAGAGGCAACATCAGGAAGTCAGAGATTGGAAAAGTTAAGGGGCTGAGCCCCTGGCTTCAGTTCAATCGATAATCGCCAGGCACCTGGCCCCATGTTTCTGCTGCACAATTAACTCAGCCACTTTGCACACACCTCATCTTTTGCATCAGATTGTGAAAAGTAAATTTGCTGTTTGCTGAGCCCCAGTCATGCAGGATGGTGAAAAAAAAAAAAAAATCTCACTGATGGCAGTACAATGAGAGATTCAGTACAATGGGTCCAAACAAACCCTGGAGTATGAAGGTTTAATTTTCAGTGCACCTCGAGATCAGTTAACAGCGTGAGACTTTTTCCCCCACTGGAAAGAAAAGTTCCCAGAACCATCAGGGTTGGAAACCAGGCAAATAATATTAAAATGAAAAGTGCAGGATGAGTGGGGCTCAGCTGCTTTGTTGTTGTTTTAAGAAAGCAACTCATTAGACAATGGCCAGGCATTGCCTGCTTGCTAGGATAGCTACCTCAGTAATATGTGCCACTGTGGAGTAATTTCAGCTTCAAAATAAGTAGTTGTCTCCCAGTCCAGAGGTGACCAAAATCCATACAGAAGGCACAAGTGCTTTGGCATGGAGTGGTTTTGTGCTGCTACAGGTTATGCCAAATCTACACTGAGCAGGCTAAAGCAGCATAGCTGGTGTTGGAAGTACAAACAAAAAAACAGGATGAGGAAGATTTTCCAATGCTAGCTTGAAATAATAAAATAAATACATGTGTACATGCATACATACATACAACTTCATTCTTGTTTGCTCTCTCCTTTGCCTTTGCCCACATCAATTCTACCAGGAAGGCAAAGGTACAGTTCACCTGACTTTCTAGGACACTGAAGTAGCCATCATCTGGTACCCCTCTCAACAAATATTCTAATGGCCTTCTATCTGAGATTTTTGTTCATTAAATGTTTCTGTACACATTGCAAAATCATGCAGAAAAGGATGTAGCAAAGGAAAACAAGCAGCGATGTCTATGTCTAAGGTGATCTTTCACTTTGCTAACCAGCAAAACTCATTTTTTTCTTCTAATTTTATATTCTATTTTTCCTCTAGCTCTATTCTACCTGAATGTACCCTTCATTTTGTTGACATAATTATTTTTTACATTATAATTGTAAATGAAATTTAAGATAACAAAGCAAAGCACTTCAAATAAAATAAGTCAAAACATTTCTTTCTGAAATTAAAAATTTCAATTTTCTGACAGATTTGTGAATTTGTTTCTTCTGGAGCTAAATATGCAGAGCTGGTAAGAAGTTTCACTGCAGAAATTCTGCCTAGCTCTGAAGATGAGTGATTTTGTGTGTGCCTGCATTTTTGCATGAAAAGAGAGGAGCTGTTAGGCAAGCTAGGACAGTGATAGAGCTGCCAGCACTGCCCCTCTTGATTGCCAGTGTTGGCTACTGTCTGCTGCCTGCCTGGAATCATTTTGCTGTGGATCATATAATCTCCCAGCATCATTGCCAGGGTCCCCAAGGCTCAGGGGTCTAGAGCCCAGTCAAGCATAAAACATTGCTCATACTCTGTTCACACCAGGCTGGAGCAGCAACGTTACTGCAGAAAAGGAGGAACAGCCTTGAGTAGTAGTTTAGCAAATCCCCATTAGATCCTTTTTCCTCCCCCCCTCCCCAAATAAATGAAACTGAACCAAAACTGATGCTGATCACTGTGTGTTCAGAGTTGTGGGCCACTCTCCCAGCTGGGTACAGCAGAGCTCCCCTGGCTCACAGCGCAGTGATGCTGCTTTATGCAAACAGGCACATGGCCCACAGTTTATGTCACACATCCAAAATCCCATATAGACTTAATTTTGCTTTTCAAAGCCTACAGAAATCCACAAATTAACACCTTTTAGCATTATTCACTTGGAGTTTGTCAGTTTTTCCGCAGTAATCGATTAACAGTTGTTTTCTAGTCAGGGTTTATCTCTTGTTGGCGGGTATATTTATGACACATGGTTACACCTACAAGAATATATTAAAAGTTTTTTGAGCAACTTGGAACTACAAAGGCAAACTAGTGCCTTGCAGTTGCTATAATCTTTGATGTCACTAGGAGACTGCGTTTACCAGAATCAAGCAAGAGAGTTCTGTTTTCTGCAACTAAAGCAATCCAGGTTAAACTTTTAAAGAAGTCGAGTCGACACAAGTAACTCACTTTGAAATGTTCAGAGATATTATTAAGAGTTCCATGCATAAAACTTTTACCTGTACATCTCCCCCTTGATTAACTTCTTTTTCTGAGAGAGGGAATGCTGTTTGTTACACAGCATCCAGCTGAACAAAAGAGAAACAGAGCCTGAACTGTGTGCTCTGGGCACCAGAATCTGATGCAGCTCACTTTCATCTCAGTGCAGCTTATCTGGTAGGCAGACCCAGTGGAGGCATGAATTCCTAAGGATAAGTTATATTATACAGCATGTGACTGGATTCAGCCAACTCAACAGTGATGAATTTGCCTTCTCTTCCAGAGTTTCACTTGCTTTTAAACAGAAACCTCTGCAAATGGAAGGAGTCTGTCAGTGTAATCTTTACCATAGTTAGACATGATGTAAAAAAGGGATGCAAATGTGTAAGTTACAGAGCCACAGTCCAGCCTGCGTGTTGAACTACCCTGATGTGATTGTATTTGTGCACCCATCCACATACATAAAACACACGCAACCTGAGGGAGCTTATCTTTGATGACAAAGGATTGTGGCTATGGAAGAATTCAATTCCCAGCCTTGCCTCAGAATTCCTCTATGTCTTGGATGTGTGATTCATGTAGTATCTTAGGTCTCTCATGCATTTATGTGGACAAAACAGTCCTTTGGGGGCAAAGGCTGTTCTTCACTGCGTGATTGTCTATTGCCTAATGAACATGAGCTGGAATTTAGTCATGTCACAACTAAGTTATTGATAGTCCTTTTTTTTTTTAATGCCAAAAATGGATCACAATGAGGGCAGTGTTGAGCAAATTCTATAATTAAGGAACAACATGTTTCTAGTCTCATTTTCTCCTGTTGTAATAAATACTGCAAACACTTGTCTCACAGCACTAGTTCAAAGCATTCCAGGTTGCAGCGAGCTACTTCTCTGTTTGGGGGATATCAGTGTAATATATGCTGCTATTTTATAAGGGTTTTCTTCAGACACGCAGAAATTTGAGACAGAATTCATCAACACCTTTTCTCCGACTGCCAACGCAGAGCTGTGGCTGGGAGATGTGAAATATTCTGCAGGAGTGAGGGAACAGAGGACCCAAGTGGGGAAGGCAACCAAAGCTGCACGTCTGAGTCACGGCAGCCAGCGCCCGTCCAGGTCGCCTTGGAGTCATTTTTAATATTTCTCCTGGAAAGGCAGCAGCTCCACGGCGTGGGACGCTGTGCATCATCCACCATCACTCTCCTCATCCTCCTCTAGGATACCCCCACACCCTCACACCAGGAAAAGCCAAGGGCCTTTGTCACCCACTAACTACCGAGAGGGGACCGGGCTCCGCTTCCCAAGCGCCACGTCATGATTATTTACCACACAGACCTCTGCCTTCAAATATGTGCTTTAATTTCCTATAATCCCAGATCCTGCCATGATTATGTGGAATTCCATTTATTCTATTTGTTCTATTTTAAAAGGGATGAAGTCATCTGTGCTGGAAACTATGACCTGATTGAAAGTACTGAAACGCTGCAATGTCTCAGACACAGCTCTGGCACATGAAGAAGTATAAATTAAACTCTTCTGCAGACATTTGATCTCTTGCTATGAAAAGGGATATTGTGCTTCCTCTGTTTAACAGTATTCTCTGCCCACTGTGAAAAGAACTCTGTTTGCACTTTTTTTTTTAAGTGTGGCATTTTTTCCACTCTAAATAGGATTGCAAATTAAGCTTCAGCATGTATACACACAGAGTCTATATATTCCTGAGTGCTGTGAGCTCAGGGATGTCAATGCCAGATCTCCCAGCCTCATTAACTAACTGGTTCGATGGTCACCAGTGAATCTACTGCTTCCAAGCTCCAGGACTGTGCATAGTGCAAGCACTCCACAACTGCAAACCATTTTTGGTCATGAGTAACAGATCAGCAGAAGGCAAAGCAGGATGTTAATTCAGTCAACAGTCATTGCTTAAAGTTGTCTACAAATCCAGTAGCCATACAAACTCTGCTCCTTTTAGCATAAAGTCACCAATTACTGACATAATTTCTTTGTCCAGGGTAATTCTCCTTGCAAACTCTAATATAGCTCTGCACAAAGGGTTGGGGTTTTTTTCTCAAAAATTTTAAGAAAAAAAAAAATATAAACCTGGTCCCATGCCACACAAGCTCTAATTCAGCATGCTGTGGTGTAAAATAATTAAGTAAAATTAACCATCTCTTGCTATACATTTGCTACAGAATTAGCTCCATTTGCCTACCCACTTCCACAGCTAGGGAGGCTTAAGTGAGAAGAGCCATGCTGAAAAATAGTACTTGAGTTGCTGCAGGGTTAGCAACAACTGAGGTGTGTGAACCACAGCAAATTCCCCCTCCTTTCCACAACAAGCCAGACAACTCATATTAATAGTTAAGGAGTTTTTTGTGTCAGCAGGATTCATATTGGGGGCAATACACTTGTTCGTACTTCAGTGGAAACAGACCCTTAGTGATTTCTGTATCAAGTGCTTTCAGCTTACAACAGGACTGGACAACATCTCAAAATGCTCAATCCTGACCTGCCTTTGATCCCTTGAAATCTGAAGGGGAAAAAAATAATCTCACTTCAGGAAGTGGAAGCAGACTAAAGACAGAAGAAATATTTCTTTTCATTAAAAATTCTCAATAATAGATTTAAAAAAAAAACAAAAACGCTAGGCCAAAAGCCTGTACACTGGGAGCTGAGTTATTTCTGTGCTGTATGTGGCTGCCACAGACAACATTTTCAGTGTGGGATGGATCCACAGCTGGGCAAGGCAGGGCTGTGGGGAGCTGGAGACTGGACCTGCTGTGGCATCACTGGCCCGTGGGCAGAAGGAAAGGATTCTGGGCAGGGAGCCTCAAGGCCCTGTCACCAACACAAATTGCCTTATGATCTTCTGCAAGGGGCACAATATCCAGTTGTAGGATCTTCTCTTGTAGCTACCAGTGTAACATCTTCAGAGAAAGGTATCATCCCTTCCATTTTAGTGCTAGCAACAATTCAGTCCCCTGGCCCTGCCTCATGTACATCTTTAGCTAGCCAAAAGGCTTTTGCTGTTACTTCTGTGTTAGAAGGCTGATTTTTTGCTAGCCAACATTTTTATTAGGGCCATAGTTCCTTAAAAAGAATCTGAACTTTGTTAAAACAAAAAGGCTTTGAGTATTTTAGCCACAAATATTTTGAGGTTACCTATACTAGACTCCACTTTTCCCTATGTTTTCTTCTGCCAATGGAGCCTTGCAGGAAAAAAAAAAAAAAAAAAAAAAAAAAAAAGAAAAAAAAAAAAAAAAA
>VYXD01005468.1:335547-357129 GCA_013397195.1 Hylia prasina
AAAGAAAGAAAAAAAAAAAAAGCTTCACTGTATATTCCCTACTTCTTTCATTTCACAATAATATGATGTTCAGTCATTGCTCTTTGATGTTCCTTCGTGCTGGGATTTTCAAAGGAAATTGCCTTCCAAAATATGATGACACTCAGCAGAAGCTGAGTGCTGAACCTCAGTGGGTCTCACTGAGCATTCAGGCTCGAGCTCTGATATTGAAGGTATGTGCCACCTGTGACCTAGAGACTGACATCTTTTGTGGCACTTAGTCCTGTCAGAAATACCCAATAGAGAGAAAGAAATGAACTGAAAAACTGCAATATATAATGCCTGTCTTTAGGGGTTTGAAATCATTAAGTCCTTATGCCATCTTTGAATGCTTCAATATGTATGATGGGTTGACCCTGGCTGGATCCAAATGTCCAACAAAGCCACCCCTCAGCAGGACAGGGGAGAAAAAATAGAACAAAAGGTTCATGGGTTGAGATAAAGACAGGGCAAGATCACTCACCAATCACTGTCACTGGAAAAACAAACCTGACTTGAGGAAATTAACTTAATTTATCACCAATCAAAGTAGGATAATGAGAAAAAAAACCACATTTTATAAACACTTTCTCCCCACCTCTCCCTTTCCCTAGGGCTTAACTCGAGTCCCTATTTCTCTGTTTCCTCCCTGACAGTGGTGCAGGGATTCTGGGAATGAGTGTCAGTAGTTTATTGCACATTCTCTCTGCTGCTCCTTCTTCCTCAGGGGGAGAATTTGTCACCCCTTCACCTGCTCCAGCATGATCCATCCAGGTGGATCTCTCTCATACAGGGGACAGTCCTCCATGAACTTGTCCAGCCGGAGTTCTTCCCACAAGCTGCAGTTCTTCAGCAACTTTCCATGGTGAGGAAGCTCCTTCAGGAACGGGCTGGCTCCAGCGTGGGCCCCACAGGGTCACAAGACCAGCCAGAAAATCTGCATCAGCTCCTCTTTCCACAGATCCTGCCAGGAGCTGCTCCAGTGCAGACTCCCTACAGGGTCACAGCCTCCTTTGGCATCCACCTGCTCCAGTGTGGGGTTGTCCCTGGGTTGCAGGTCGATCTCTGCTCCCCCAGGGACATCCCCGGGCTGCAGGTGGATCTCTGCTCCCCCAGGGACCTCCCTGGGCTGCAGGTGGATCTCTGCTCCCCCAGGGACCTCCCTGGGCTGCAGGTGGATCTCTGCTCCCCCAGGGACCTCCCTGGGCTGCAGGTGGATCTCTGCTCCCCCAGGGACCTCCCTGGGCTGCAGGTGGATCTCTGCTCCCCCAGGGACCTCCCTGGGCTGCAGGTGGATCTCTGCTCCCCCAGGGACCTCCCTGGGCTGCAGGTGGATCTCTGCTCCCCCAGGGACCTCCCTGGGCTGCAGGTGGATCTCTGCTCCCCCAGGGACCTCCCTGGGCTGCAGGTGGATCTCTGCTCCCCCAGGGACCTCCCTGGGCTGCAGGTGGATCTCTGCTCCCCCAGGGACCTCCCTGGGCTGCAGGTGGATCTCTGCTCCCCCAGGGACCTCCCTGGGCTGCAGGTGGATCTCTGCTCCCCCAGGGACCTCCCTGGGCTGCAGGTGGATCTCTGCTCCCCCAGGGACCTCCCTGGGCTGCAGGTGGATCTCTGCTCCCCCAGGGACCTCCCTGGGCTGCAGGTGGATCTCTGCTCCCCCAGGGACCTCCCTGGGCTGCAGGTGGATCTCTGCTCCCCCAGGGACATCCCTGGGCTGCCTCACCATGGGTTGCAGGGGAATTCCAGCCCCTGTGCCTGGTGCATCTCCTGCCTGTCCTTCCTCCCTGCCCTCAGTGACTGCAGAGCTGTTGCTCTCACATATTGTCACTCCTCTGTGTGATTCCTGTTGTGCAGCTTTTCCCCCCTTTCTCAAGTACGTTATCCCAGAGGTGGTACCACCATTCCTGAGGGTCTTTGCCTGCATCAGACAAGGGTGAAGCTTCAGCAGCTTCTCACAGAAGCCACTTGTGTAGCCCCCTGCTACCTAAACCTTGCCAGGCAAACCCAACACAATATCCAATGTAAAATAGAAATCAGTTAATAAAATCAGAATAGTGCAATTCACATTGGCTGTGCAGCTTTCTCTTCATACTTGCAGAGTTGTTCCAGCTGCCTTTGAACATCATTTGAGTGCTCTGCTCAGAGGTGGCTGCTCTAGTAGAACAGCCTTGAGAAATTGAGTGTCTTCAGTGTGACAGGATTTGTTTTGCTTTTCCAGAGAAAGGTGTTTTCAATAGCTGGCGTTTTGCAGGCAGGCAGTTCTCTAACAAAGAGGAAAGTTAGGGTCTGGTCCCCCTGCAAGGACCAAGTTTTACATGTAAAAATCAATCAGGGAAAAGGAAGGGGAAACAAATGTGCTAATAAGTAAACTGCTACACAAAAGAAAGTGGATGAGGGTCATCTTTAAACTCGGGCAGCCTTTGCAAGCTCAACCAGTGGGAGCATGGCAAGCATCTGACCCCTAGAGGAGAGAATTCCGGGACCAAGGCAGGTTTTTGTGGAAGTTGATATTCAGCTGCTCAGCTTGGAGCACTTCTAGTGACACAACTGAGCAGAAATACTTTTACTTCAAATGTGAGTAGCAGAAGGCAACACCAGAGCAGTTTCCTACAAACCAAAAATCACAGTCCAGCTTCCCAGGCTGCCTTTCTCTGCTTGGCTGGTACAATTATCTTCCCCTAAGCACTGCAGAAAAGGAGAACTAGTTCACCACTTTCTGAAATATACTCATCTCTTTGTTGGGAATATGAACCCATATGAGCTGTAAATTCCTAACTGAAATATAAGAAATGTAATTAATAGATTTCCTGTTTTTTTTCCCCTGGCCTCCAACCTTCCTGCTGGATGAAGGCAGCTCCTCCCTTTGCTTACACCTTTGCAATCAGCCATGTAGCACTTGAGATGCTCACAGCAGCACCACATCAAGTCACATCAACAATTTCAGTGTAAGAGTTTCTCTTTGAGTGTCTCATTTCCTACACTGTCCATGACATCTCTGAGATCCCTGTGGAGGTTCTTCTCCAAGTAGCAGTTTCCCAACTCTTGCAGCTACCCCTGGTTGTACCATCCTTGTGTCCTACTCCTGGTGTAGTGATGCAGTCATCCCAGCTGTCTCCTTGCTGCCAGGGGCTGGGAAGCAGACTGGGAAGTAGTACACCTGGTTTTGACAGCCATCCAACATAATTCACTTTTGATCCTAGAAAGGAGAAAGCAGAGGCATCCTCTGAAGACCTCTATAACACAAAGATCTGTGGAGAAGGGGCCTGTGTCCCCATAGCCAGGAAATCATCCATTAGATTTTTCCAGTTGTCCTCTGCTTTATCATGGTTTCAGCAATCCAGGGCACAGAGAAACAAAAACTTCCTAGAGATACAATTTTTTTGTACCTTCTGGCTAACCAGCCAGAACATCATGGATCTCTCCATGAGTTTGAGTAAAATGCAATAGATGTCTTCTTACCAAGGATACTTTGGGTTCAGTACTGCTAAAGACTTTGTAGCTCCCTGAGCTGGAAAAGCATAAAAGTGTCTCAATCTCACTGGAATTCATCCCATGTGATGTTTGATTCCCTCAAACCAGTAACTGTGAAGGCAGATGTTTTCTGATCTCTCTAAATGTCACATTGCACATGCTGCATTACTCTAGCTATGTCCACAGGAATGGGAAACGGATCCCATTTGTCTAGAAAGGACAATCCCAAACAAACACAAGTGAAAACCCTGCAGTGCGTCAGATATCTGGGTCCCTACCCTGGCTAGAACAAAAGGAATAAAAGAAATTGCATCAAGAGAAGGTGAAGGATGTCCTCTGATTTCCCTCCCTTCTCAGGAATGATGTGGCAATCAGGTTGGCTTTGCCCAGAAATACCAAGAAGTTATTAATAATATTTATTATTCCTCAGTGTTTTTCCACTGTCCCAGCAAAGCTGGTAGCCAGCTGCTCTTGAAAGGTGCATAAACCACTTATCATCAAACCAGGAGAAAAATTCTTAGTATCTAATCTGGACATAGAAAGACACTATGCAATTTTAATCAAAATCTACTGTAAACACTTCATTTGTTTTGATGTTTGAACTGTGATGATCAAAGTTCAAGCTGTGCTTATTACGCACTTGTTGAATGCAAAAGGAGAAAGAACACACGTGACATTATTTCTGTACCCTGATTGTCTCTGATGAACAAGTTTCTGGTCTAAAAGTTCCAAAGAAGAAGGAATTAAAATTCACTTTGGTTAAAAATTTGAATGTCCAAGCCTAGAATCCATTTCCTATGAATACTTATTAAAATTCAGCTCCATGGATGCTCATGAAAAGAGTCCAGAGTGGACAAACTCTGGCAGTGTGGATTACAGTTTCAAATGAATATTAGCCATCCTTTTAGAAGCATTCATTAAACCAAATTTTACAGTATTAATCATAAAGGACTCTGAGAGATGTCTTTAAGCTCATTAATGAAATTAATCCATTAATTGATGATGGAATAGATTTACTTCTAGACAAAAAAAACCCCATAATATTCCAACTATTATTATAATGGCCATTATTATTTTCTTTTTAAAATTTGTTGCACCTTTTAGAGGCACTTCAGTAACCGTGTTGTTTCAGGATACAAAGGGCTACAGAGCATTGCCCACTCTGAATAGTCCTCTGAATGGGGCCTTTGTTTTGTGTGCTGTTTTGGTAGGAAATGGTTGCTATTTAGGTCTCCAAGAGGGAATATAAAACTATGCTCACCTAATCAAACAGACCAGTAAATACAGCAGTTAATCTGACAACTTCAAATTCCTGAATTGCATTTGGAGAAACAATTTAACACAAACAATCATTTAAAGCCTGCATTAATCATCCACCTTGGGTTACTAAGATGCATAATTTGTTTTCATTATTGCGAGCTCGTGGTTCTAAGTGACATTTCTAGCAGTTGGATGTTTTATTAAAGCCAAAAGAGGAAAAAAGGTGCTGTTAATCTTTTCCATCAACAGAACTGTAAAATAAAAGCAGGGTTATCAGAAGTATCAGAAGATAGACCTATCAGAACTCCATGTCTGAAAAATGTAACTGTCTTAAGTATTTTACATAAGAAGAACACAATTGCTTGTGAACTAAATCAGCTATTGTTCTCCACAGTGGCAAAAATGTTCCTTTCTGAGCAACCTTGCCTGGTGAATGCAAATCAGGAAGTATGGCTTGTTTTGATTGAATTATTAACATATCTACAATAGCTTCAGAGTTACCTTGAACAGGTTCAGTGGGCACTTCAGAAACAAACGGGAGAAAGGGAAAAAACATGTGCAACAAAAAAAATCCTGCCTGGCACTTCAGTGCAGCACAGAATGGCTCTTTAAAACAGCAGCAGAAAAAGGCTTCTTCATTTGGATATAGTCAAATGTAAAGCTGTAACTGCTATGTTTATGCCTTGTGCCTCTCAGAACAATAGCAACCTTTAGCAATCTTTTGCTTGTCTGCCTTTGAGATGTTGCAAGGTGGTTTGGACAAAGCTGGCTGAGTTTGTAAAACATTACACAAACTCTTTCTCCCTTCTTTAAAAAAAAAAAGACAAAGAACAAACAAACAAAAAAAGAACCTGGCTTTTAAAAGAGCCATTGTCGCATCTAGCTGAATGTTTATTTTACTGTCTCCTGCACAGCAGAGGACATTCCACCTCTAAAGAGCAATTAAATAGCATTGGGAAAATTTGAATACTCTAATCAATGCTAGTTAAAGTGCAGATAAATAATTTTTTATAGTGCCAGGGCTCCTACCCTCCACGGAAATTATTGTTAATTTATTGAATCAATAATCTTGGAACAATAAATTATAATGCCTTTTGTTTTACTAAAGCCATCTCGCAGCATGTTTAAAAAGCACAGCTTTATAAATATTGCAACAGGCTAGGGGGAGATTTCCAACCAAGTCTTTGTGTTTGTCCCATTATGGAAAAGATTAAATTGTAAAAGCAAAAGAAAAAAAAAAACCCAAAACCTAAAATAAACAACAAAAACTTGAAGGTGCAGAGACACTGAAAAAAATCAATCCTTAAATACAGAAACTGCCTGGGTTGTAGCTCAGCCCTTTTGGGACTGTACTTTTTAACTCTTTCATTACTAGTCATGCTTTTATCAATTTATTTTCATAAAGTAAACCCCTCTGGATTTACAAGAACACACGTGTTTTAAAATACAAGACCAGAGACTGGTCTCCACTACAGCATAACTTTGCAATAACTATTGACCTCAGCAGCACAGTCCTGGGTCTGCATCAATCTGACAGTGATCACAGACTCACCCAACAACTGAAAGTGTATATACATATATATATATATTTTTTAGAAGCAATATCACCCCAAAAGATACCAGCAGAACTACTTTAATCTTTAGAAAACAACACTCAGGCTAGCAGGTATCCTGCAGATAGCACTGACTTCTTCACAAGGTTTCTTACTCTGTATTTTTGCAATACCTATTGCAAGGAAACACATCCTTGGCTGGTAAGGTGCTAGGGAAACACAGTTAATCCTATTATGGTCTGGACCCTGTGGAAATGTTCCATGCATCTGTAGCTCACTGATTGCAGTTTGTATCAGTTCTGTGAGACGCTCAAACCTCTTCTTGTGAGGAACCGGCGGTTGCTATTTACCTTTTCCAGATAAAATGAGTTGGAGCAAGGAACTGCTGGCTGTTCTAGTGGGAACAGTTTCAGGACAGGAACAGAGATACACAGCAAGGTCTGTCTTTTACTTTGAATAGCTGGTTGTTCTGGGGTAAGGTGAGGGTTTATCTGGTGGTAATGAGAAAATTCCCCGTGAATTTAATGTGTCAAAATTCCATCCCTGTTCTTTTTGACTCGTTAGTGTCAAGATCTCAACACTGGGACACTTGTTGACGAGAACCAGACCTTCAGCAAGGTGTAAATTAGCTTAGTTGAGTAGGAATTAATGATTCTGCACAGATTTGAAAGAGCTGAGCATTTAGTCCAAAGACGGTTGGTTCTGTATCGGCGCTAAAGGAAAAAATTACACGAGTTGTTATTCTGCTTCCAAACTCCTATTTTTGAAGAAGGTTTGTGGAGCTGGAGCCACAGTCCCTAGCTTATGTAAGCTTCACTTATTACACAATGAGCTAAACATAAGTAAAAGTAGGCTGAATCATATGGGGATGCAAACCTGGCCAAAACCCCTAGAAATCTCTGAGGTGGGTGTGAGGAAAATCAGCTGCTGTAATTATGATGGTGATTGTGGGGGATAAGGGAGCAGCCAGATTTGGCTGAGTTTGAAGCAGTACTTCTTGATTTACGGACAGGGAGTGTATTTTGACTTGTCCTCGGATTGTTAATTTTTAACTCTTGCTGTTTGCAGGATTGCCAGCAGGCAGATGGGAAGCATCCCGTCAAATCCTGCCCACAACACCAGGCAGCATCCATCCAGGGATAATTTTAAATTGACTCTTTTAGTCACTGGCAGGCTGTAGCCATTTTGTCTGGGTATGTCTAGCCCAGCTCACCACTGCTCTTTTCCTGCAGTCTGCCACAAGCCTCTGGTACCCCCCGGGGTTGGAAGCTCCATGGAATCTTGTCTTTTTATCCCCCTGTGCTCCTTGGTCCCTGACATGTCACCAACACAAAGGGCACCAACACACACCCATCAACAAAAATCTTCCGTGGGAGATTGCTACTGATGTACCCACACTTCTTTTATGACAAAGTTGCATGCTTGGTCTTAGGAATCCCTCGTGGTGCTGAACTTGGCTCATGTGGTCTGGGATGCTTCAGGAGTTTTTGGATGAAAGAAACTAATGAAAGCCATTTTCAGCAGGAGCACTGTTGGTTATTTGGGTCCTGAGACCACGCCACTAAAATCTATGGGAGTTTTGTCATTGATTTATCAAGAAGGGGAAGCCCAGAGTAGAAAAGCTACATCCAAAATATAAATATCTATCATTTTTTAAATAGAACATGTGGGATAATAAACACTTGCAGTAATTTCCGTGGGTAAGAACTCACAAGACAAACGGAGGTCCAAAACTACTATTTTAAACCTTCCCTATACTTCAGATTAAGCTTTTCTACTGTCTCTGCAGAAACTGTGTACAATTATCTTCTCTCTAACAGCATCCCCAAAGCAGATCTAATTAGGGATCTTTGGAGCCAACATATGCATATCTTAATTACAGATCCAATATGGGATACTATTCGTTCCAACATTTACCATTAAAAAAAATATATATCATGGACATCTAACTTAACAGATAGTTATTTTCATGCTAACGTTGATTAAAATGTACTCAGCTAAACTGGTCACTCTAAATATGACTGAATTATTACCAGGGGAGGGGAGGACCATTCAGTACCTATCCTAGCTCAGAGAAGACAAGAAATCAGATTTTTCATCACATTGCACACTGAACAATCCCTTAGAACAAGTAAGCATCTAAATATGACAGGACCAGAGCTGTTCACATACTCAGTTACAACTCAGTTGTAAGTTGTTAACTAAGATGCAAGGCAAAGAAGAAGCAGACCCTTGACTCCCTTGACTGCATCATTTAATTAACTGTTTGACTTCTTGAGTTGCAAAAAAGTTTTGAACAACTTAGATAGCTTTAATATACTCCCTGAGAGGAAAAAACAAAACAAAACAAGGAGAAAGAGTTGCTGGGTTGTCAAATACCTGGGTTTTCAAGATTGCAAACATTTCGTTTGAATTAAGAAACTAAAAATAGTCGACATGGTGTATTGAAAAATTACATGAATTTATGAGATTGGATCGATATAGATGAGCAAAGCAAAAGATGGCAAATACTGGATGTGTAAGTACTTACTGCTTACAGCATCTGTAGATCTTTTCTTTGAGCAGCCATCAGTGACTTCTCTGGAAGTCTTTTTGCATCCTATATTTCCTGTAGTGGAAAGGACATCTCCATTCCATGGGCTAATGCCTGCAGACAATGGCACAGGAAGCAGAAATGCTGAGTTTTCAGAATCTAGTCTGAGACTAATCTCCTCATTCTCCATTTCTCCCCGTGAAATTAGGAAATATTAACACTTAGTTTCCTCAACAGGTGGTGTTTGTAAGCATTATAATTCCACAGTCATCATATGCTTCACAAATGCCTTGTAAATTAAACAAACCATTTTTACAAATCCAGCAGGCTTCTGCACAATAGTTATTTTTTGCTAGGAGTGAGTGAACAAATATAAAACCCCCAGTTATTTATCTCTTAGAATAAATTAAGACTTTACAATTGATACTCAGAATCTCTTTTGTTGTTTTCTGCTTCAAGCTCTTTATCCTGTACATTCAAATTTCCCACTTTCCTTAATCTAGATATTTTTATAAAATTTTCTTTTTTTTCAGATATTTTAATGCCACTTGTTACAGAGGACCCATGTATTCTTAGGGACATTGAATAACTTATGTTTATCTTTAGTGGTGGAAAGATCAATCTTTTTGAATATTTAAGTGTGAAGACTAGAGAGTTGCACTAGAATAACATTCACTAGATGATATGACACAGGTATTGGTGTATTTTTCTTCTTTTAAAATAATTTCTGATTATTTATATGGGGTTTATTGGGTTGGCTTTGTTTTGGATTTTTTTTTTCCCCTGACTGGATTAAGCAAAGCTTAGTTTTTACAGAAATTGCATGAGGTCCCTTGGATTATAGCTGTGCACATTCTACCAGGGCACTGACTGGGTAAAGGATCAAGGTTTGGGATGTATCACCTCAAGATCAGTGGCTGGGCAAAACAAATGGCTGTGACAACTATAAAACATAATAAACCTAGTGGATGAGGCAAGGAGAGTAAACTGAAGTGATACAGCAATATCCAAGATATATATCTGTTACTAATGGCATTACAGAAAAAGACTAAAATGTAAAGAATGTATAGCAGTTTTTAAAATTTGTGAAGTTCTAGATAAAGAGCAATATTATTTTCCCCATCTACTTTCTGCCACCCATACCAGTCAGCATATGTTCAGCATTTTGCATCTCCAGAAGCACACACAAATCAAAAATAAATACTGTGACTGATATCTGAGAGGCAATGCATAAACATTTAGCAGGCAGAGCTCCCTGTTCAGAGGGCAGGCTGACAACATCCCTTCATGCTGGCTGGGGAAAGCAGAGGAGACCTGGAAAAGTGTGTTTGGAGAGAAGGGGATTTCTCCAGTAACAGGTACAACTGCAGTAAGAGCAGGAGCTCTTCCAGGTTGACTGCACTCCAGTTCATTGCCAGTTTTTAATCAAAGCCTCAGGGCACTGTTGGAATGGGAGCTTTAAATAATACCAAGGAATAGTGAAGGACAACTACAATCCCAAATAATTTCCTTCCAGCTGTGGGGGATAATGCATGTCCTTCATATGTCCAACATCTCACTCTTGGCTGACATGGTGGGCTGATCTATGAAAAGAGAGATCATACCCAGTGTAGGATTTCATCTGAGTGCTGCCTGGGCACCTTTAATTGGATGACAACAACAACCCTCTTCCCTTTTACCACCTTGGATCACATAAGGGCAAAAAATATTCAGGTACTTCATCAGTTGTTTACTTGTCAGGACTGAGCAGGAAAGTGCAGGAATGCCAGGTGTCTCTCCTGTGCCTTTTTCCTAAGCAGATACCTTGAGATATTCTTCATTTACCAGCCAAAGAAGTTCTTAAGGGTCAGAGAGCAGTCTGGATCCCTGGTGCACTGAGATCCTGCAGGCCAGTGAAGGAATCCTGCATTCCCATGTTTTTCAGCTTCCCACTGACACTGTTTTGGCCTTGAGCAGACTTCAGCCATTGCTTGGGAAGGGGCAAGGGCTGGGGCAGTGAAGGGAAGGAGACACTTCCCTCAGGGCTCTCCCCCAGGCTCAGGAAGGTTTTTTTTCCCCACTGGCATGAAGTGATGCTGTGGCACACCTGACCATCCTGAGCTGCCCCCCCGTGCCCCCACCCCTTCTCCTGTGCCCTCAGGGCAGACAAGGAGCAGATGCACACTCCTGCCTGGGCTGCCCCCAGCCCTCCCTCAAAAGCACAGCCTTGGCTCACACAATGAGCTCTCTCCAGCCTGCCATCCCAAAAAGCTGGAGGTGGGAAGGGCTTCTGGCCACGCATGAGCACCCAGCACGGCAGAGCAGACTCTGCTGCCTCCTTCCCAGCTGTGCCCTGGCCAAAGGAAGCCCTGACACTGCTCCCAGTTATCCAGCTCCCCATGTCAAATGTTCCTCTCTAAACCGCCAGCCAAAATCTGGGCTTAATACAGCTTTGCATAAGGGGAGGAAGGGAAGAGGGGAAAGAAGTAGGAGCTCATGGTGATATTTCTTGCTTAATATTATTGTATTAATTCCTTGTTTGTCCAGCAGCTGAATCCTCTGTGCCTCCTCTGGGATGTGGCTCCAGCTGCTGTGAAACCTAGTGGCAAAGGCAGAGCTGATTAACTGCAGGCTCTCCTGCTGCTGAATCCAGCCAGCAAACCACACACGGGCCATTTCCCCAGCAAAATTTGCTTGTTTATTGAAAATCATAGCTGGATTTCCCCCTGGTTTCCCTTCTCTGCCACAAAAGGAGCTCCCACAGTCAGGGTGGGGCAGGGAGGGCAGCGGCAGGAGCTGATTTTTGCCTTTGCCCTGCTACAGGTGCCACAAGGGGATAGGCTGAGGGAGGGAGAGCAGTGTGGGTCCCACCTGTTGTCTGGCAGGGTTATGTCTGAAACTGCCAGGGGAAGAGCCCCAGAGGAGCCCTGTTAGAACCCAGATTGCCCCAAAAACCACAGGGCCCCTGTGAGTGACCAGCAGACTTGAGGGCACAAGCAGCTGGCACCAGGACACACCACAGGCACCTGACCAGATTGCTCAGCACTGAACAGCAAAACAAAACCTTACAGACTGCAGCTTGCTGACCACTGCATGGCCTGCCCTTCCTTGCACAGGAGAAAAGAAAAAAAATATATCCCTGTGTGATGCAATTGTTTTCCTTTGGCTTCTACAGCTGGTGGCATAACAAGCTTCCTCACAGGCTGCAGACAGACAGATAGACAGACAGACAGACAGACAGACAGCAGTGACCTGTGCTGGCCAAACTGGAGATCAGGGATTGCTCCATTCCTGAGCTAGTCAAGAGGGCCCTTTTTATTGCTACAGGTAGAAGCATGGGGAGTTGTTTTGAGATCTGGCTGACCCAGTGACTCAGCTGCCCAGAAGAGGACTTTGAAATGCTCATCCTGTCTGTGGTTGAAAATGACTGTCACAAACTGCCAGCAACCCCTGTTGGATCCCAGGCTGCCCCTTGCATCTCCAGGCAGGCAGGGAATGTAGAGCCAGGGCAGGGGAAAAAAATAAAAAATAAAAAAAAATTTAAAAAGGGTTTTTTTGCTTTAAAAATCAGAGCATTTTGCAAATAACTGTTCTGCTCTTTAAAGATTCTTCAGTTTAACACAATTTTACTAACTGTTGGATTTCCTCCTTTCCTTGTTTTTTTTTATTTTCCTTTTTTTTTTTTTTTTCCCTTATTGAAGAATGTGGCGAGAGGCTGGAGGACACTTATTTCTCAGTTAAAAACTAAAATTTTTTTGCTTGTTTGTTTTAAAAAGTGATAAAAATTAATAATAGCTACGTGGGGGAAAAAAAAAACCAACCAAATTTCAACCAGCTGCAGAGCCACCAGCTCAGTTACACTGGCTGATGTGCAAACACATATAGTACATTAAATCGTTTAGATTGCCAGATATTTGTCAGATATATCACGATGCAATTTGTACATCAAAAATACATAATAAAGAGAAGTCTCTTTTTAGTACAATAGCAGAGAGCAGCCATAACAGCTGCACTTCAGGGAAGGCCACAGCAACCTGTACATGGAGACATCTTTCCAAAATGACCAGCAAATAGAACCAGGCCTCAGCATGCCAGCTGCATCACTCAGCTGGTGGCTCCAGGGTGACCTGGTTGCAGCTCTGAACTGTTGCAGTCAGAGCTGAATCAAGGTTCAGGCTCTAATCTGAGTGCACTGAAAGTCCAGCCCAACAGTAATGCTCATGACACTCATTTGTCCCTAAAGGGAGCAATTAGTGAGGCCTGGAACAGGCAAAAAGAAAGGTGATGTCCTCTGTTGCAAAAAGCTCTAATTTCATGGCAAGACAATAGGAGATCACTCCGAATAAATTAGAACAAAACCCCATGGCTGGAAGAAGGGGAAATGGGAACTAATTTCTATTCACATCCGTGGTGTGACTTTTGATTGCTGGTCATCTCAGTTTCCCTGACATGTCTTTGTGTTTTCCAAGAGGGAACAAAAATCTTGACTCTTGAAGTTATTTGTTAATGGTTGGAAAGCACTTTTTCCTTTTTAACTAGAGGGAAAATCTCTGCTGACACTGTGGAAGCACAAAGGAACCCTAATAAAGCCCAGCTGTTTGCTCAAGGTTACCCTCTACTGTGACGGTCTCTGGTGGGTGCAGGTGGCTCTTGTTCACACCTTTGGCCCCTGGCTTTGGCAAAATGTCACCTGGAGAGCTTCTGGAGCATTTCTGGAATGTCTTGAATGCCAATTGCATTTGAGCAGTTGGTGCAGAAGCCTCAGTAACACCTGAGACACAGAGCAAGCCACCAACAGCTCCAGATACCTGGCAAGCACAGCACTGGCACAGGATACCTCAGTATTTAATCTCTGGCTGAACACAGTCAGACAGGGCTGGAGTCAAAAGGATTTTTAAACGTTGTATTCAGACAGAGTTCTGTACCATGGGGACAGAGGATCACTTCTAGTGGATCTGTGGTAGAGTTCCTTTTTTTTAACGTGGAAGAATGACAAATATTTTATGCTCAAGACCTTTTAATGTTGATGTGGCCACAGGAAATGGAGAAGTTTAAATGGAGGACAACAGGACAACAGGAAAAGCAAAATGTGACATGTGTTGCTTATTCCAAGCCAATGAAGAAGGGGCCCAACAGCTCCATACAAAGAACTGTTTATATCAACCAACACATAATTTTAAATTTCCTGCCTGCCAAAAAAGTCATTTTTTGGTATCTTTCTTTCCTGTCTCTTTGTCACTCCCCACTGAACTGAAAAACATTAGCATGATGATGTTAAAAACACTTTTTTTCCTTTGTGAGGAAACCCTGGTGACCCCAGTCTCTACATAGCACCACCAGCCACCACAAGCTGAAGCTGAAAGGTCGTGCTCAGGGTTTTATGAGTTATCTGGGGCTGTGAAAAACAAGGGACTTGCTAACTCTGAAGAATAACTTAAGTGAATACACTTGCCCCGACCTAGAGGCTCTACCTTTGGGAATGTTTCACAGTTTGACACACAGAACTGCTGAGCACCCAAAGACACCAACCTGGCTCTCACAGTAACAGAACAAGTTCTGCTTCTCTGCAAACCAGGCTCTCACTGCATCACTCTCTGCACCCACGTGCATTTGGCTTCTCCCTGAGCACTGACAGCAAACAAAGCAACACTCTGTCAACTTCTGTGATGCCTAGAACACTTCTGACAGACCAGCAATACACAGTGGTCCAGGAAAACCAATCTCTCCCCTTTATCCACAGAAAACAGCTCTACACCAGCATGCTGCATTCACCCCCCAAAACCCCACAGAGAATTCATGTGCTTAGGCTAATGGCTTTTAATAAAAAAAAATAATTTAAATAATTGGGTTTCTTTTCACACTATACAATAAAAATGCATGTTTTTCTTCTTAAACACATTTTAGCTTTTGTGAGCTTGTGTGAAAAGACCTCATTATTAAGCCTGAGTTATTTAAGCAATATTGGAAGTGCCCCTGCCCTTTTGTTAATTTGCTTGGCTTGGTGCACACATGGCATTTGTTTTATATCATGTGTGGAACTTGCTTCTTTAAAAAGTCTGCAGGTTTCAAATTCCTCTGCTTTTGATAGATGTACTGTATGTACTGTTAGGTTTAAAAAAAGTTACAGGTGGCTGCTATTTTTCCCAATTCAGTCCACAAAAGTCCCTTTATTAAAAGAAGCCCTTAATGAAAAAGAAAAGTAGAGCTACTGTATGTGAGGTTGCAAAGAACTCTGGTGGAAATATTTGGTGTTTACATTTTGCCGAACTATTTATACTGTGGACACACACTACACTAAAGGCTCTCTTTTCCCTGCATAATAGAAATCCTTGTGACTGAATTCTATATACTTAGTATGGTTTACATTTTTTATTTTTTTTTTTTATCCAGCCTTACCACATTTTATTCCACCGTGCTTTCTACACGACCCTGTGAGTCTGCAGCAGAGCTGTATAATAGCAACACCTTCTGGAAGAAGGGAGACACTGGAGAATCCTTTCTGATTCCTGCAGCTTGTTGCACTCACCAGCCAGTGTACATTACTAATAAGGCAGAAGCTCAGAATAATAATTAAAATACATCACTGACTGTATCTGCATTTATTGCTTCATTTAGCAGTAATTGAAAACTCAGTGTTGTTTTTATTTTTTTTCTTTATATCTCTTTCAGAGCCTTTTTGTTCAGAGTACTTTTAACAATTAATATCCAGCGTTTTAATTACACCAGGTTTATGGGTCTGAGTCTCTGCTCCATACACCTTGGGTTTTTTGTGTGGTGGTATGAAAAAGCAGAGGAGCACCCTTCTGCTCACCTCCTCTCCCCTCAGAACAGCAGGAGCTGCCAGCACGGAGAGGAGCATTCCCAAACCCTGCAGCAGAGCTCCCGAAACCACAGGCCAGCAAATGATGTGCAGTGGCCTACATTTAACATCACACGAGTCTCACAGTCTTAGATAAGCACCACAGCCTTCCTGGTGTCTCCATAAACAAAACTCTGCCCCTGAAGAGCCTTTAACTGCCTTTGGCATTGGGGCTTTTAAGTTTTTGCCAAAAAAGACAGGAGGCCCTTTCTGAGTGCTGCTAGAAGACTGCTTTGCAAGCACGAGTAGGAAAGAGAGGGTGGGTGGCAGGAGGACTCCTTTAACTGTCTTTAACTTCAATCTATGGCAATATTTCCTTTTGCAAAGTACTGCAGAGATACCATTACAGCAGCAGTAGTAGTAGCAACAGCAGTAATAATAATAACCATACCACCTGTAATCAGATCTCTGAACAGAGGTGCAATCATTTGCACACCACTGCTGTAAAGATGAGTTCTGCTAGAGAAATGGGGAGAGAGAACTGAATTCCTTGGTGAAAGGCACTATCAAAGGACAAGAGGTAAGGAGAGGGACAAAAGAGTTTCCATATTTAAACTTCAAGGCTACACATTTCAGGCACAAAATTTTCTTTAATGGTACCAAACTAGTGAATGGTCTTATTCCAAAACACTGGCCATGATTCAGAAGAAGGATTTTTAACTCCTGCAATATTCAGTTGGCTTGGAGGATGCAAGACTGAGAGTCCAGATGAGCCTCATCAGCCTGGATGCCTGTCCTCAGATAAGACAAGTTACAGTCTGGTTCTTCCAGCTGAGCAACCCAGGGTCAGATCTGACAAGTTTTGATGGTTTTACAAAGTTAAAACAATATTTCCATTTTGCTTTTAATTTTCAAGTGGTGTGTCTCTGAGCAGAATTTGCTCAGAGGACACTTTGACACTTTGTGCTTCTCTGTCTTCCATGCCTCATTCACATCCTTGGTCAGGATTCCATTTTCGGGGTTATTCCTTTTCTTTTTGCACACCCTTATTTGTGTTGACTCCTGCAGTGCCAGCTCCTGCCCACCTAATAAAGAAACCAGTGTACTGCAAGGAGTGCCCAGTGCAGCCATCATCCACAAAACACTCTGACTTAGCTCACTCCATTATGCAAAACAGCTCTGAGGAGAAGCCTTCTGGGAAATGCAGAAACAGATTTTTCCATGATGGGAAAAAAAAAAAAAAGAGCCCTGCAAGGTATGTTTAGGTGTGTTGCAGGAGGGAAGCTGTTTAAGAAAACTCGTTTGCCAAAGGTTTTCATGATATATCTGATTTTGGCCAAGCCTGTGGGGGCTAGTGGTACCCAGTATGTGATACAAGCCCCAGCTAACCATGGCAAACACAATCCACGTCTTTCTGAGTAACTCCATATCTGTACCATAAAAAGCAGGGATCTGGGGCATGATCCTGAGTGAGGGCAGAATGCAGAGCACTCAGGAACCCATCAGGGGGCTGTGGGCAGCTGCTCAGGGTGGCCAGGTGAGGATAACTATCAGAGCAGGGCAGGGAAGGCCATATGGCACCAGCTGCGCTCTGGCTCCCAGCAGGACAGCTTCTCCTCTCATGAATATAATTTCCACAGCATGCACAGCAGTGATTTGCTGTTGCAATAAGCTGTTCCCGTCCTTTTCCTCACCTGTACCTGTCACCTTCGGGCTGCTGAGCCATCGCACAAAGGAAAAAGACAGCGCAAGGAAAGCTGCAAGCTCTGAGCCCTGCGCCGCGAAGGTGCTGCCCTGCTGCCGCCAAAAACGAGCGCAAAATTCTGCAGGCGTGACTCTTCCCTGCCCCTCCTGTTTCACGTGGGAGACGTCCCACACAGCTGGAAATGCCAAGAGCCATGGGGTGACGACCCAGCAGGAATGTCACAGAGCTGCTGAAGCCCTTCCTCGGGCTCTGCCAGCCCAGCCCCGCTCCAATTGTCACAGCTCCAGCGCATCCCCTGAGCTGGGGAAGGGGTTAATCCCAGGACCGAGGGGAGTTTGTGACAAACCAACAACCAGACTGAGAATCCCAAGCGGAATTTTAACATGTCTGGCCTGGGATCCTCAATCGCTGATAATGACAGGCATTACCTGACCCAGCCAGCTCGGGGATCGCGATAGCTGTTCCCAAGAATTTGCAGATCGTTCTCCAGTTCCTGGCTCCTTCCCTCTGACTATCTTGGCAGCCTGTTCTGGCAGCCAGACTATCTCACCTAAGACTTCTCCAGCTGGTGAAGCATCTTGGCGCTCCTGCCTCTCCATGCCCACACACTTTCATCAACTTCAGCAGTAACCCTTTTAAGTGTTATCTCGCAGCCCTAATTACTTCAAATACATTTTCTGCCTGACGGCGTCGGACAGGTGGAAACTGAGCGCCATCTATTGCTGGTTAATAAAAGGCTGCTTCGGTGAGGATGCGACAACAGCCCTTTTCCAAAGGGAGCCTCGGCTGAGGATTCCTGTAATCCAGCAGCAGCATCCTCACGGACTCCAGAAACAGCTCTGCTTTGAATTGATGGTTAAAGCCTTGAGGTTTCCCAGAAAATGCATCTATATGGTCGGGATGTGTCCCTAGCTAATTTCTTCAACCTGGAAATATTGTGAGAACCAGCTTTCCTGGCATATTTGTATAATTACGCAATTAATTTTGACCTGAAATATTACGGCATTAATCTCTCTCTGGTGTTTATGCCTGACACAGGGAAACTATAAAGCTGATCTGCACACGGTTTGTAGCCCCAAGCCTTTGGCAACACTGGCTGTACCTCCTTTACAACTGTGAGCAACTGATGTGAAAGAAGGGAGTAGTCAAGGCAAGCATCTTCCCCCCTCATCTGCAGCCAAGGAGCACTCCAAGAACCTGAGGAAGAGAGTCATTTTCTTGTCAAGGTCTTGGGACCTCCCTGCATGGGACAAAATAATTTACAAATGCATATCCCTAATAAGAAAAAAAACCTGAAAACACTATCAGGAGTCTAGGGTGGGCGGATTTCCATGACAGAAGCAAAAGCTGTATCTTTTCTGAGTCCCATATACAACTTTTGAATGTGTCTGAAGGGATGCTAATTGTTAGCACCAAATGATGATGCTGTTAATTTTTGCCTCTCGCTTTAAGCAGCTATCACAACCTTCTCCACAAAAATGCAAAGATTTGTAATGAGGACAAACTTGGGAGAACTGGTGGGTAGAGATCTGAAAGCACTGAACCAAAGTGCTGCTGTACACAAACTGCAAAGACCAGGAGCATGTTGTCTGTGATATTTCCAATAGTTCTGGCTGCAAAGATTAATGAGGGTAAAGATGAAAAAAAAAAAAAAAAAAAAAAAAGATGAGCAACAGCACTTACAAAGTGTCTGCAGCCATAAATTTGGGACATCTTCAAACTGTTAGAAAAAAATATATCCCTGATACAGTGTAAACAGTTGTGTTCATTGCAAGCTCCATAATACCTGCCACCTTTTTTTCTAAAGCTCTACATGCCTTAGAAGGGAAAAAATATTTTTAAACATTATTTTTTAGCACATATTATGGAGATGAAAGGTGAAATAATTGTATCAGACAGTTTAAAACCAGAAAAACCAAAAAAGAGAAGTGTTTGGTTTATTTTGCATAATATCCTTAGGATTTTTAAGGTTGCTCTGACTGGTTCTAAGACCTGGCTCATGATTTTGTGTTAGGCTTTATTACTGATTCAAAAGTCAACTTAAAATGTATAATCAGCATGCTAATGACTCCTTTTTGTAAATGAATAAAACAGTTTTTTCCTCCTAGATAACAGAAAGGGGAGCAAGAAACCAAAATAAGAATGAAATAATTCACATTCAGGTGTGTTCTCCTTGAGACTCTGGGATTCCCTCAGTTTAACACCCTGTAGCCCAGATAATTATTCACTGCTGCCTAGAAGGTGGGAAAATTTATCCTAGTCTGTCAGTTGCTGCTGCTTCTACTGAAGGAAAGAGTGGTGGTCCTTAGACAGGACCCCCAGTGGGATGAAGAGACACACAAGTGGAGGAATGTGCTCCTGACAGGACACCTACACATTGGCTCAGCTCTGACACACTGTGGGTACAACCTTACAAAGATTCTTGGCCAATCCATCACCTCTCTGGCAGACAAAGCACAGAGGGTTCAGGAGCAGCAATCCCACCCTGTGTCTGCCAAGGGCATCCTCCCACCAGGAACACCTCACTGAGCAGACCATCAGCAGGGCTGAATTTGGCTGAAATCCAAACAGCAAAGAATTAAAAATTACTTTGTTATGACTCTGAAAGCTGCTGGTAATAATCTGGGGAGTAGTAATGGGAAAACAGAGAATGTGGTGTAAGAAACTAAACTTACAAGGTAGCACTCTTGGGATTAAGATGATGGTGTTTGTGGTCCACCCTTAGGTAGACTGTCCCAAATGCTCCCCTTTGTACATTATTTCAGTACAAGAGGAATTTTATATCGGTTTTTGTTTGGTTTGGAAGGAACATAGTACTAAAGCTTTTAAATAAGTACAAAATTAATTAATACTGTTGTGTTTCTTGGCAGGACCAATATAGAAGGTTTCATGTTGAAGTACACTACCTCTGTTCTCTGTATTTGGTTTTGGTTTGTTTTGTTTTGTTTTTTTTTTTAAGAGGACAGGGTGCTGGATGGCAGGGGAAAGAGAATATTCTTTTGTTCAGAGGGTTGACCTATTTTTTTCCTACACCACATTTAAAGCTGAGAAGGTAACCAGAACAAGATCCAATTTCCCAGCCTATAGCAAACTTCTCATATCAGATAAATAAGTGGTGATGGGTTAAAGCAAAAATGTTCATAAATTACCTTCTGGAGAGGTACTCCATTCTGCTCCAAAAAGTAAAGTGGTAGAGGCAGTTGCAGATGAAGAAAGGATATTCTAGTTTAAAACAAACCATGCTACATCACAAAAGCTCTGCAAAGCCTGTTCTAGCTCACACAAGCTCCCAGGGCTGTCAAGAAAACACCAAAGGCCCGAGTCGCCTGGGATCAGCAAGTTTAAAGGCAATCTGTTCTTCCTGAGCTATGAGAGTCCTGTGAGACTAGGACTCCGTTCCAAACTTCTGCTAACAGCAATGCCAACTAGGAGCAGGGTGAATTGTGATTTCCCCAGCATAGCTGTGCCAGCCAAAGCCCCAAATGACTCCGTTGTTCTAGCAAAAGAAAATGTGCTTTTCCTCATACAACTTTTCCTGTGCAGAGCCGTGGCCAGGTATGGCTTTACTGTATAAACACCAAATGCAGCTCCACTGGCAGATCTGCAGCCTTCTGTCTGCACTGATGAAATGCCCCCAAGCACAGGCAGAAGAGCACAGTTGGGTTGTAAGCTGGGCTGAAGGTTGATTATGTACAGCAGGTCTGAAAATCCACTGCTTCCTCACAGAGGCTTTGCTGCTTCTCTTTGTGGGGTTGTGTTTGCTCAGAGGAAGATGTTGTGGACTTACAATATGCAAGGTTATTTTGTTTTTATTCTTTTGTGCATAGAAAACAACTTCTTTCATTCCCTACAATTTCTAGGGGAAGGGAGAACTGCACACCACCCTCAATGGATGTCTTTCTTTAGGTAGAAGAGCGAGCCAAGCAGGCACCTCATGTTAAAAGAATAATTTGCTTAGAAATTTAGAATTGTGATAAAGAGCCTGGAGTCATTCTGCCTGTGGAAATCAGAGGGGTCACAACATGATTGCTGGAGACAAGGCAAGTTTTCGGCATGAACTAAACGGAGAAAAGTTGGGAGTTCAGTGTTTTATCAGGGAACAAATGTTCCTGCAGTTCAGGCACTTGAAAATCGCATTAACCTGGAAAAGCAAAAGCAGGAACAAGATACAGACATGAACGTAATAGATACTGACTGCAGTGGCTCCAGGGCAGATGCCAGCTCTTGCTTCTGCAGTGGAGGTCACAGAAGAACCTTTTTGGTT